>CAJGYO010000013.1:70555212-70919867 GCA_904845875.1 Miscanthus lutarioriparius
ATCTGGTTGTGGTGTAGAACCGGCTGTGAAAATAGTGTTGGCTAAAATGGTTTCTATAGTCGTAAGCTGCTGACTTATTTTGTATTGGATGATGAACTGAGCTGGAGCCCCCCAAATACGGTGGCGCTTTACATATATATGCAGCCAGTGGCGCGATCATATATTTTTTAAGAAAATTCCAAACGCATATATGCAGCTAATTGGTTGCATGCGGCATAAGACTCCTGGTGAGAAGGGAGGATATACAGGGACAGTTTACCCATTCTACTCCAACCCATGCATCCATGATTCGTTGATTCTATAAACAAGGAGCCAAATGTTACCTATGTTTCCTATAAATGATTGTCATTGATCAAAAGCTCCATGCTTGAACACGTCAGGAGAATTATTTGTGGCAGGACGTCCGGGAGATGGTCGCCTTCACAAGAACATATATAAACAACCTATATGATTGTGCTTTGCTAACTGCTACTTGCCGAATTCTGATCTATTGGCACTCATTCCTCGCATGACAATATGGTACTATTATATAAGCTGAACCACAGGTACTTCCTCCATCCACGAAGAATGTAACTATAAAAGAACCATACCGGTCAAACTAGTTAAGTTTGACAAAGTTTATAATAAAAATAATATTAGCATTTATGTTTCTAAATAAATTTATTACCAATATATTCTGTAACTAATGTAATGATACTTATTTTGTCTCATGAGTGTTAGCTTTTTTCATATAATTTTAGCTAAAAGTTTAAATTATTTAACTTCTCAAAATGTAGAAATTACACATTCTTTTATGAACGAAAAGGTAGTACACACTTGTACTTTACCACCAATCATCGATATGGACTGGTTTCTGCTCTTCAAATATTTTCTTGTTCCTCTTTGTCCAGCTTATTGTGTATATATATATGCATCAAGTCTTTCTCTCTCTCACACTTCTTGTTCCTCTTTGTCAGCTTATTATGTATATATATACATCAAGTCTTTCTCTCTCTCTACACGTTATCTCCATCTCTAAAAGAATGTCATTCTAAGCTTTTTCGATGAGTTAATCAATATATTCTCAAGTTTTACTAATATATAAAAGAGAACTAATATCTATGATGCATAATATATTTTATAATAAAATATTGGAGATGCAAATATTGATACAATTTTCTATAAACCTAGAAAATTTTAAGAAAGGGATTGATTGAGTTCAAATCTGGGATTGCATTCTTTTGGGATGGACACTACTGCAATAATAAGGGTTTCAAGAGGCACGGTGTCCGCCCACCTCTAACAACAAATCTTTGTTAATCAAGAACACCGGAATGAGCAAGAATGCCTACCTCTAGAAATCTAGGAAAAAATAAAAAACAAGCTACCCCTCCTTACCCGAACCCTGCCTCTCAGCATACTTGTGAGCCTGCCTCTAAACCCCTAAGCCCGTTGGCCTCCTTCCATGCCCGTGCCACCTCGTCCAAAGGAGATCCACGGCCAACGTTGTCCCTAACAAGCATACCCCCCCCTTAGATATCTTCCACTGATGTCATCCGTCTCCTCAAAGGAGATCTTCCTGCTGTCCTCCTCCTCTAAGCCCACAGATCTAAGAGGAAGAGGAGTAGGGAGCCTACAGATCTGAGAGGAGAGAAATAGGGAGGCGACAGATGAGGGGCTCACCACCTTGAGGAAGGTGGCCATTGCTCAGATCCTCATGCTGCATGCTTAGACATCTAGCAGGGATGACCTCGTGGCGTGAAATGGGAGTACAATATATGCGCCATGTGCACCAGGAGGAGAGACCCAGGAGAGAGAGAGAGAGAGAGAGGGGGGGGGAGGGTGATGAGTACTGAGCCTATGGGGAGGGGTGATGGCCGGTCGAGTGACTTAGGGTGTGGATGGATGCATATATTCTAGGTGTGTATATGGGATTGAGGAAATGGGCCTCGAAGAGTTTTCGTTGATAGAGATTCTAAAAAAAATGGTATTTATTTTAAGAGGTAGACCTCTTGAAGCTTGTCTCTTTGAATCAATTTTTAGAAATGGGTTATTTATCGAACTGTCTCTGTAAATGAGCGGACTGCCCGTGCTATGAAGTTCACTGTCTATTTGAAGAGAGGATGCCAATTTGTGACCACCTATGTAAATAAAAGACATGTCTCCTACATATAAACTTGATTCTTTACAATTGTCTTGCAACAAGCCCTATTTTGTCATCTAGCAAAAACAGTAAGCTTGATCGATCTTTAATTGACTATTTATGAAGTATTTTTCACCATTCATTGGGCCAATCTAGCTCGATCATAGCATATATGCTAAATTGCAGAAATGTCATATCCTATATAATGCTAACTAACCTATCCATTTATCATTGGCAATAAATTAAGCCTGTTTTTTTTCTTGAGACATTTATACATGGCTACAAACATGGCAGCACGAGTTATCAGATAGTTTAGCTTTCTCAGCATCAGCCTACTAGTAGTAGGATAACAAATGCTCTCTCTCTTTCCATGTAGGAGGCAAAGAAAAACATCAGGCATATTGCATCGGTCAATATATGGTGTATTCCTAGAACCTCGAGTAATCTAGTATTGCTAGTGGTAAAGCATAATCTTGAATATTTCGACATTTAACCAAACAGGACGATGAGCGTAAATAATTAAGATGTGACTAGATGAATCATTCAATAAACAGTGTAAGCATATAATGCTAGCTAAATTTTAGCCATGAATGTCACACATCAGATCGATTTAGCTAGTTAGGTACAATCTAATGTCCCAAAAGCTTTGCGTTTTAGTTTTTTCTAAATAAAACTTTGAAAAGAAAAGTTTGGACAAATTTATAGAAAACAGTTAACATTCATGACGCCGAATAGGTATATTATGAAAATATGTTCCATGACTAATAATCTAATGATAATTATTTTGTTAACATAAATATTAGGACAGTCAAACTTTAGATAGTTTGACAATTGAATAAAACTAAAAAAACATAAGTTTTTTGGGACAGAGGTAGATACCATATATTGATACTACTAGCTAAGTAAATATATAGCTGTTTACAGGAAGAAAATCAACTAAATTCTGTCACAAGTTGAAAATAATTATGAAATGTGTGGAAGATCTGAAAATGTGCCTTGATAAATGTCTCTCAGCAATAACAGTAACACAGATTTATAATGGCTATCTAAAAATGAAGAAGTGATCGAGGACCCAGATGAGCAGCCAGCAGACCCGTCATACTGGTCCCAAAAATAATTTAACCCATTACGTTCCTTAATTTTCTTTTGTCCATCAGTGTAATTAGCTGGCAAATTAACATATCGAAATCGAGACAGGTACTTAGTATATAAATATGTCTTGACATGTTAATGGAAATTAAAGATACCTAGGCAGAGGCAGAAGTGCACGTAAGGCAGCTTTATAACAATTAGGGGACCCTGCATGTGATGCCGACCATTGATCAAACTCATCCATCCATCCATAACGACCTCCTAGCTTGTGACGAAAGCTCCATTAAATCATTTAATGAGATCGATGAACGTGTGTTAGCTGTCGATCTATACATGTCCCGATGGCACTAAACATTTTGGGCACATCGATCCATCCTATTATACTATATATACCCTACCATAATATATATATACACGTCTAACTTGAGACCCATGGATCACAAGCTACGATTAGTTTACCACAAAAACAAGATCAGAATGTAGACAAGCATGTACTACCGTAGTTTTGTCATGCATGCTAGCCCTAGTTGCCTATATATTTAGTCAGAAAAATATATAATGCATGCATGCAGGTGAAATGTGATGAATAATTTACAAGATCTTTCTTTTCAGAAACAATTTTTGACAGATCCTGATCGATCTTCTTGATGTAGTAAGTTAAAAGTAACTTATATATGCTTGCGTCTTAACCTACTACCAATCTATTGTTATATGTATACACAAGCAGAAACTCCAAGGAGATAGGAGCAATACGAGGCTGACTCGCTGTACAGGCATGAGGTGGCACAAAAAAGTTACAAGCCTTCACTAGAATAAAAGGATGTGTGCTGCATGAGGTGAATATGGTGAGTAGATAAATGGGTACATGTTCATATGCATGCATGTGTGCCCCCATGCTGCTAAATAACATCTAATCAATGTAATAAAAAAGTAGTCTTGCATTTGCACTGTGTGATCAGCTGATTATTAAACAAACATGATGCTGGCTATTGTTTAATCATATATATGCAGAGGATCAGTGGAGGCAGAGATAAGAGTGGTAGCCTCCATTGGCCATGGCTCCTCCTCTTTTTCTTGTCCAGTCAGTCAAGTTATATATATTCATGCATGGATCTGCGAGGTGGTCCATTCAACCTATCGATACTCAGTACTATAGTATGATATATATATATATATATATATATATATATATATATATATATATATATATATATATATATATATATATGATATATGATATATGTTTATGTGATCTAGTTGGGTTTTAGTTTATGGGTTGAGTGTTGCCTCTCCGACCCGTCAATCATATTTCCACATCGATCTCAAGGCCATATCCTCGTCTTGATTCATTCTTTCACCTTTCTGATTAATCGTCTTCTTTCTCCCCCCTTATGCTCTTCAAGTTTGAGCTAGTAGCGGAAGTAATAAGTCGTCATATGTAGAAATTGAACCATTCCTACTTTCTTTGTATATTCATTTTAGAGCCTGTTTGCCATAGCCCTAAAGAAGGTTCTAGGTTGAATCTAGGAGGAGCTCATCCATCAACAGGCTCTTAAGAATCTAGTTTTACTAAGAATTGTATATTGATTCTATAAAATAATTCTCAAAAATAAACTAAAATAAAGTTGAAAATAGTTTCTACCGATTCATTCCACTTTAAAATCACAAAATCTGATTGCTCAATCACACACATAACCTGAGCATTTTTGCGGGCCGGGCCGGAAAAAAGCCCGGTTATTTCGGGCCGAAAAGTCCCGGCCATGACCGTCCCACTGGGCAGGTCGGGCCTAATTTTTCGGGCCGGGCCCAGGCCTGGACAGGCCGTCCGCACATTTTTTAGTGTAAAATAGCAAAAAATAGTATTTCGGGCAGGCTTGGGCCAAAAAAATTTCTAGATAGCGGGGTCTCTGCCCAAGCCTGTCAGTGAGGTTCGTGGGCGAACTAAAACCCATTGGGCTTGGGCTAAGCCCACGGGCCAGGTCGGGCCGGGCTCATTTTGCTTAGGTATGCACACCCAGCAACATATATGTATCAATCAATCTCGATCACGCATGATGTTGTCAACAACATTAGCTAGCTGGAGTAGCTAGGTAGCTACCAATGCAACCTCGTATTAGGGGGTGTTTGGTTCTTTAGTGCTCCTAAAATTCATGTCATCAATGTTTAGATACTAATAAAGAGCATTAAATATAGAATTAATTACAAAACCAATTACATAATGGCGGCTAATTTACAGACGCGATTTTTTAAGCCTAAGTAATCATCATTAGCACATCTTTACTTGTAGCACCACGTTGTCAAATCATGGACTAATTAGGCTTAAAAGATTCATCTATAAAATTAGTCGCATGAGTTTCATAATTAATTAATTTACGTAATTAGTCAATATATTTATTACTCGGTAAAACATGTGTCTAAACATTGATGTAACGAAATTCTAGGAGCACATCACAGCAAGTAAACGCTCCACTAATAGCCTTAATTTGTCCATATGCATTTGTCATGTAATGTAATGGGGCATTCATGGTCGTCTTGCACACATCACAGGCAGAGTAGGTACGCTCGCTGATCATTGCGTGTCAGACTGAACAGACACTACATACAGATACAGTACTCCATATACACGCACTGGCACTGCACCCCGGCCGGGTCCGGGTCCGGCCGCCTGCTGTGCCGTTCGTTGGCTATTTAATTACATGTTGGTCACATGCATGATGCCTGCTGCCTGTGCACATTCCTGGATCTTGACCAATGCTGGCAGTGCATCGATGGCTAGAGGGAGGCCGGCAGCAGCCTACTACTCCGTAGATAGCTAGCTGCCTGCTGCGTACACCACCACCACGTGTTCCGTCGATGTATCGTCGCGTCGCAGGCAGCCAGGGACGTACGTACGTCGGCCAGCCCCAGCCATGCATGATGCATGTGGCTGCTGGGCCGGCGACGAGACCCATACACGTACGTACGTACGTCCGACAAACCTCTGGAAACAATACGATGCCATGCATACATTGGCTGCACAGCTAACAGCTCATGCCACGTAGTGCGTATGTAGTGTCTGTTCGGTTGACTTCTAAAGTTTGCCATACCCAAGATTAGGCAAGCTAAAAGTTGAAAAAAAATACCATAGATTTAGGAAGCCAAATGTGAAATTTAGCAAGTTTTAGTATCAAACCAAATACTAGCCAAAATTATGGCTTGCCAAACTTTGGCATGGCAAATTTTGGAGGCAAACCAAGTGTGCCATCCATTTCTATCAGTTACTACATTACATATGCATGCATGCTATTAATTTACTGAGCGAGGCTGATTAGTTCGCCGTGAAAAAGTAAAAGAGAACAATAGACTACCATGTCTATGACTGTGATCAGGATTAACCCTACCGTTAATGTAATTCTTCTGTAGTACAGCTCAGGGAGCACTGCTGGAGGGTCAGTGATCTGGTTGTCAAATGACTTCATCTGCTAGCTATTTGAATGTCAGGTGAATATCACACAACCTCACATGGTAGATGGTACATGGAGATGGAGAGGCTTGTTGCATGCATATATAGCACGATGACATCACCAGTCTAACAAGGTGTGTTGGGCGCAGAGGAATAGTCATGCAAGATGCATATAGCATATTACTTGCTACCATTTTCTTTTGAACAAATTAAAACAATGTTAGTTTGAGGTGCTGTGATCCCAGTCCCAGCCCAATTGTTGAAAAAAATCAAAAAAGTTTGTGTGTGAGAGGTATTTCTATAACTTCCTATTTCATTTATACCTACTTTTCTTAATTTTCTTTCCAATGTGTACTTCTAAGGAATTAAAAGAAACTCGTTTTTTATTTGCTTTCTCCATCTGATAACTAATAAAGCAAAGAAAACAAACATGCATTCACATATGTGAACAAGATGGAGATATTGACTCATCAACTGGTACGCGCGGTCTACTAATAAGACTGTGCAGCACCGAACAACTTTAGAACCTGGCACAGTTGCAAACCTCTCTTTTCTGCCAGAAAAGCAGTCTGCCCAAAAGCAAACCAGGTTAACTAAGCACTAAATTTTTTCCATTACATAGCCAAACTTATAAAAAAAACAGCACAAAGAAAAATAGGCACTAAACGACGACGTTCACCATCTTTATTTTCCTGGTGATATCACTTTTTAAGAGGATTCCCCACTTGACATCAAATGCAACTGCTGAGCCCCAAAGCAAGAAATGGCCCATACGGGGACAAGGCATCTTTAGGCTGAGGAAAAGATGGTTCGGATGGCGCACCGATGGGTGTAGCTCTCCCAAGCTCCCGACTGATTTGGAGAATCAGTCGAGGGGTTAGTTGGTCGTTCCTGGCCTTAGTCAGGGACTTAACATACCCATATGTTAGACTCTCGTCAATAGCCATCCTAGCCAATCGCGTCAACTCTACAGAAACAAAAAAAAAATCGATGTGAAGAACACCTGGTTTGATGCCTAGTTAAGCATTTGCATCATAATTATTGAGAAGTAAGATCTGGCAAGGAATTGATGATGATGATGCCATTCGGTAGCCATGGTGGACAATTTATTCATGCTAAACCCTAACTAATGCGATCAGACTAGATGATGGAGGGTCCTTCGCTTCTCTTGTGGTAATAGAGTATCTCTAGAGTCTCCTAATGATATTCTTCACCTCTAATTGATGTTGTCGATGATTGCTTAGTTTTGATATGTTTGGAGCTCGGTGGACACCAATGACTCCACTGCACATCACCCTCAAATCATACATAATGACGGGCAAACCTTTGAAACCCCACATGATATATCCAAATGTCACAGGAACTTTCTAGGACACATCTACCACATTGAAAGGGCATTGGTGTGCCTCATCATCGAAAGGTGACTAAGGGACCATCAATCTAAGCGCCACCAGTGATCCAGTCATGCTAGAACAAGAAACCCTAATAACTTCTTGCGATTGTAAGACTGAAATCTAGCTGGTCGGTGAAAAACAGATGTGAATGTTGAAGACCACCACCTCAACCAATTGCACTAACCCTGTAAAAACAAAAATGACATGAACACTGGGTTTGATGGCTAGAGGAACATTTGCATTGGACGAGAAACAAGATCTAATGAGTACTTGATGAAGGCGATGTCATCTGGTAGCCCTAACGAACAATTTATTGATCTAAACCCTAACTAGTATGACTAAACTTGATGACGGAGGGACTCACTCCTCCTTACGCGAGAGAGGTTGCTGCGGGGGAGGAGGAGACTATATTAGCGGCATTGGAGAAAGCCCTAGGCGGTATAGGAGGCAGCGACCGAAAGGCGTTGTGAGAATGCAGTCATGACATTTCAAGCTGAAGGGATTTGAAAAATATTTGTCACGATATGAATTTCACCATGTAAGTTAAGCACACCCTCTTCAATTTACTCTAGCTTCATTAGTGGACTAGAGTGAGGACGTGTGGGTCCAGAAAACTATTTGACAGGAGGAGGAAGATGACCTACGGATAGTGCCTTTCTGCTTTTGTGCACCCCCATCCTGGTTTAAATAGTACCTCTTCCAAAAAAACTATCATTACAGGTGAGAAATCGCATACAGATGGGGTAGGCCTGAAATGTTCTAACGTACGTGTTCAAGTGATGAAATCTTCAGAAATTCATAGAGTGCGCTATATGATATAAATAAAGGTACGTAATATGACTGACGATCGACGTCCTGTTTGTAGAACAGAGGTTGTTGAAATCTTATGTATATATATGTTTGGCCGGTGGCTGTCGGTCGAGATTCTTATGGTCGGAAGATCGCTGCTGCTGGCGGTCGTCCCTGCCGCCGCCGGCGCGACGTACGGCGGCGGCCCCGCCAGCGTCTCCATCATCTCTCTGTGTAGCATCGTCACCGATAGCTAGCTAACTACTCATCAGCCACAGCAGCAGATATTCTATTCTATTACAGTGTACTATATGATCCTTCCGTTTAACAACATATATTTATATATATCATATGTATATATAGTTGGTACGATCCAACCAAAGAACAAGCAGATCAATATCTCTGATTCGTCGGTTACCCACGGCAACTTGCATTGGCATGCACGGATCTCAAAAGTAATCTGCCTGCTGTCACCGGCCATGCATGCCAGTGCTATATTCATGCGCGCATAGGGCACCACGTGAGGAAATATTGTATATATAGTGCATTCTAAGAATTTTAACACAAATATACTCACTCTGTTCTATAATATAGTGCATTCTAAGAATTTTAATACAAATTAAGAGAGAACACAAAAGACGCATGTACCCTCATTTTATTTCCTAATCAGACGCTATCATCAATGTGACTAATGGTGATTGGTTGATAAATGAAAAGTATTTAATGCAAAGTTGGTTTTTATCATCTAGAATGCATTATATTTAGGGGACAATGTTTGAATGCTAGAATTCACTATATTACAAGACATGAGAGAGTATTTATATACACTACTACAAAAAGCGTTTGTAGCAACGGGATAAATTTTTTGTAGGGTGGCTGGTGATGGAGCCGTCCCTACAGTGATGTGCTCGGGAGCCACGACACCAGCCGCCCCTATAAATGGAACAGTAGGGGTGGCTGGTGATACGAGCCGCCCCTACAAATGGGTCGGATTTGTAGGGGTGGCTCACTCACCAGCCACCCCCGATGTTGCTATTTGTAGGGGCGGCTGGTGATTGAGCCGCCCCTACAAATGCCCCACGTATAAAAAAACTGCAGCACATTTTTCCTCCTCGGGTCACTCACTCCAACCCGTGAAAGAAAGGTGGGGAGGCTTTGGGCACCTCCCAAAAATTGCTCTACTAAGGGAGGAAGGTTTTGATCTCAAATCTTTTGGTGGAGAGGTTGTAGAAGGTAAGAAAATGCTATTCCACACTTTTTTTGAAGTTTTAATGGTTGGTTAGTGAGTAATTAGAGTTTTGTTTTTCTCTCTCTTCTATGGTGCTTGAGCTACTTATGAAGCAAATTAGATCCAAGTTTTGAATGTACTTGGGTAAATTTGGTAGGGGAACAAGATTATACCCTTATTTTGTCCATGTTTCTTGATTTTAGTGAACAATTAGTTAGTTCTATGGATGTTTCATGTGCATGTACATCTAGATCTTGTTTTTGTAAATTTATGTTTGATGAAATTGGACTAGGGTTTGCACGAAAGATATTGGGTAAAATATAATTGTTGTTAATTGTTGTCTTTGAAATTGTTTATTGTAATCAACAAATATGTATTTTAATTATTTATGGATAAATGGGCCATTAATTAATTTTCCTCTACCAAGGTGTGTTTGTATGCTTCATGTAATTATATTTGATTTATATTCATATATATCTGAAGTATATACAATTATTCTCAAGTAATTATTAATTTAATTCATTTATATATATATATGAATAAGTAGTCCTTTAATGTTTGTTTTGTTGTTGTTGTAAAAGATGGAGTACAGGAACTCTTGGATATATGGTTCGTTAAGGTTCAAGGTAGGTTTCCGTGAAAAGGTGGATAAATTTATTGAAGCCATAAAGAAGCATGCAACGACATTGACAGAGAATACGGATATAATTATTTGTCCCTGTAAAGATTACAAGAACCGTATGACATGGACAGATGTGACTATCATCAGATCATATTTGATTATGTGAGGATTTATTGAGGACTACACAGTGTGGATTCATTATGGTAAAACGGTTATTGTTAACGATGAGGATGAGGAGGAATACAACGACAAAACCCTAGAATCCCTGTCCCAATATTCAGCAGAGCTTGATGCACGAATGGATTCCGAGTTTGGCAATGAACAAGGTAGTGATGCTGGTGGTTGGGATGGTAACAACGAAGGTGGTGCCAATAATGATGATGGAGCACGTGTTGGGGATAAAGATGATTTGGAGGACATGATTCGAGCCCTTGGACCAGAGATTTTACTAAAGAGTTCGAAAGGTCTAGAAAATTTGGAGAGGGTGACAAAAGCATCGAAGGAGACTGTGTATGGTGTTGAAAAGGGCTGTCCGACACATTGGACATTGCTACATTTTGTGCTTGAGCTACTCATCCTGAAGGCTAAGTACGGCTAGTCAGACTGTAGTTTCAATGATCTATTACGTCTCGTGTCATGGGTGCTGCCATAACCAAACTCAGTTCCCGCCAACACATACCAAGCGAAGAAGGCCATAAGTCCATTGACAATAGGGGTAGAAAAAATCCAGGCATGCCCCAACCACTGTATACTTTTTCGTGGCGAAACGTTCAAGTCACTGGATAAATGTCCCCGGTGTGGGGCCAGCCGGTACAAGAACAATGACCTTTACGGTGGGGACGAAGCCTCCACGGGGAAAAAGAGGAATAAGAAGGGTACAAAAAAGGTGGTACAAGAATCTCAGCCCCCAGAGGACACTCCATTAGGCAACGATGCAAAGCAGAGAAGAATTTCTACCTTGGTAATGTGGTACCTGCCAGTGACCAACCGCTTGAGACGTATCTTCCTAAACCCTAAAGAAGCCGCACTCATGACATGGTGGGATGATGAGCGCAAGGTGGATGATGATAAGATTGCACACCTGGCTAATTGTAGTTAGTGGCAAAGGATCGATGAGAAGCACAAAGAATTCAGTGATGACCCAAGGAATATATGGTTTGGCTTGAGCACCGATGGAATGAATCCCTTCAATGAGAGGATGAGCGACCACAGCACTTGGCCAGTGATCTTGACCATGTACAACATCCCAATGTGGTTGTGGCAGAAGAGAAAGTACCTTCTCCTCACTATTCTTATTTCTGGCCCTAAACAACCAGGCATTGATATAGACGTGTTCCTCGAGCCTTTGATGCAAGAAATGGAGAGGCTATGGAGGCATGGGGAGACGATGTACGATGCGTTCCGAAAGGAGGACTTCATATGTAGAGCAATAATATTTGTTACTAGCAATGATTACCCCATACTGTTTGCTTTGTCTAGACAGATCAAAGGGAAGATGGGATGCTTGGTTTGCTTGGATGGTACTACTTGGGTGCTCCTGGATGCATCCAAAAAGATAGTTTACCTAAGGAATCGGCGCTTCTTAAAGACAAGTCACAAGTACCGCAGTAAATTATTCTTTAGATTTTATGACAACACCCCGAAGATTGAACCCCCTCTGGAGAGATGTTATAATGGAGAACACGTATACAGAATGGTGAAAAACATACGCGTCATCTATGGAAAGAAGAATCCAGATGGGATGAACAGAGATAGAAGCACACCTCCTGTCCAAGGCGTACCTTTCAAGAAATAATCGATCTTAAGGGGGGTCAAAGTCCCGACTGGGTTTTCAGCGAATGTGAAGAAGCTAGTGTCGATGAAGGACTTGTCAATAACACACTGCGAGGCTCACAATTGTTATGTGATGCTGATAGTGTTTCTACCTATTGCAATAAGGGCTATAAAACCAGAGTTCTTGAAAATGGCCATCACCCACATGTGCTAGTTCTTTTCAAAGATCTCATAGAAGACGATTGGCAAGTAAGAGCTGAGTGACCTATATGAATTTGTGGTGGAGACATAAAACCAACTAGAGATGTGTTTACCTCCTGCTTTTTTTATATAATGCCACATCTCATGATTCACATGGTTCATCAGATATAGGCGTTGGGCCCTTGCTACTTGCATGAAATGTGGTCCTACGAGCGGTGCATGTCGATTCTAAGTCGATACGTGCATAATCGAGCATACCTAGAGGGCTCTATGATGGAGGGTTATAGTACTGAAGAAGTCATCGAGTGCTGTCAAGAGTACCTAAAAGTACAGAAAGGGATTGGTAAACCCGATTCTCGTCATAAGGGTAGGCTGACTGGGACGGGCACTAGTGGTAGAAAAGTGTTCATGGACCATGATTACAAAGAGGTGAGTCGAGCGTATTATAGTGTCTTGTAGAGTACACAACTGATGCAACCGTACATTGATGAACACTTGGCTATCATTATGGCGGAGAGAAATGGTCGTTCAGATGATTGGGTCATGAAATAGCACAAACAACGACTAACTACATAGTTGAAGGACCAAAACATACCACCTAGAGAAACCATGAACTCTATTACCATCAGTAGGTTGGCGGAGGGGCCATCGAGACAAGTGACATCTTGGAAAGCTTATGACATCAATGGGTATACGTACTATACCCACACAAAGGATAGTAAATATGTGAACCAAAACAGCGGTATTCGAATAGAATCTCTCGATGGAGTGGGGCGAAAGATCCAATACTTTGGCATCATTGAAGAGATATGGGAACTTGACTATGGAAGGGATATAACGGTGGCCCTGTTTCGATGCCGCCGGATTAAACAATACCAACTGAACGAGATCGGATTGAGAGTCCTAGACCTCAAGAATCTAGGCTACCAAGATGACCCTTGGGTGCTCGCTTCATGTGTCGCACAAGTTTTCTATATGCCTGACCCACAAAGTAACCTCCCGCCGAAGAAGAAGACAAAGCACGTGGTTGCCTCCGAGAAGCAGCACATTATCGGAGTTGATGGCGTGGACAATGTTGAAGCTTACAATAACTACGATAAGATGCCGCTATTCATAGACTTTCCTAAGAAGATCAGTGTTGTAGAAAAAACCTGCCCAAAGACATATTGCCATGGGAACGAAAAGGTGTCAAGGGAAAAGTTGTTACAATAGGATAGCTAGTTGTTGAACATGGACTGTTTGTGTAAGTGTGTGTTTGTAAGACTTCATTTATGCATGTGTGTGAGACTATATATTTATGTATGTGTGTGAGACTATAGATTTATGTATGTGTGTGAGACTACATTTATGCATGTGTGTGAGACTACCCTTTGCAACATCTAGATAAACCTATTGCAACATCCACTATTATACTACTAAAACAGCTGTAACACAAAGACAGTTGAAACATACACTTATTACTACTACAACATGTCCGGACTACTATTGAAACACTTAAAACAAGCACTTAACACTTTATGAAATGAAGAAATGACCAAAATATAAGTTGGAGATCTTGACGAGTCATACAACTTTGGTATTCATCACCTTTACAGCTAAAATCATTTAATGATTGAAAATCAGGTTTGAAGTTGTCATTTTCTGAAATTGAAAATTTGAATTGTCCAAAATTAGTGACAAAGATAGATGACCAGACTAAAATTATAGAGCATGATTTTAGAAAATTTTAGGGGAAAAACATCACATTTGGAGTTAGTATGAGGGAGAAAAACTAGTTACAAGTTTCAGCTATAGATTAAAAAGAGAAATCACACTTGTTCATCATTGATCATCATGAACAGTTGTGATTTTTCTTTTTAATCTCTGGGTAAAATTTGTAACTAGTCTTTCTCCCTCGTACTCACTCCAAATGTGATGATTTTTTCTCCTAAAATTTTCTAAAATCATTCCCTATCAAGTTACTATGTTGATTTGGTCATTCTTTTCATTGGACAAAGTTTGAGCAATTTAATTTTTCAAATTTTAAAAAATGACAAGTTGTAACGAGATTTTCAATAATTAAATGATTTCAGCTGAAAAAGTTATGAATACCAAAGTTGTATAACTCATCAAGATCTATAACTTTTATTTTGGTCATTTCTTCATCTAACAAAGTGATAGTAAACATTGTTCACAAATCAACATATCTCTCGTATAGTTTATGAAGCTATGGGTCATATGTGAATTTGTGAACAATGTTTACAAATACTTTGTCACAAAAGAAGTGACCAAAATAAAAGTTGTAGATAGTGACGAGTTCAACAACTTTTATGTTCATAACTTTTATCGTTGAAATCATTTAGGGTTTGAAAATCTTGTTTGAAGTTGGCATTTATTGAAATTCAATATTTCAACTATTCAAATTTAGTCAAATGAAAAGATGACCAAAATAAAAGTTGTAGATAGTGATGTGTTCAACAACTTCTGTGTTCATGACTTTCTTATTTGAAACCATTTAAGGTCTCAAAATCTTATTTGAACTTGACATTTATTGAAATTCAAAATTTAAACTGTTCAAATTTGGTCAAACGAAAAGATGACCAAAATATAAGTTGGAGATCTTGATGAGTTATACAACTTTGGTATTCATCACCTTTACAGCTGAAATCATTTAATGGTTTAAAATCAGGTTTGAAATTGTCATTTTCTGAAATTGAAAATTTGAATTGTCCAAAATTAGTGACAAAGATAGATGACTAGACTAAAATGATAGAGTATGATTTTAGAAAATTTTAGGAAAAAAAACCATCACATTTGGAGTTAGTGTGAGGAAGAAAAACTAGTTACAAGTTTCAGCCATAGATTAAAAAGAGAAATCACAATGGTTCATTATTAATCATCGTGAACAATTGTGATTTTTCTTTTTAATCTCTGGGTAAATTTTGTAACTAGTCTTTCTCCCTCATACTAACTCCAAATGTGATGATTTTTTCCTAAAATTTTCTAAAATCATTCCCTATCAATTTTCTATGTTAATTTGGTCATTCTTTTCATTTGAGAAAGTTTGAGCAATTCAAATTTTCAAATTTTAGAAAATGACAAGTTCTAACGAGATTTTCAACTATTAAATGATTTTAGCTGAAAAGGTGATGAATACCAAAGTTGTATAACTCATCAAGATCTACAACTTTTATTTTAGTCATTTCTTCATCTGACAAAGTGATAGTACATATTGTTTACAAATCAACATGTCTCTCGTATAGTTTATGAAACTATTAGTCATATGTGAATTTGTGAACAATGTTTACTAATACTTTGTCACATGAAGAAGTGACCAAAATAAAAGTTGTAGATAGTGATGAGTTCAACAACTTTTATGTTCACGACTTTTATAGTTGAAATCATTTAAGGTTTCAAAATCTTGTTTGAAGTTACCATTTATTGAAATTCAAAATTTCAACTATTCAAATTTGGTTAAATGAAAAGATGACCAAAATAAAAGTTGTAGATAGTGATGTGTTCAACAACTTCTATGTTCATGACTTTCTTATTTGAAACCATTTAAGGTTTCAAAATCTTACTTGAAGTTGATATTTATTGAAATTCAAAATTTGAACTGTTCAAATTTGGTCAAATGAAAAGATGACCAAAATATAAGTTGTACATCTTGATGAGTTCTACAACTTTGATGTTTACAAAATTTTTATTTGAGGTCATTTAGTGTCCTAAAATTCTATTAGTTGTTTTGAAATTCAAATTTTAAAATATTATTTTTGTAAAGAAGAATAAAATTATATCTATATATATAATAAAATTGTTTATATATACATATATTTATATATACAGAATAATAAACAAACTAATATATAAATTTACATGTTCTTTATATATGAATGAATTACAGAATTAGTGATTAAAATAAATTGAAAAATATTTGCAGGGGCGGCCAACTCAGGAACCGCCCCTAAAAATCGATTTATAGGGGCGGCTAACTCTGGAGCCGCCCCTACAAATGCCCTCCAGTATATAAGACAGAGCCCCAAAAATATTCTAAGGGCGCGATTCTTCCTTTTAGACGCCGTCAGGCTACCGAACCCGCCGCCGCCGCCACCGTACCCGTGCGCGCCCGGCCGCCGCCACCGTGCCCGTGTGCACTTCCTCTCACCTCCGCCGGCCTGTGCGTGCCTGGCCGCGCGCTTCCTCTCACCACTGCTCCGTTCGCCGCTAGGACCCACTGCGGAACCCTAGCCGTGGGCGACGCCGTTCATCTACGGAACCCTAGCCGTGGGCGACGTCGTCCCCCGCGTCCCCTATCTCGCCATCGACGTCAGCACCGAAGAAACGAGGTGCGGTCCCCAGCGTCCTCTCCCCCTTCATCGTCGTCAGCGCCCGAGGAAACGAGGCATGGGCCCTCGCGTCCCCGCCCTCCCCTTACGCCTGGTGCCTAGTTCCTTGTCGTGTCCTTCACCGGCGACGAGCACCCACCAGGTATGCACGCCCCTTCTCTTCCCTTGTTGTTGCGGCTAATGTCCTATTGATCCTTCCCTAGGGTTCGATCGATTGCTCTTGTGTGATATTTTTTGTTTCCTTAGATGCGATGGTGGTATGAGTCCTCTGATTTGCTCTGATTTTGGTTCCTACGTTTGCTGGTTTCGTTGAGGATGATAACGATGAATAGGGTGTCGAATTGGTAGCAAAATATTTGTGACTTGGTGTCTGTATGTATTCTATAATGCATTGATCTGCCCCCGGGTTCAATTGTTGAAATTGGAACTAGGATGCCTAGACATAGGCCATTCTTCGCATAAGTTATCTCATGTGGCACATATATGTGCAGCTTGATGATTTCTTCACCATGGTTTTATGTCATGTTTGGTTAGGTAGGTCTTGATGTGAGCCGAGGTGAGAGTATGTGCAGATGGAACATGCTTCCTAAGTGTCTTATAATGTGCTATTTGGTTGATGTGTGCTTCTATTTCTGATTACCAACACCTGTAGTTTAGATGAAATGACAAAACATTTAGTTGATAAGTGTTGCCAAGCCAAATGTGTTTTAACTAGTTTGCTTAGGATTGTTTTATCTTGTAGCTTGAAAGTTCAAGCAAGTTAAAACTTTTCCATGGTGATCTAATTAATCTATTATGCTTTCTGGACTAAACTTTCAAAGACTTACTTAAAAGGCATTGTTGTTAGTTGTGCGGTTTCCAAGTTTTGTTATATATATGGGTTTGAAGTGTGTGCGTTGTATTTTAGAACTGTGGTCTAGCTTCTTTCGCAATTTGTTTTAAAAACACTGCATGCTAGGAGATGTTGAAACTTTGTAACAATAATAATGGACAGCCATACATCATATCTTGTTGATGTAGGGCGTGATTGGTTGCCCGAACCGGACCGTCATATGGCCCATCCCGCATCCTTTGGTGCATTCGCCTGTGTTTGGTTGCCCTACTCGCATCATTTGGCCGATAATGCAAACTATAGCAATCTGAGGTGGCTGTGGGTATTCTTCCTGTTGGTGCTTTTTTGTCTTCTTGTGTTTTCTCATGTCTGTCATCAAACCGTGGGATACGTCCATTCCAAAGCAACTGTTGTAGACATGCCTACCTGATGGCCGGGATGGACATGTCCCATGCTTCCATGGGAGCCATGAACTTGCCTTAGCAATTTGTGTTCTTATTTGCCACCTGGGATGATTGCAGTTAGCTTGCAAGATGATCATAAGTTAGTTTGCAGTTAGCTGAGGCCTGCATTTTTTTTGTGCCTATGATGTCAACCATTTTTTGACTGAGGCTGATACAATTGTGAGATCCTTTTCATGCCTATAAAGATAACAATGCCAGTTAAGTAATGGATTATACACATTGATGACCTTAGACTTGTGAGGTACTGGAGCATTGTTTCTTCTATCTTCTGCTTATGCTTCTCATGGCTGTCATCAAACCATGTGAGACATCCATGCCCAAGCAACAGCTGGGCGGTTGTGATAATCTGATGGCTGGGCTGGATGTCTCTCATGGTTTCATGCCTATCATGATCTTGGTTTTCTACTATCTGTTTAAGGTTTGTTGTTGTCTATGTTTCTTAAGCTCCAAGTTCAAGGATAAATGAAAAGGCAATTAAATCTGAGGCAAATCAGTTGAACTAACCCTCATCTTATCAACATCTTATACTTGCTTTCATCAATCTGCATCTATCTATCTATCTTTGATCCATCCATCTAGCACTGGTTCCTTCCTTCATCATGAACTACCACTGCTCATGTTTGCAATGATATGAGATAGATGCTACTGCTCTGCATCATCATGTTCATATATGCTCTTCATTCCTCGCTAACTAGCTCTTTTGCTGCTGGTACATCTGTCCATCATATTATTCCTTCCACATATATATCATGGGCCATGGCTGCTGCTTGCTGCATGTAGATGCAGCTAGCCTGTAGGCCTGCCCTTGCATTGAGAGATATTTCAGTTGTCTATGCTAATCTTGTGTTTAGTAGATGTTAGCTGTCTTTTGCTAAACACTGACCCCTCTTATACCATGTCATTTGTAGCTGAAATAGATGTTAGCTGTCTTTTGCTAAACACTGACCCCTCTTATACCATGTCATTTGCTTGCTTGCCTGCTTGTTGCTTCACACCAAGCACCATTGTTGCTTGCTTGCTTGCTTGCCTTGTTGCTTCATTCATACACACCGCAATCCATAGCAGCTAGCTTTTATGACTTCCGAACATGAGTACTAGTAGTGTCAAATTTTAACTTTGATGATCTTTGTGAGACGTCATTTGCTCTAAAGCAACCCGACCTCTGAGTTTCTTGGTATATGACCCGATTCTTTAGTTTAGTAGGCGGTAGCTTCATGTGTCTATTTTTCTATACTTGGCGATATACATGATATTTTTCTATACTTGGCGGTATACATGGCATATATTCACATAACTTTGGTTACCCATATTATTTCTATACTTGGCAAGTTATACCATTGTTTAGTAGATTGTTTAATATACATATATATTTCAGCTGTCATGGTATTCATTTCGTGTATTGTATCTAGCCCATTTCACCTAGAACTAAGTCAATTCTTTTGTACAAGCTAACTGTGGTTTCAAATCAGTAAGGAACTGATAAAGGAGTTTCTCTGTTAGCTGGAAACTTGGTGAATGTGCTTACAACTTTACCGCTAGCAATGCACACCATAAGCTGGTTTTGTTCGTATGAATAGAACTATGCTTGATGCTAACCCTAGAAATGTGATGCAAGCCATATTTTATATAACCTGCTTTTGAGTTATTACAGTAGGCCCCAAATTTGATAGTTTGGACGGTACAGTATGAAAGGTTGCTTGTAGTAAGGATCTGTGGTTCTTTTTATGTTATAACGATTTGTTTTCATATAATATAAATAATTATAGTATGCTGATTTTAGTGGCCATTTTCTAGCTTGCTCGATAACCTTGTAGTTGACCTTAATATCATGACTAGAGTTGACCACTTTGTTTTACATACTTTTGCTGGCAATACCTCTGTCCTGTGATGATAGAAGGTAACAACCAATGACTTTGTAGTTCTCGGATAAAATGAAATGAAGAACAATGGATGTTTCTTTGATAGCCCTAGGGTTTGAGCACTTTAAAAGCTGTACACCAGCTTTGTCATTTCCGCGGAACATCATGTAGCTGGCTTCATCTGTCAAGTGATTCCTACAATGTTATTATTATGAAGTTTTCACTGTTCCATGTTAGTAGCTGTGAAAAGCACATTTCACCATTGCTTCTAACCTCCAGGACCTGCTCTGAAGGTTGATTGCCATAGAACCTTTAGTTTCTGGATGGTAGTCTGGTCGACCTCCTTGGTCGTGCTTCCTATAGTTGTTGGCATGTGTTTTGTAGTTAACTGGGTGTGTGGGGCATGTTTTTTTTGCCTTGCTCTTATACCGTTTGGGACTTAAAGGCTTTGTTGTTGTTGTTGTAGAGTAATGGGATTAGTAGGTAGATTATAGTAGTTAATTTGTGCATTAAATAGGAGGTAATTCTCAGCCTTTATTTGTAGCTATTGGCTGTCTATATAATGAAGAAAAATTGGCCAAAACCAGCAACCATTTGGCAGCACCCAACTACTATTTATGTGTGTGTTTTGCTGAGAGTCCCGAGGAACCTGTTGAGGGCTAAGGCCTTTCATTTCCTTTTAGGAGGCTTAAACAAAGCTCACAGTTATGGTCAATTCAAGTTCATCTACATATATGTCAAGTTCACTATTAGGGTCCAGTCAGCAGTCAGCTTGAACATTCTGTTTGATTTGTCGGGCCTTGCTAGTACCATGCTAAACTTAATACTTTTTTTGAACAGTTGAATTGTTAGTGTGAACTGTAAAAAATAGTTAAATGGACCACTGCTAAAAAAAATTTTTTAACAGTCAAAATGTCACATGTGAACTCAAATTTCATATGAACTAGTGAAGTGTGGATATATGGGAAAAGTTCTCATGTGAATTCCTTTTTCTTTTGGAAAGAATCCACAAAATTTCATGTTTAATCTTGACTTGTTTGAAGAAAATCAATTGTGAACTATTCAAGTCTGGTTGTGGTGTCATAGGACATCCCTTCCTCTGTACTTAACTGCCTTCCTAGATTAGGTTGTTTTAGTTTTAGTTACATCTTGTAATTGCTTTATAAATTAAATGACTATAAACCTATGTTAGCATAAAACATTAACCAGTGCTGTTGCTGAACTTTCTTCTTCAAATATATTGCATTAGAGTAGAAATATGTTCATTTCTACTTGAGTTATTTTATTTACTATTGTTGTCCTACTATTAAAACTACCGTTGTCCTACTACTAGTACTACTGGTTGCTGTTTTTCCTATGTGTTAAATTCCTAGTACTATGCATTACTATGCATCCCTATGTATTAACTTGGTCAGCTGTTACTTTTTTTGTCAAATCTCCCAAGACTCGCCCAGGACTTGTTGTCCTGTCCTTTGCCATCAGCTGCTACTCTATGTTTGCTAAGCAGCTGTTGGTTTTTTTGCTAAATCTCCCCTCTTCTCTCCTCTCCTTTGTTTTGCCGATGATGAAATTGTCCAAGTCCATACATTATATGGAATATGAGCTGATGATCAAGAACTTGTGAGGAACTTGACATTATTAGCAGCCGCCCCTACATTAACTTCTCCTCTCTTCTCTGTTATGATGCCTTGATGCTCCAAGTTCAAGATCAGATGATGATTGACATGTTTCTGAGACCTCTACTACTGCTACTACTCATTTTTTATATATTATTGTTTTATAGGACTACTTTGGTTTATAGACCTTTTTGATTTGGAATACCTTCTCGCGTACCTAAAGCACACTTTCTTGCATCTATTAGAATAAAGCGCGAAATAATGTCGCGGACACCAGATAGTGCAGCCCGATCCCCCGAGCATGATGAGTAGCCAACCTATGAGGAGCAACCACTAGAGGACCAGCTTACTCAGGAGCAGTTCGTTAACGAGTTAGAAAAGAATCTAGAAGTGATGCTTACTCAGGAGCAGTGTGATGAGGAGGAAGGGGGAGTAGAAGGAAGAGCAGGAGAGGCTACTGAAGGCGAAGAAGAAGAGAATGATGATGATGAGGACTCAGAAGAGGGATATATAAGTCCCAAGGAAGTCCCAAGGATCCTTTCCCATGTGAAGCCAGAAGGAGGCCAATGGAGAAAGATTTGGACAAGGATTTTAACCCGAACGAGTAGGTAGGGATAAAGCCTTAGCTTATAAATTTTGCTAAAGCTTTGGCTGTATTACCTCTGCTAACACTTTGACCTATCGTATATACAGGTCCCTCCTAAAACTCAGAAAAGACAATGTCAACGTCCACGACATCTCGCTGGACAAGACGGAGTAGAGGAAAGGAGAGCAGAGGCAACAGCCATAGAGACGGACATTGAGGCCTCTGCTCCACAACCTCAAGACACAACCACGACTACCAAGCCAAAGAGGAAACGAGGGGATAGAAAAGCAAATCAATATCTAGATAAGGCATGCTATGTGATAACGGAAGTCGAGCCAGCAGGGGAGATCCTTGAGCCGAAGGAATTCAGAGGACGATTCTGTAATGCGATCGGGGCCCTAGTAAGAGATAAATTGAACCCAGCAATCCCTAACTGGAAAGAGGTACCAGAGAATAAAAATGATGAACTATGGGATAGGCAGCGGAAACTCAATTTTAGATTTCCGGAGGGTAAGCACGAACTGGTAAAAAAATGCTTTCAAGATCATGGGAGAGTCATTCCGATGTTGGAGGTCGGAGCTCAATAAGAAGTATATCCAAAAGAGGTTAACTTCCTCAACGAGTTTGGCAACATAACTCCTAGTCAATGGGAGGAGCTCGTGGCTCAGAAGACTTCATCGGAGGCATTGGAGCTCAGTGCTCGTAACACCGAGCTAGCGAAGAGGAACAAACACCACCATCATCTAGGCCCCGGTGGCTACTATGCCAAGGAAGAGCAGTTTAGGGAGATGGACGAAGAGGCCGTAGCTGCTGGGAATATTGATGTGAAGAATTTGAAGGTACGCTCAAGGAATTGGATATATGCGAGGAGTACAGAATTATCCGGCGGTAATCTTAAGTTTGATAAGCCGGAGACCCAAGAGGCAGTATCATGGATACTGAAATATGCTGAAGACAAGGAGAAGGGCTCATTCAATCCTTCCAGAGAGAGGGACGAGCTTAGCCTTGGCTTTAGAAACAAGGAGCACACAGGCCACACCAGGGGGTTAGGGAAAAGGACGACCTAGAAGCACGGATTCGAAGAGGACAGGCACATGTACAAGAAACATGGCATAGACCAGGAGACTAATCTTGAGCTCCAATTGAAGGCTCTAGTTGCGAAGGCGCTGGAGGAGCAAGGACTGTCTATGGAGCCACGGACATTAATGACGCCGCTGGGAGAACTGGCATTAGTTGGCAGCCCTCCGAGAATTCCTAGCAGCCAAGGTTCCACTGCAGCCACAACCCCCGTCGATCGCATACGGGAACCAACTAGTTGCACCTTGGTGTTTCTCAGCGGCCGGCAGAACATTGTGATCGAGGTGGCAACGGGTGTGGCACATCCTCCCGGTGGCTTACACCACAATAATAAGATACCGCCAGACTACACTATGGTCGAGGTGCATACCGTGAAGCCTAAGTTCATGCAGTGGAGGATAGACTACGCTACTCTCGAGGGGCAGGTGTTACTCGAAGACGTAATGGGGCAGTTCATCCTCTGGCACAAACGGGACATTATATTGACTGCTTCTTCGTCGCCTCCCCCTTCTCAAATTTGGAGCGAGTCGTTGAGGACGGGGAGATATTTTCACTGTCTCGTGACCACCACATTCATGAGATGCCACATTCTTCCCCACCTCCTGGCAAGCATGTGCCTGATAAGCCACAACCTTCTCCAGCTCGTACCGAGCAAGTGCATAATAAGATGCCACAGTCTTCTCAACAAGCACAGCCGATACATGAACAACGAGTGTCTATTGAAGAAGGTGATGCACGAGAAGATGAGGATGGGCCTGAATGGGAACTTCAAAAGAAGCATCCAATCACCATAAGACCAATTTAAGTTTCAATGAAAGACGTCTCATCGGTGCACAAGTGGTATTCCCATGACCAGTTTAAGCCTGAGAACCAAGTTAAAAAAGTCACATTAAACAGCAAAGCAGTATCCAAATGTTGATGCCATCAAATGGTCAAATGATTGCCCGAAAACATATGAAAGAGGCAAGCCCTTCCTACCAAACCAGGACATCCAGTGCCTACCACTTGGAATGAGAAGGTTCCAGGATTGGTACTTGCGTGTTCTCCTAACGAGCATAGACCTCGTACAAGCATGCTTCCCCACCGACACATTTGGAAGCCCAGCCGGGAAAATTATCTTTGACTTCAATGACATGCAGACATGCTTTCACCTCGGAGCAATGGAAATGAATCTAATTCGCACATGGTGCCTGTAAGTCCTTGTCCTCCCGATATGATATGAATGTAATCTTTGGATTTTGTTGTAACTAACCCATGCTGTAATTTGTAGAATGCAAGTGCACATTGTAAAATAAATGCCAAGTGTGAAAGCCGGGTATATAAACCCTCAAGCTATAGCACAAACAAATTTTAATTACCCTAGATAGTGGAAACTGGATGACAAAGAGCTAGCTGCTGGAAAGACCCTTCGGGAGAAAGAGGACATCCGTACAAAGAAATTAAGGCAAGAGTCCCTTAAGGTTTCGGCATACATTGCCCTAGCTTTTAAAAATCTCCAACAACACTCTACTATATGGCTACCATACAACTTCGAGGAAGTTCAACTCTATACTTAAAGCTTTGTTCGATATATTTTATTCGATACAAAATAGCTTATCTAGTTCTATGATTAAATCCATGCAGCAACCACTGTATTTGTATAGGCGTCGATGTCGGGAGGAGCATGGCATGGGTCTTTGATTCAATACATAGGGACCCAGTGACATACAAAGACTTCATATCGATTCTTAAGACGTATACATATCGACAATCCTCATTAGCTTATATGTTTATATACATACTTGTAACGTTTACTTTTAGATACTAACAAGTTGTATTTGCTAAAATAATTCGAACATGACATTTAGGTTCTATGTCACTAAACATCATGGAAGACATGATCCAGCAAGGAAGAAAAGGCTGGCTATAAAAACACTATGTGCGGTAAGTGTAACTTACTTCTTCAGTATTTCATTACATGGCTATCAAAAGCATTACTTAACATTTCCATATGCAAAACACACAGTGCCCCAAGCAGAAGCCTGGAAGTGTACATTGTGGATACTATGTATGTACTATGATGAGTAACACCGGTGCCTACAGGAGACACCCCTTAATGGTAAGTTTGAACATCTTCACCCATAGTATAAAAACTTCGCACATAGTATGAAATACTAAACCAAAACTTGTTCTCTTATAGTGGAAAGAAGAGAAAGAAATGAAAAGAGACCCATACAAGGATGACCAACTCTTAGAGCTCGTCGGCGATCTTTGCAACTTCATATTGGACCAGATTGTACATGTCAAAGGCACCTACCATGACCGAGATTTTGACTTAGGTAGAAATCCTCAGTACCAACACCTTCGTGAAACTGAAAGGCTAGCTTTAAGTCGTTGATAACAATGTGTATGAAATTTGACATTGGTCTTGTAATTGTAGTTTATATGGGTCTTGTATATATTCTTATGAATTGAACTTGTAATTGTAGTTTATATAATACTCTTGTACTCTTGGACTTGTACTTTGGAGCAAGGTAAGTGTCGGCTAGCTGTGCTCCCTGGCGTGCCTTCCCTGCCTTTTGCTTGCGCTTTCCTTTCCTCTCATGTCGCAGGCGCCGTGCGTGGTCTCGATCGTCGGGAGGGGGGGGGCGAAGGAGATGCCCGCGCGCGTGATAGATTGATTGATTAGCCGATCTCGAATTATATATATATATATATATATATATATATATATATATGTTCTGTAAATTTGAATTTGAATTGTAAATTTAATTTTTTTTGAAAAAATGTACTGTAGGGGCGGTTTTAGATTGAACCGCCCATACAAACAGGTATTATAGGGTTGGCTTGTACTACAGCCGTCCCTACAAATACATGATTTATAGAGACGCTTGGGTAAGGGCGGCTAGACAAACCGTCCCTACAAAGCCTCCAGAGCCGTCCCTACAAAAGGTTTACGTAGTGTATATATATATATATATATATATATATATATATATATATATATATATCACATAGTTGGTACGATCCAACCAAAGAACAAGCAGATCAAAGTCTCAGCTGATTCGTCGGTTACCCACGGCAACTTGGCATGCATGCATGGATCTCAAAAGTAATCTGCTGTCACCGGGCATGCGTGCCAGTGCAGTGCTATTCATGCGTGCTTAGGGCACCACATGAGGAAATATTGTGCATGCATGCAGCTAGCGACGGTACAGCAGTAAGGGCACTGGACTTTAAATCTCATTACAGTACAGATTATTAGCTACGAGAGATCGAGCTCGAGATGGAGCTGTAGCTCGATCAGCTCATTTCGTACCTGCGTACGTAGACTACGTACGGCCACTGCTGCTGCCCACTATATAATATATATGCACCAATCACCGATGTATGCATGCATTGTATACCAGTAGCACTAGCTAGATGATCGTAGCTTAGGAGCAGTATAGTACGTACGTGCCAATACAAGGCTGGCAAACGCCTGTACTTGCACTCGTATTACTCGTTTGGTGGTGTCAAGTGGCGCCTCACAATTACCGCCGGCCGGCCGTATCTGTCTAGTACGGAATGTAGTACCGTACGTATCCTCCTGCATTTCATCTATTGTTTTCCTCTATTATTACATGATGAAGTTATGCACCGATCTGATGAGATCCTGCATGCTTATTTGTTCTGATCTTAATTTTCATTGCACTGCACTGCATTCTTTGGTTCACTGTAAACGTTGAACATGCATGTCATTGCCCTAGCTAGAAAAAGGCCGGTAGCTGATCAGTGAGGCCGGCAGGCAGGCATAAAAAATTCAGCGGATGGTCTCTTCAAAATTAGGTATGCTACCTATCGATCATCACAGTGCAACAACCATGCTAGCTAATTTTGAAATTAGATTCCTTTCCTCTCTCTTTCATACAGCAGCTTATTATAAACAACCAGCCTTTAAATTTTCAAGTTCAAGGACACTTTTATACTATATCTAGTGGTTCTAATAGTGCGTTATGAATGGTTGGAAATCTTGTCCCTCTTAGAAAGAAAGAAAAGAAGAGAAGAAAAATAAAGAATGGTTGTTCCAGATGCATGCATGCATGCTTACCGACGTTATTAGCAATTAATTGGGCATGCAATGCAAGATAATCATAGTAATGTACTGCATGCATGGAGAGAAAGTCAATGGGGGCATCAAGTGCAAATAATCCATCCCATGGCATGCAAACTAAATTTGCACCGTACAACAAATGCCAGAGCTAGCTAGGAGAAGTACAGCACACACAGAGTGGCGATTGGCGAACGAACGAACGAACTTGCCATGCATCCCATGCATGTAAAAGTACGTGGTACGTACAAACTGACTCCCCATCCGACAACGTACTTGCCCAGAGTGAATTCAGAGGATTAATTTTGATCGGCGCCAGGAGAAAAAAGATGGAAAAACATGCACCTTACAGCACGTACATGTGTACGTGCTGCTGTAGTCTAGTACTACGTACGTACCTACGTACTCACTCACTCTATCTGCTGCTGGACTACTGGATCACCGACGCATGCATTCATTGGGCGATACTCCTACAAATTTGTAAATAAGCCTATCGAATTTGTCTATGTTTTTCATTATTAGCTGGTGAAGGAGTGATAACGACGGGATGCAATGACTATGTTTTGAAAAAAAAGAGATAATGACAAGGTGACTAGGGAGAATATGTCCCCTATTATATATACAGGCCCCTTTGGATGGTAGAAAAAACAAAGGAAAAACGTATAATTCACATTCCTATGATTGTGCACAGGAATCGCTTTCAGGAAAAACATAAGAAACTTTTCTTTGTATGTTCGATTCCAAAGGAAAACCTGCGTTCCAAAGACCAAGTGATCGAAAAATTTATATTTGACCCATAGTATAGGGACTTTAGGTGAATTAAATAAAATCTCTCTCACTACTATCCAAAATTGAACTTTTACTGTCAGGATTCAATGCTGTTACATGTGCCAGTAAGAAAAATGTTTTCAATGCAATGTTAAAAAGGGAGCTGTCTTTAATCGAAGTGTAGTACTACATAAGTCATTTCTCTTCTGGTTTAAATTGTCCCAAAACTTCTAGCATCCCTTATATAAAAGGGACGGAGAGAGTAGCAGAGAGGAGCCTCTGATCGACCATAATTATTTTATCCAGATGGTGTATCCTAGTTTTAACAGTTTAAGAGCTACTTCCTCTATTTCAAATTGTAAGTCGTTATGGTTTTTTTAGACATATATAACTTTTATTATATATCTAGATATAATATATATTTAAGTGTGTAGTAAAAATTATGTATCTAAAAAAACTAGAACAAACGGAGGGTACACACACCACCAGTAATAGGTCAGGTTGCTGGTGAAGTACCTCCAATGCATGCAGTGGGAAGCACAGTGGATTAACATCGAGGAAGTATCCTATAAATACAATAATAACTCAGTTGAACGGCTAACTACTCGATCGGCTATCAGGGCCCCATTAAAAGTACTTCACACCAGGAAGCACCAAGAACAATAAGGGAACTCCCAAAATAAAACAAGAGAAAATATGGTAGTACAAAAACACCAACAATATGTCTACTAAAGAAACAATTCACACTATGAATTTCAAATGAAAGACCAAAGCTTCCACCTCGTCGTCCTTTTTCTTTTGGCAAAACCCAGTAAAGACCTAGACACTCCTATACAAGCACGCACTCTCAACCCTATGATTCCACACATACACAAACTACTCTTATCGAGCACCTTAAAAAAAACTAAGTTATACTACCAAATCTCAGGACTGACGAAGTCATGACAGATATATCGTTATCGACGGGCACATCACCTACCACCAAAAGAATTAATCGTGATTATTGGTGCCACCTCTCCCTTGTAATTCCCGAGCCATTTTGTTTCTCGCATTGCATGGTAACACGCTCTCTTTGACTCAGTCAACACAATGACACTCATCACCCATGCATCCATGCTTCTGCCATCTCCATGTGTACAGCGTGGATCAATTCATCCATGACTTCACCAACCACCTCGATTGCCTAACACGAGAGTATCGATCACTTTTTGCCGGTAACAATAATCATGTTCATTACTGCGACTCCAGGGGTATCTCTCACATTTGAACTCACATTCAAATTCAGCTATCCATTACTTGTACTATAATTAATACCAGATAATGACACAAAACACACCTCGGCATGGTTGTTCAATCTATCTCGGAATGCGTGTTCAAAAATCTGGCAGGGCCTTTCAAAAGCTAATTGTCGTGTGGTAAGCGTGATTTGATCCAAGCAAATGGTCCATGGTGGTACAGCTCAATAGCTTTACGAGCCTTAACTCGCACAGCTCAAAGAACAGTAGTAGCTTTATTTGGTAAAGATGGTTTAGCTTCTCATACAAACTTTGGGGTTAAATCGGCCGTCTTATACAAGTTTGGAGTTTCTTTCTTTAGAAAACAATTCAAGTTTAAAGACAGTGATCGATCGAAGCACGTCATTGGAACTGTCGCCAAGACAGTGACCTTGTCCACTTCGCTAGCTAGCTACAGGAGGTTTGCTGTCTGGTAGAGAGGGGAAAAAACGCAGAAGCTTCACACAGAAAGCTGGCTTATATAAGAAGGAAAACTTTGCCTAGCATCAGAGAGGTAAATCAATAACACCTTGCATCTCTAAAGCATCAGAGTGGTAAATCTGTACGTAACACCTTGCATCTCTAAATTTTTCTTACGGCCCAGCTCCCATGGAACTAGCTTCTTCTCTAGCATATACATGACACCCTCTAACACTTTCGTTCTCATTTCGTGTGAAAGAGTTAACCTATTGGAGGTGATGGGTTTTAAACATGTTGGCTTAAAACATATTCTTGTTGGCTGAAAACATATTTAACTCTTGTTGGATATATTCTATTTTCTATAATTGCTTGCCTCTACCATATATTATGATTAAAGTCTAAAAGACCCCCCCCCCTCTCCTCACACACACACACTATATGTAATTTTTTTTAAAGGACAATCTATATGTAAATTGCCCACATATGCCACTATTTTAATAGGTGCAATGTCTTCTAACAATTTTTTCACAAACTAGATTGTCCGCTGACCAATAATTGAACTTTTTTCCGGGTTTGTTGGCCTCACGACCTCACTTTTTGTGTCCTATAGCAATTTTTCCTTAATCTAAAGCACCCCTTTAATTTTGCATATAAACTACTCACCTCTTTCATTGCTAGAAATAATATAAGGTAAGTCCATAAAATTACATCTTAATTACCTAATTCTATCTTTAAAAACAAAAAACTACTACCTCCGATAGAAAAAGCTTGGCGTTCTAGTTTTTCTTAAGTCAAACCATCTTAAATTTGACCAAGTTTCTATAGAGAAGGTTGTCAACATTTATGACACGAAATAGGTATTACTATGTTCCACGATAATATAATGCTACTTATTTGGTAATATAAATATTGATTTTTTTTACAAACTTGGTTACAGTATGAATTAGGAAGAACAACTAAAATGTTTTTTTTGGATTGATATAGTACTCCTTTATGCTTCTAGAATTATCCACTTATGTCATATTTAATAAAAAAAAACTAACTCATGGTACATACATAACCATGTATACATGTATGTTGGAAGGAGTAAGCATGTAGATTTCCATGTCAAATACATCTTGCAACTTAGAGTTTCAACTACATATGTCGATACTAAGGTGTTGTACTGTGAAATAAAATAAAAACTATGCATTGAAATGAAATTACATATAACGTAATTAGTAACAAATGGAAAGATGACAAGGTGGTTACAAGTATCGTGATAGAAATTAGGGGAAATATAACAAGTGAGAGAGAACAATAATGATAAGACTTTTTTTATTAGCTATATATATATATGTAACAAGTTTATTCATAAATATCTCTAACACTTATGTTATGTCTCGTAGAATGACTAGCAAGAGCCTGTGGAGGAGCATGGATCCACATTGACTAGCCTATAATAATACTAACCAGTAAGTGCATAGAACACACAATTTCTCACTCTAGCATCAGCAAGATGAGAAACAGACAAGCCACGGGCAAACTTTAAGGTACTTCTGCTACATGCGTATTGCATAGGAAGCCAGCTGCCACAATTTAAAGAACAGAGGACACATGAGCAGAGCATGGAGGCGACATGCTGCCAAACGAAGAACGGTGTAAGAAAGTGTACTGGAGGGAGTAATATTTTTTTATATAAAACTAGTTAAATGTGTGGATTGTTTTATTCCATTGGAAGTGATATTTTTATTTTTTTTCAGAATGCAGGGAGCAGTTTGGTACTATGGCTACATCTGTCAGTCCTCTATCTATTTTTCCTTTTGTTTTTTTTTAAACTTCAGTCCTCTATTTGTTACGTTGCTGGTCCTGGAGAGTACATGCGCCAGCGCGAGCTATATATGTACCTAGATCGGTACAGTAGGAGTTCCAAGATTTTTTTTTTGACAAGAAGGATTTTATTAATTCATTGATACAATAATTATGAACCCACTTTCGGCCTCTGCAAAAAGCACACAGCCTAAACCAAACAAATAAAGAAATTGCCCGACATTTAATGACTATATATCAAGACAAGATCGCCACCTATGTGCCTGGAAGAAAACACTGTGATCATTTGCTCCAATTGTTGCGATGCGGCCGCCACAACCAAAGCTGTGAAGTATGCTTCTGGAGGATAGCCCATGTACAAAGTCAATGGATCCGAAGATGCCATGCCACCTGAATAGAAGAATAACAATGTTTTTATTCAAACACCGAATCACTTCTGCATAACCAAAGCGACCAACAATATATAGCAAAGCGACCAACAATATATAGCAAGCAAGCAAGATATACGCCTGCGCATGCATGCACGCCGCTGCACTAGAGCAAGCACTCCACCTACACACCTCTCTTTCCTGCCTGATTCTAACACTTTGCCTTTGGTTTGGTGTTACTACTCGCTTACACTACTACGTAAAAGATTTTAGGAGACAAAATCTCTAATTACAGAGGTCGACATTTTTAGGAGCCATCTCCGTAGATGGTCGGTAGGGTCTTAGTAAAATGTCCATCTCTACTAATCATTTATAGAAGTGGATATCCTAAGGAGACCTTTTCTAATAGAGACGGACGTTTTAAGGCGACCATCTCTTTTAATTTATTAACTGAGGCGGACTTCTTACAATGTCAGTCTCTAAAAATGCCTATTAACAGAGGCGAGCATTCTAAGAATCTGCCTCTAGAAAATCGGTTAACAAAGTCGGTCGCCCGCCTCTAGAAATAGTTGCCACAGAAAATAGTTCATGATTTTTCCATAGGAAATTGGATGAAGACGAACCTTATACCGAAATCATATATCTCGACGTGCCCTACAACTTCATAGTTGATACTTTTTTATTTGAAATTTTACAGTCTCCAAAAATATATTAAATTCTCATATTTTGATTTTTTTTTAAAACTAGGACGTTGACATGGTCTATATGCCAAAGTTGTAGTTCTCAATACAATCTACAACTTTGTAATTGAATTTTCTTTCATTTGAAGTTATTTAGAGTCTGAAATATACATTTAAAGAATTAATCCCATTATTAGGAATATAGTTATTAGCTAGTTTCAACAAATACCAAAACTCCAAACTAGTACTAGTTATCGAAAAACCCCCTAAAATTCCTAATAACTGACCAAACCCCCTATACGATTAGTTAGTTACAAAAGCTTTTTGACAAGAGTACTCGCTGCAATCAACCGCGTAAACCAAAAGCCTATCAACCGCGTAAACCAGCTTTTATCACGAAACTAGACACTGAGAGGTTGGAGCCCCCTAGCCCTCACGCTGGATCCGCCACTAAGAAAGAACCAAATCGACACGCCAGACACATCACAAATCATGGTAGTAGTAGTGACTATCTAGAGAGTAACCCAAGTTGGCATGAATAAAGGGAGTTCACAAAAGTCAATCTATTTATTTCCTAACCCACAAATTGAAACGGACACATAATATCCCAGCTTTTTCTCAGAATCAAAGATGATTTTGCCACAAATCAAGAGAGATGTGTACATGGTCCTGTAGCCGATGCGCGACGTATATTGCCGACATGCGTACACTCCTACGTACGACTATACTATACGTATGTGGGCGGCCACGGCGGGCCGGCGGCCATGCATGAGACTGCGTACGTACGTGCTAGTGGTGGTGGTGGTGGTACATATGTGGGAAAGCAGCAGGTGCATGCATGGAGACCAGCTGCACCTTTTGTTAGCCAGTGCCTGGTGCGTATCGCACTAAAGACGCACGCAGCTGCAGCGTGCAGGAGGAGAGCGCGGCAGCTGTGGTCTGTGGAGACGACGCTGCCCCTGCCCTGCACACCCCCGGGCACTACGTTCTCCGGCTCCTGATGCCCGGCCGCGACCACATCCACTTGTTGCCAGTTGCTACTACTCATCACTCTTTTCTACTATAACACTTACACAGCAACACACACATAAGCACAACAGGGACGAGGGGAGGAGTTATTGGGGACCAAAAGGCCTCCACTACGACGTTGCACCACGGTACGTGCGCTGGGGACAGCGGCTAGTGACACAGGGCCCCCACCAGCCTCCCTCCCTCCATCGATGACCATTCCTTGCTTTCCTCACTGCTCGGTGGGTCCATGCACATATGTACACATGCACACCAGCAGCACCTCTCGTCGACATGGACCCCTTGATCCAGCGGTGAATGAAATAATGGATTAAACTAGTAGTGATCAGTTTACTGATCAAGGATTAATAATTAGTTAATGCTTGGGGGGCAGACGGCACCAACTCCCAACTAGTACTACCACCACCCCATGCATGCATGCAACAAACAAACCATGCAGGCATGCACAGGACAGACAGCACCACCGACCTGGCTCTGTTGCGCTCCAGTACGCAGCATGGTCCATGTACGAGTACCATGTCTCCCTGATCGTGTCCGGTGTCGTCCCTCTCCGTCTACCTCGATCTCTCTGTCTCTTCAAGGCCCGTGCCTGCAGGAACTACCTGATCTTGTTCATGTTTTCTCGGACACATGTATATTTCTTGTCCCATAATAATAAAGCAATTGTAAATTTAACTGATTTTAAATAGGTCTCATATGTCCGATAAATGACGACCTTCTTTTATTTATTTATTTATTTGCTATATTGACACGGCCAACTTATATATGTACGTATTCGTGATGAGCTAGCTAGCAGCAGATACGATGGAGTAATGACTATAGGTACTAGCAGCTAGCACTGCTATATATATACGGTGGCGTTGCATGGTGTAATTACTCTAGCTATCTGAGTGAGTATTGCGTACAAAGACAGGGTTACAAGCAAGCATGCATGCATGGAACAATGGTGTGTGTGTGAACCGTGTAGCCGCGTGCACGTAGCCCGGCCGTACGCAATAATGCATCCGAGCTTGTGGTTTTATAAATAATCAATTGTTAGAAAAAGGATTATATTATGGTTGGCGATAACACAGATGCTGCATGCTTGGTATGTGCGCGTGCGCGTCCATGGTCCAAACTTGTCCAGCCGGGTTACTATACGTACACACATATCGATATGATCCTGAATTCCTGATGCACACCATGCATGAGGTACCCTATATATCACACATGCATACTCATTATTGTGACATGATCAATAGTATTTTCTCGCCCCATTTGGCAATTTAATTAGTCACCCCTCCTATTTGGTTAACTTAATTAGTTAACCGTCTGCAGTTTATGTAACATAGTAAGTTTCCCTGTCCCAAGATATCACCTTTTCTTTATTGTCACAAATCACTACTACAGAAATCTGTTTTCATAGCTCGATTTTCACCAATGGTTCAGTAAAAATCGTTGGTGTTAATACATCACCCTTGGCTCAAAGTTAGGAGATCTAGGTGCGGTGGCCGTACAAACAAGGGGTAAAAAGGATTTCCACAACCAGGTTATGTGCTGGACAGGCGATGAAAACCTCCTCGGTTTTCACTGCTGGTTTGACACACAAATTGGCAGTGAACACTAGTACAGAAAAGATTTTTTTAGAGACAGTTAAAATCGGTTTTCAGAGGCAGTTTAAAAAACCACTACAGTGCCACTGATTGTAAAAATAAGTGATTTTCATAGGCAAAACCGCCTCTGAAAATCGATTTTTAGGGGTGGAATTTTCAGAGGCGGTTCTCTAAGACAACCGCCCCTAAAAATTGATTTTCAGAGGCGGTTGACTTAAGTCAACAGTCTCTAAGAATAATTTTTAGATTTAAAAAAAAACTTTTAGAGACTAATAAAAATATGAAAAAAAATTAGTATGGTCAACTAGCCACATGTAGAATTTAATTTTCGCCTCCACCCGATATAATGCAACAGTTAGGATTCAAATTCGCAACCTCTCGCTCTGCACGCTCCGTCCCCTGCCACTACACCACACAATCACTTGCGTTGAGATATACAATGCTATCCATTTGTACTAAGACGTATGGATCTTGTAATTAATATTTGGACTATTGAACGACCTTAAATTGGAAAATTTTCAACTACAAAGTTTTAGATCTCGTCGAGCACTACAACTTTCATATAGGACATTTCTCCATCTAAGGTCGTTTGAAAAATTCAAAAATTTGAAATGAAAAAAACTGAGACTTAATTTATATATTTAAAACCCTAAATGATCTCAAACAAAAATTTTATCAACTACAAAGTTTTAAATCTAATTGAGCTCTACAATTTTTATATAATTTTTGTCTTCATCTAACTTCATTTAGAAAGATATGAATTTATTTGTGCTACAGCTATTTTTAAAGATAGTTGACTTAGTCAACCACCCTTGTAAATCGATTTTCAGAGGCGATTGACTTAATAAAATCGCCTCTAAAAATCACTCATTTTCAGAGACGGTTGACATAAGCAACCGTCCTTGAAAATAACATTTTCAGAGGCGGTTCTCTTGACGGAAACGCCCCTAAAAATAGACATATTTTTAGAAGCGGATTTCTTAATGGAATGGCCCCTGAAAATGGATCTTCAGTGACGCTCATGGAGCTACAGTGCTCCCCGGCGACGTTAGAGGTAGCATGCTAGTTTAACCGTCTCTGATAGAAAAGGGAGGTGTTCCTAAAATCTTTTTTGTACTAGTGGAAATCTTTTTCAACGCCAGTTTAATCAGCTTGAATGGACACTATGCCACCTCGTAACAAACCGCCGGTGAAAATGGTCTTGTACAAAACCCTACTTCCCCCTCTTCTTCCTCACCCCCTCAACATTTTTAACCACCAACTTCCATCGTCGTCGGAGCCAGTTTAATCAATTTGCTCAAGGAGGGCTCCCAATTCTCGAAGAATGCACCTCACATCCTTCTTTTAAGGGCTAGGAACGAGCAACCGTTTAAATTTCTAGCTTGTTTCTATGGATAAATATTACAATTTGGGATGAATATGCTGGGAACTAGTAGCCGTTTAAATTTCTAACTCCCAATTGATCATGGAGGCCTATGAATTTTGAAGGTCACACATGACACCAAATTACTCTAAGGTTAGTATGTAGCCTCTAATTTAATTGTTAGCTTGTTTGCTTCGTTATGTTGTTTCCAATGTATCGAGATGAATGTGATGGAGAGCCTCTTTAATTTAATTTCTTTATTTTAGAGGACATTTTTACCGAATTGTTCAAGGAGGCTCTCCAGAATTGTGAAGGTTACAAATCACCAGCATTATTGCTCTAATGAAGTTTGGTATCTAGCCACTCATTAAATTTATTTATTTTAGCAGAAATTTTTCATTAAATTGAATAGTTGTTTGGGTGCCATACATTTTTCTCCTCACCCTTGCCTGCTCAGCGCCACTATTGTCGATGCACCTACGCCCGCTCGTCGCCACCTTCCGAGACACCCCCATGCCCACCAATGTCCTCCTTGACGACCTGATGCTCCCTTGCTGCTGCCATCGCCAACGCCCCTGCACCTGTTTGCCGCTGCAAGCCGACACTCCATCGCTCGCAACAGCTCCAATGGAAGGAGGAGAGCAAGGGAGGAGGAAGCGCAAGAGAGTGAAGCTACGACAGATCAAGGACCGGATGAGCCAGCAGGTGTGCTTCTCCAAGCGGCAGAGAAGGCTGCTCAAGAAGGCCCATGAGCTCTCCTTGTTGTGTGATGCCAAAGTCACACTCATCATCTTCTCCCCTAACGCCACTCACTACCACCATGTGTTGTCCCCTGACGCTGCTCACCGCCAATAATGTATTCCCCCTTAACGTTGGTTTGTATAAAGAGTCGTCAGTGATAAGTTTATTATCACAGACATTTTGTTTAGTGAACCAATGGTGCTAATAAACCTATCAACGCCGGTTTGTTTATCGAACCGGTGGTGATAAACCTGGTTTTCACTGCAAAATTTCACCAACGAGGGGGGTGAACCATTGGCGAAAGAGAGAGCAGCTTGGATCGAACCAGTGGTGATAAGGCCTGTGTAGTAATGAATATTAAATAAACCGTGCATGGTTTGCATTCTCGCTCTAAAAATGAATACAGGTCTAGCTTTTAGATAAGTCGAACTTTTTGAAGTTTGATCGAGATCGAGTTTATAGGAAAAATATCAACATTTACCTCGTTTTAATTATGTTTATTGTAAAAATATATTCATATAATCAATATAATGATATTTATTTGGTATCATAAATATTAATATTTTTTATATAAATATGGTCAAATTTAAAATCATTCAGAAGTGAGAATTATATAGTTTTTTTTTGTTCGGAGGGAGTACACCATGCATTTTATATATAATATATAGTAACATTCTCCGCCGCTAAAAAATCAGTAAATTTCTGGTGCATGTATGATTAATTTGGTATAGTACGGTTAATTGTCCCTGCAGAGCGGTTACCGACTAGGAGTAGTACGTTTCCAGAAGAGGTAGCGTGCCTACGTACGTACGTATGCAGAGTGGAGTGGAATCTGAGGTCAATCAGCGTCCGGCGATCGATCGAGTCGAGTCAGCACTGCAATACATCGGTGGTCACCTCACAGCGGTTACCGGGTACATAGCAGCTATACAGCGCATGCAAGCAGCTTTCGCCTCTATCATGCGTGGGTCCCCGTCCCGCACCAAACCGGCCACGATCGACCTCTTGCAATTGCATTGCACAACATCAGCAGCTCGATCACTCACACACACAGGAGCATACAACGCTTTCAGTAGCCTGCTGGACACTTCCTCTCTCTCCCCCCATGCACTACAGGAAAACGCCTCTTTGCCGACTGCTTGCCCCGGTCGGCAAAGGCATAAACCCAGTCGGCAAAGGCTTTGCCGACCGCAAAGCCACGTGGCAGTCGGCAAAGAGCAATCGGCAAAGCCTGGGTCGGCAAAAGCGGATTTGCCGACGCGCCCACGTGGCACACAATCGGCAAATCCTTGCCAATCAACCACGCCAAAGCCGATCGGCATAGCCACGTGCGGCGCGTCTTCGACGGACGGCGAGGCTTTGCCGATCTGGTTCTCTCGGCGATCGGCAAAAGAATTATTTTTCAAAAATTGTTTGCCGACCGCCGCCAAATTCGGCGATCGGCAAAGAAAGAATTTTTTTTGAAATGTTCTTTCTGCCGATCGCTTTGAGTTGCGATCGGCAAAGATTCTTCCTGGAGTTTTTTTTAGACTTTGCCGATTGTAAGCGTCAGCAATGGCAAGTTGAATTTTTTTCTTTGCCATTTGCTTTGAGTTGCGATCGGCAAAGATTCTTCTGAGTTTTTGCCCAGACTTTTGCCGATCAGAAACAGTTAGCAAAGCCGAAATTTTTTTTTTTTGTTTTCTATTTTCTCGCATCAAAACCCCGCAAAATCACAAATTATAATCCAATTTCACCGTAAGCACCCCAGTAGCACCATTTATATCACAATTTCATCACATTTGTCGCCAACATCACCACATATATCACAATAACGCACAACATCACATATATGTCACAATAACAACCACACAAGTGCATTACAACCATCACATGAAGTCCAACACGTCGAACACCACAAGTCGGCGTCCATCACACAAGTTCAACATAACAAGTCTAGGTCCATAACGAAGAAAAGAAATACATGACAACAACTTCGACGATACGGTGGATACATGATAACGTAATCGACAAGTACCTAGCTCGTCGCGCCGTCCCGGTCTCGTCGTCGTCCGCTCGCCCCAGAGCCCCTGTGGTTTGCCCACGGAAACCCCTTGGACCAAATCGAGGCGCTGCAGATCGCCACCCTCACACCGGCGCCACGAAATCTCGTCGGAGGAGGGCCACGCGAGGTGGATACGGTGGATAGGGTGCGGTGGTGGATACGACATCATCGATGGCCGGACCTCCAGAGACGGGTTCGAACTCACCGATCGTACTTCTGCACAGTTAAACGCCAAGTGATGTCATTAGTATCTGCAGATGGACGCACAAGTTAAAGCAAGAGTCAATATACTCACCGGGGTCCCTCCAGAGCGACATGAGCGAGCACAGAAAAAACTCGGAGGAGGAGGCGGTGGAGCGAACATTGGAAGAGGAGGCGGTGTAGACGCCTGCGTCTGCATGGGACCGGAAGAAGCCGGCCATGTTCGCATATGAGTGTTGTAGTCTTCTTTGCAGAGCTTTGGCCGGTAAGCCATCTGCTGCGCCATCATCTGCTGCGCGTGCAACGTGGCAATCCTCTCCTCCATCTTGGCCTCCATCTGGGCCTGCAATATTACATCCGCAGTGTTGATTGTATGTACAAAAGTCTTGAAACGAGTGAACGACGAACGAAACGGCACTTACCGTGACGCCGATCGCCGCCGGGCGCTACGGGATGTCGCCGGAGCTCGTGGGCGTGGATCGAACTCGGTCGGTGAGGAACTCGGGACGGGTCGAGGGCGTGGGCCATGTAGTAGCGGTTGCGTCTTGCTTCCACGGTCCCAACCTCTGCAGGAGGTCTGTGTCTGAGGCTCGGCGGTGGTCGAACGCGTCTCCCGTGTAGGCCGGCGAGCCGCGACGGTGTACTCGGTGGCCTTCTCGTAGGCGGTGGGGTTGGTGTACGCATCGGGCCCGTCCTCCGGGTTGTAGACGTTGTTCGGATCCGTCGCCTTGCCCTTGTGAGAGAGGAGGTACGCGGTGTACTCGTTGATTTCCTGCCCACCGTGCGTCTGCGTCTGCATTGAAAACACAAACATGGTTACAAGTATTGACAATTGAGCGCAAGGATTAAGACATGAACGGACGCATACCCATCTTGTCGCGAATCGGGAGGGCTGATTCCCTTGGTGGTGTGACACCCCGTGATCAAGGCTGGGCGGCCTCGACGGTCGGCGGCGCCTCACAGACGCTTCATCCGTGCGCCACATGCGCACAATCTCCGTCCAGCATTCCCTGTGGTTGTCGCACCACGACGGACACACCTGCATGACATCAAGTATTTGACATGCGAGAAGATTAGTGTAATGTTTCACTGAAGGAATCTGAACGAATGTTGTCATACTTAATTACCTGCTCGTATTGCGCTTGGGTGAGGTCGGCCTCCCTCGAGTTCATTCTCTTCGCGGATTTGGGGCTTCTTGATGTTCTCTCCAAGCACGTTAAGCGTGGAAGTCGCGGATGGCCTGTGTATCGCGCGCCTCATGGTACAGGTCCTTGAGACGATCTTTGCGGATCGCCTCCACACTTTCTACCGCTGGGCCGCTTTACCCTCCTCGCGCGTGAAGAAGTCCGCACACGCACACATCATGTAGCATTTCCTTTTTGCAAGAAGTCCGACGAATGCGTATTATTTAGCAATGCGGTGCGATGAAAGACTCACCCAAAACTCCCTCTTTATCTTTGCATGATGGTCTCGCCACCCTCCTCGACGAGGTAGAAGTGGGACCACTTGGTGGGCACCTTCATCTCGCCGTTGACGTTGACAAGGCTGTGGTACTCCTTAATCGAGGAGGCCTGGATGCCATTGATATGGCGTGCTTGACCTGCTCCACTCACAATCTTCCGTGAACCGCACGAGTCATTAAGAATAATTGTTAGTCTTCGATTCGATTTTTGACATGTCATATGAACAAGTAGTGAAATCAATAATGGTTACTTACGTCATTACACGGTGTGATCACCGGGCGGTTTGGTGGAATTGCGGCCGCACCCTAGGAAGTCTGCGTGGCCATGACGAGTACACCTTGGCCACGCTTCGACGAAGTCGGGTTGCCTCGCTTTGGTGTGTAGGCGCGTCGCCGTCGTCGTCGTCGTCGTCGTCGTCGCCGCCGCCGCCATTGCCGCGTCACGCGACGTCGTCCCCCCTGCGAGGGACGAGAACGATAGCCTCTGTCGCGCTGGCGATGTCCATTGGGGCCGGGACCCCCTCTTGGACGACCACCGCAAGACTAACACCTCCTCCTCCTCCTCCTCGCTGTCGGGCGGTCTCCTGCGGGGGACTCGTATGCTGAAGCGTCTTGCTTTCGATCGCATTGCCGCCGCCGTCCGCCTGGCATTTTGCCGAGTGCCTGCAATGACAAAGAACAAAACTATTAGCATAAATAAATGACAAGTACTTGTAAAGGAACATAATAATAACAATATAGTATTACATGGCCTCGTAATTATCTCCGCGAACGGCAATATCTCGGGCGTGGAGTCGTCATCTCTATCACTATCGTCGTCATCGCTATCAATATTGTCCAGCTCCCTTAAGTCATCACTGTCATCATCATCCTCATCATCTCCATAGTCATCATCATGTACCTCCTCCTGGACAACTCCATCGCGCTGCATCTGCCATCGCTCAAGCATTCTTAAGTCCCTGGCATCCTGCACCTCCTCACCCTCGTCCTCATCGATTTCGTTGTCTACTTCCATGCCCATGAGCGAACCAATGTCGATCTCCAAGGTACCTTCTAGCCCCTCAGGTTGATAGAACTCATCGGTGCTTGGGTCAAAGTTGTAATCGTCGTCGTTTGGGAGAGGCGCTTTGCTGCAAGCGGCGACACCAAATGCACAAGGCTCCACCCCGCAAGCTTCTCGCCTCTTTTGGCACGCCCATGGGAGGTAATAAACTTGCGTGGCGTCTCGGTTGGCCACAATGTAGACATCGTCTCCTTTATAGTCGAGTCCTCGTCGAATCTCGACTTGACCTATCGTAAGGTCTTTCCTCGTGATATCGTGGATCGAACCAATGGCATTTGAATACCACCGGCGCTAAAGTCCGGCACCCTTAAAGTTGAGCTCGTATATCTCTTCGACTATGCCGTAGTAGTCCTTCCCATCTGTAGATTGTACGAACTCCATGACACATGGTTTTTAGTTGGGTCGACTCTCCTCGTAGCTTCTCGCGTGCGAAAGCGATAGCCATTCACATCATAAGCGGTGAATGACTTCACCCTCACGGGAGAAGCCACGACCCACTGTTTCAATTCATCGCTCATTTCGCATCCGTTCGGGCCCGCAAGGGTAGAAGATCGTTACATAACTTCGCTCTGGGGAGCAAAGTGGAATCACAAAGTCGGAAAGAGGTTAGTTGGTTGGTACCTTTATGCAGAACCAGAGATGAAATCGGGCACACCGTGTCTAAGAAGATTGTCTTCTTCTTGCTCGGTAGGAGCCCTATTGCCTCTCCAAAGATTGACTAATAAATTCCCTAAAAGAAGGAAGAAACTAGAGGGTCGGACCATGATAGATGGAGGATAGTGACGGCGTGGGTAACAAGCTCATTGAGAACTTACTTCGATAAGGAATCACTTCATCAAGGTTGATCAACAATGTGAACATGATAGTCGCCACTCCCGATGGTTCAACCGCTTGTTGGTACTGCGCTTCCACTCCCGAGATCCCCTTGGAAAAGGCCGAGTATCGATGAGTTCTCGTCCGCCGTTATAACGAGGGGTTGGATTGTGCATGCTACTGAAGCTTCTCAAGATAGTATGCGCTTTGTGTGAAGGTCGACACCTCCTCTAGAACGGAGGCCTCTCCCACGGAAGCCTCAATCTTGGCTTTATTTCTACAATTTTTCCAAGAAGCTTTAGACACCTCTCGATTGGATAGCACCAACGGGCTCTGCAGGACCCCCAACCCGTGCCTCGCGCAGTAGGTGCAAGATCGAGATCTTTGCATGGACAGAGAAAGAAGCCGGGTGGAAATATCATCTCCAACTTGCGAGCAACAGAGGTGCAGCCTTCTCGAGTTCAACACAAACATCCCGAGACAACTCCTTGGCACAAAGTGGCGGAAGAAGAAGCTCAACTCTGCCAGACGCGCCACACATGCTCGGGAGGTATCCCGGGTCATCGCAGGGAAGGATCCGCTCAATCCATATGTGGAAGTCATGGCTCTTCATCCCTAAGACTTTCATAGTCCGCAAGTTCACACCCCGCTTTCAGATTCGCGCATACCCCATCGGGAACTTTAACGTCTTGATCCACTGCGGAACTTCCTTCCTATCTCGCCTTTTCAGGATGTAATCGGCGGCCCCTTTTCCATTTCTGCCCCGGGCGCAGGGTCTTCATCACTGTGTTTGGTCTATCACAGATCATCTCGTGTCCAGTCTAGCCTTGACGTTGTCCTTCGACTTTTTGCCAACGTCCATGAGTGTTGCCTGTGAGTGCCTCGGCCACATTCTTTTCGTGTGCATTACATCGATGTTGTGTGGAAGAAGAAGGTCCTTGAAGTAGGGGAGCCTAGTCAAGCCCGATATATGAGTCCACATGTGGTCCCGAGCATATCCCTTAAACCCACTGCTTCCTCGGTTCGAGAGCACCAGATGTCGGCAAGGACGGCGGCAGGGGCTCTTAACCTGCGGAATGGGGCCGGTGACTTGAACGCCATTCGTGAAGTGCTTTACATCTAGCCTGAATTCATGGTTCTCAGGCAGGAATTGGCGATGCTTGTCGAAAGAAGAAAACTTGCCGCCCTTGGCCACCCAGTGAACATCACATCCGCCTTGCATGTCGGGCAAGGAACTTCCCGTGAACACACCACCCATTGAATAAGCCATACGCCCGGAAGTCATGCATTGAATACGGGTACCACACATGCATTCTGAAGTTCCTCTTCAGAGTCTTGGTCGTGCGTGAGTACCCCTCTTCCCAAGCAAGTTCCAATTCATCCCACACCGCCGCATGAACACACCCATATTGTCGCCCGGGTGTCCGGGTATTATCGCCAAGAGCACGTTCTTAGGTTCAAACATGACGCCGGGGGAGATTGAGGGGATCACAAACACGGGCCAGCAAGTGTACGGGGCCGCCATCATTCCAAACGGGTTGAACCCATCATTGCCGATTACTACTGCGCGTACATTCCGAGCCTCCATAGCCTTGGACAGATTCATGTTATCGAAGTGCTTCCATGCATCACCGTCCGCACGGGTGTACCATCTTGTCGATGGTATCTTTTGCCATTCTTGTGCCACGTCATCTGCTTCGCGGACTCCTCCGTCATATACAAATTTGCAGCCTCGGTAGGAAAGGAAGGTGCCGTCTGACCTTCTCGGGGACCTTAGACTGTTTCATGCCGCCATCGAGCCTTCTACCAACACGAACCTAGAGGCATCGCGCCGGACAGGTTTTTTGCTTCCTCGAGGTCTCCCACGAGCAGGGCGCACCTTTCCGGACAAGCATGGATCCCCTCATATGGCATCTTAAGTGCACGAAGGAGCTTACGTAGCGTAGGTGTTCGCCGGCAGGACATGATCTGCCGGAAGCAGTCCCCCAACAATGCTCAACACGAGATCGAAGCCGTCTCGACTAATGCCCAGCTGCGACTTCAACCCTATCAGGCGTGAGACGGCATCCAGTTGCGTAAGCTTTGTCTTCTCGTGAAGGGGCTTCTGTGCCGACTCCATCATGTCGTAGAAGGCCTTCGCGGTTTCCTCCGGATCTTCCTCCACATCCATTCCTTCGCCAAACCGTGCTTTCGTGGAAGTCCGCCATCATGTCTCGCCATCCCGCATCACCATCATACTCCTCGAGGACGGGTCGCACCACCTCGTCCCTAATAGGATGGTATTCACCATGGTGGCGCCAACGGGTATAGTTTGGAACGAACCCGTGCTTGAACAGATCTCTCAACACCTGAGCCTTTACTTTCTTCTTCTTGTTCCTGCTTTTCGGCTGCAGGGACACGGCATCCGAATCGACCCTTTAGCAAATGGGCCAAATGCATGCTCCAGAACTCGATCGTCCCCCGATCCATTCGTGGCTCTTACTTGAGAAGCCCGAGTACATCCACTCACGGTCACCCATGCTCGTCATCATGCGGCAATGTTAACATGTGATAAAACCAGCAAGTGCATCTACAACGCCGCTCCTACCATCTAATAGGTGAAGGATAGGTCCTAATCCCACCCGAGCATCACAGACGAGGTTAGCTTCCATGCTCGCTCCGTCCTAGACGGATTTCGGCACCTCCTCATTGTTCTCCCGATACACGTCCCGCGGGAGAGTGTGTATCCGAAGAATAACGGGAGGTCTCCGCCGAAACTCCGACTTTCGGACGGGAGCGGAACATGGGAGCTAACCTCGTCTCACGCATCCTCTGCTGTCCAAATAACGGACAATCCGAAACGGATACGGTTATACATATGCGAAGAACGCATACTTCCAACCGTATCCGTTTTGGACGGAGACGCCTAACCGGGTAACGCGACCTCACGACTACATGTGGGCGGAAAGAGGGGTCATACCACAGTGCCGGTGAAGAAAGGCTAAGCGGGCGGTGCCGAGTCGTGCTTCTCCTGGCTAGCCTCCAATGGGAGCCCTCCTGAAAAAAGAAAAACAATTAGTGAGAACGAAAAATTTGGCAAAGACTCTCCCCAGACGGGAAGGTTACCAAACACAAGAAAAGACGGCGACGATGGCCGACAAACACATATACATGTCGAGCACGATGGCCGACAACCACAAATGTATTTCCAATCCATGCGAAAGAATATAGCGGTATTAACAAAGTAAACTACTACTAGTAGTAGTACTACTACCTCGTCGTCACAGGACGGCGCCACCGGCGGATGGAGCGGAGCCGCGCGAGGACGGCGAGGGCGAGGCGAGGCGCGGCGAGGCGAGGCGAGGCGGGGCGGGCGGCGAGGACGGCGAGCGAGCAGGCTAGCGGACGGCGGAACGGCGCGGACGATGGACGGAGCGGGCACGCCGGATCGGGTGGGGCAGCACGGCGCCAGGGCAGGTCGGGCGAGGCAGCAAGGCACAAGGGCCGACGCCGAGTCGGCACGCCGCGGCTAGCCGGGCCGGATCGATCAGGCAGGCAGAGGGGCCTGGAGGGCGCCGGCCGGAGGGGGCCCAGCATGGGGTGGCCCAAATGTGGGAGCGCTGGGAGGGGGGCGCCATGGATGGCAGCGCCCGGGGAGGGACCAACAGGGGGGCCACGGGAGGGGCACCCATGGGAGGGCGCCACACCGCCGGGAGGGCGCCATGGCCCGGGGAGGGGCGCGGTCACGGGAGGGCGACGCGGCCGGGAGGACCAGCCGGGGGGCCGCCACGGGAGGGCCACGCCATGGGGAGGGCGCCACCCACTGGGGGGCCGCGGGGCCGGGGGCGCAGGCCGGGAGGGGGCCAGCGGCACGGGGAGGGCGACGCGGGCGGGGAGGACCAACACAAGGCCACGGGGAGGCCACGCCACAGGGGGGCCACCGGCCGGGGGGGCAGTGGCCGGGAGGGGCGCGTGGGGGGAGGCGGCCGTGGGGAGGACCAACAAGGCGTCATGGGGAGGCTGCCCACATGGGAGGGCGCCACCACCTGGGGGGCGCGGGCCACGGGGAGGAGCAAGGCCGGGGGGAGGAGGAGGAGGGGATTTTGGGGCAGACGGGCGGGATTTTGGGGAGGGGGGAGGGCGGGCCGAGCGGATAAGGCGACGTTTTTCTTTTTTTTTATTTTTTTTTCCTTTGCCGATTGCCAACATGTGACGCAATGATCGGCAAGGTCTATCTTTTTTTTCAAAAAATTTTTTTATTTTTTTTTTTAAAATACTTTGCCAATCGCTTCCGCCTCCTGGCGGTCGGCAAAGGTTATTTTAGATTTTTCTCGAAATTCTTTGCCGAACGCCATCCTCCCAGGCGATCGGCAAAACTTTTTCGCCAATCGCCCCTTGATGGCGATCGGCAAAAAATTAATTTGTTTTTCGATTTTTGATCCCGAGTTTTTTGTGTTGCCTTGCTCTGATAAGTACATGATATATTCAAGTTTGGGGTCATTTTGATTTATTTTGCTATATTCCTTGATTTTTTTGCTCTTTGATTTTTTTCAAACTCAGTTTGACCTGCTGCGGTACATGAAATAATGGAATCGGCCATTGACGAAAATGATATTCATGATGTTTGGAGCATGTTGAAAATATTGTCACGCTGGGCCTCGCGTGAAATTCGGCCAAGTGTTGGTGTCGAACACGCGAGGCCCCTGCGTGAAAAACGGCCTTAAATTTTATAAAATCATGAATATCATTTTCTCAATGGCCGGATTCCATTATTTCTTGTACCGCAGCTCAAACTGAGTGTGGTAAAAATTTGAAAGAAATGAGCAAAATCGGCGTCGGGTGGCTAGCAAAATAAATCAAAATGATCCCAAACTTGGAATATATCATGTACTTATCAGATCATCAAGGCAACACAAAAACTCGATCGAAAAATAAAAAAAAAAAAATTCTTTGCCGATTGCCGGGAGGATGGCGATTAGCAAGCAATACTTTGCCGATCACTGGCGGCGGAGTGGCGGTCGGCAAAGGTGACGGTGTGGATGGCGTCAACCATGGCCCGCCTTTGCCGATCGCAATTCTTTGCCAACCGCTGGCGGTCGGCAAATCCATGGCTTTGCCAACCTGCCTGCGGTCGGCAAAAGTCGAGCGATCGGAAAATCGCTTTGCCGACTGCAGGAAATTCCAGTTGGCAAAGGGACCTTTTTGCCGAGTGTCGAAAAAAAACAGTTGGCAAAGAAAATTGCAGTCGGCAAAGAGCCAGTTTCCTGTAGTGATGCTTTCATGAATTCCATCCTCATCAACCGTGATTAGGAGATGATTAATTGCCTCTCCATCAAACAATGGCTTTAATTGATCAATTTCGATTCACGGTAGAGATGATATCGTTGCTCGATCGGTCCCTCTCGGGTGTGCCGCGGATCATGCATAGAATCGTGTCAGTCAGCGATCACCAACAGTAACATTGAATTATTATCATCTCTCTCTGTGGTATGCATAAGAAAGTAAGATTACCAGTGCACTTCCCCAATTCGTCGCTGATGCTGATGCTGATGGTTAATGGTGAGATAGTTACCTAAACATGACCAACATGATTACGTAGCTAGCTAGGTTAATTTGATTCTAGTTTAACTTCAGCGGGGAATTACTAGCTGCTCATTCAGCATTATTCAGTACTCGCACTCAGAGTCTCAGACTATGAGACTCCTCCTTATACATCCATAGTTAAAAAAAATTTATAAAATAAAATACTAAGAGGTTAGCTTGCCGGTTTAATTAATTTGGCACCCTTTTGTACGTAATCAGCAGAAAAATTTAACATTGGTGCTAGAAAGTTTAAGCCGGTTACTCTTTGACAATTGGATCAATATTACTACAGAATGGACAATTACTGTCAAACCATCACTACGGAACAATTTTAAACCGACTGTGATAGGTTTATCACTATCGGTTCGTAAGTAATGGGCGAACCACTGTCGGATTTTAAAATCACTCGGGCAGTGATATGTATCACTGCCAGGTTATATTACCCTGAATCCTATATCTGCTTCTATATATTCAATGTGTTTAACTTTCTATATCCCGATCATATCTTTGTCCTTATCTTCTCTGTCATTCTCCCCCGGCCTTCTCTCTCCTCCCCTCCCCTCCACTCTCCTCGCCAGCGACCCAGCACTGGGCACAACCGGCGGCGGCTCGAGACGGGGTGCGGCCGGCAGCCAGCCGCAGACATGGAGGACGGCCCTGGGCGTTGCGGCAGCCACGGTGCTAGGTGTGAGCATGGCCTGCAGCCACACGGCTGTGGGCGTGGACGGCGCTGGTGTTTTCATTCATCACTAGTACAGAAACAAGCTGTACTTCGGGTTCGTAAACTCCTTCAGTCCCGGTTTCCCAACCAGGAGCACGACTCCAGGACTAAAGGGCCCCTCCTTTAGTCCCGGTTTCTTGCCCAGGACTAAAGGTCAATCTTTAGTCCTGGTTGCTAATACCAACCGGAAATAAAGAGGCCTCCCGGCCTGGCCATGTGGGCCGGCCCTTTAGTCCCCGTTGGTATTACCAACCGGGACACCAACCGGGACTAAAAGTTTTCTTTTTTTTGTTTCTATTTTCAATTGATGATTCATTTTGGTTTTCGAATAGGTTTTTGAATACGCATTCTACGCTGCTAATAATATACGTATTCTACACGCTTATAATGTTCGAACATTTTGTACAAACTAAAGTATGAAACTAACGTATATATTACATGCATATACATATATTGTACATTATTTTATGCACAGATAATATGTATATATATATATTACAAATAAAGCTTGCACTGTATATTCTATCATATCCTTGGGATAACAAATTCACTCTATTTGGTTTGGCTTCCATGTTTTGTTCATGTCATTGTAGAACTCGCCGGCGGGGTTTAAGACCTGGTCATTAAGAAATTCTGCTATGGTCTCTTGAATTGCTTTCAGTTGGTCACGTCGTATGACTTTTTCCTTCAACCATAGAGTCTTCAATAAAAGTTAAAGGAAAAGTATTAATATATATATATATATATATATACACGTGTGTGTTGGTCACGTGATTACTTATATATATGAGCAATAAAAGAAATTGTGAATATATGAATATATGTATATAACGTACTTTGAGGATCTCTTCAGGAGTTCTTTTTGCGTACGCCATGATGAACTCGCAACCATAGTATCCGCAGTAGTTGGTCCCCTGTTCTTGCCTCAGAACCCACTTTTACGAGAAAAAAGATCCGGTGAATTGAAAGCATGCATGGTGTTAATTGAATTATATATATATATATATAAATGTAGCTAGTACTTACTTTGTGTGCGATTACATCCAGTGGCGCTTTGCAATGTTTCATGTGGTGTTCCTCAATGAAACTTTTCCAAACACTGCGCCCAATAAAATAAAAAATTAATTTGGCCTTTAATAATTGTTGCAGTTAAGAGATGATGGTATATATAGTTGCTAGAGAGACCAAATTACCCTTGGATAATATCTATCATGTCTTGGTACTCTGTTTGCTCTTTTCTTAACGAGTCTAAGATGCTCAACCGACTATTTGCCATATCGATGACCATCAATATCCAGCGATTGCTGCATATGTTTTTATACACAAATATGATCGACATTAACTAGAGTCAACATATATATATGGGAGATAGCTTAGCTAGTAAGCAAATAATTGAACAAATGTCCATATGATCGACATTAATTATTTAACACTCACTTGAAGTTGTAGGGGAAGAGTATGTCCTTGTTTTGTTGGTTCACTAAGAACCTCATGAGATTTTTCTCGAGTTCAGCTTTCCATTTAGGCGGGGGATTAGGGTGTTTGAATAAGACATTTGGATCAACGAAACCAACATCATTATCCTTTCTCTTTTTGAGTTCTGTCATCTCATATCTGCATATATAAAAATATAGTGTGAGGATATATAATTTATATATATACATGTAGCTTTATATATATACTTTAATAGTAGAAAATAATCATACTTACAGACAATAGCAGCTAATGAAACTTTTATCGAGAGAGTCCAGGTGGCATAGTTGGTATAATTCTAAAAACTCGACATATATAACATCATCGCCATGGAAGTAATGTTGGTTTCTAACTCTGACATAAACAAAGTTCTCTCCCCGTTCACACGTCGCCATGTACCACTTGTTTAGCAGGTACATTTGCGTACCCAGTTCACCTAAGGCTTCAGGGTTGTATAGACTCTTTCCATGTTCAAATTTCTTCCAAGGATCCACTTTCGGAGCAGATGGTCCTTCAACGAGCACTTGGACAAGGTCCAAACCAATATCCTCGTAAAACCGAATTAGGTCCTCAAAATCGATGTCCAGTAAGTCTAAGTTTGAACCATATTCATTACGAATGACAAGAGGGGGGATTGATTGTTGTGATTGTTGTCCGAGTTGTGCAACACCTTTCCCTGCTCTAGTCTTTTTCTACGCCGCCTCAAATGACTTGGTGAGAGAGCGGTCGTAGTCCGATTTTGGCAGGGTCTTTTGAGATTCCTGCTTTTTCTGGTCCACCTTCTTTCTTAGAAGATCTGGAGGTAGGTAGAAGTACGGGTTCTCCCTCGCTTCTCGTTGCTTTCTTACTTTTTCGAAGAAACTATTCATATCTTTTTGTACTGCAACATTTAATTCCTTTTCACTTTTCTCGTAAGACAGTTTTTGGGGAATAACTAGATTAGAGAAGGCTTTCTTCTTTGTCGGCTGGTGGGCCAACGGCTTCATTTGCGGGGCGGACCTCTTAGGAGCTAGCTGCTTCTTGGTCATCAAGGGAGGCAGGACAGCCGTTGGAGACCTCCTTGGAGGCATTGGAGACCTCCTTGGAGGTGGCGGCGGTGGCGGCATTGCATTATCATTGCCCGAAGCACTATGATGATCTGGAGATTGAATAATTGGACTTAGATTGGCGGAGGCCCTGCTGTGTGAGTTAAAAAAAGAATAATTAGGTATAAGAAATTGTTATTATTAATCATGCATGTCAATAGAAAATTAGTGAAAAAATTGTTTCATTCACTTTTGTCCGCGCCTATTGTCTGGCAGTTGAGGAAGCGGTGGTGGACTAGAGACCCCGGGAATAATGATGTAGCGCTTGCGCCATAGTATGAATGTCTTCTCTGCTTCTCCTAGAGCCTTCTCCCCATCACCTCCTGGAATGTCAAGAGCCAGATCACTAAAACCTTTGTTAACTCTATCCATTGAGACGCTAACATATCCAGGTGGTATTATTGCCTCATGGATTCTTGGTGTCTTGGTAGGATCTGGAGGAGAAAAAACACCGAGAGCCACCATGATTGTGGCATTCCTTTTTGGAATATGTAGCTCATATGATGTAAACAGTGCAGTGATGTCATCCACGGGAAAACGTAGCATTGCGTCATCTTGATTTGGCAACTTCGTGGAAGCACAGCTGCTTTTTAACTGATCAGGAGGGCTAATATTAATGTTGATTCTTGGATCTGATGCCTGCCTTTGGGCACTCATTGCTATTTGCACTTGCTTTATGATTTCGTCCTGTATTCTAGCTTGCATGTCTTTTTCGTGCTCCTGTGCTTGAAGCAACGCCTCCCGTGACTCACGAACATATTCCTCCAACCTGCTGATCCACGCTGCTTCCTCATCCTTCCTTCTCTGCCGGCTTCTGTAGGTATCTCTGTCGTTAGGAAAACCATGCTCCCAAGAAATGTTCCGTCCTAAACCTCTCGTTCGGCCACTGTGTTCAGCAGTCCCGATGGCATACGTCAATTCATCCTTCTCTCTATTAGACCTAAACGCACCAATAGCTTTAGCTTATAGAGCATAAGAAAATCTTTGTGTTGCTCTTTCGAGTTTTGGGCCATGAACCAGCTTCCCGGTCTCTAGGTCTAGTCTTCCCCCATGAGCGAAAAACCAATTCTTCACGCGTTTGGGCCAATTGAGTGATTCTGGTGTGATACCCTTGGCAAGAATGTTCGCTTCCATTTTTTCCCACTTGGGAATGGCAGTCGCGTAGCCACCTGATCCCATGCTATGGTGGTATACCTTATGTCGGGCATTCTCTTGGTTCCTTCTCACCCGTTCCTCATTCTCTTCCGATGTCTTGTACTGTATAAAATCATTCTAGTAGGGCCTCAACTTCGCGAGCGGGCCCCTAGTATTGAAATTAGACATTAGGTTCTTCTTGACGTATTTCGTGTATAGGGATTTCTTCCAAGTCTGGAATTGTGTGGCCAACTTCTTCATAGCCCACTTTCAAACTAGCTCCTTCAATTCATCATCATTGATATCATCATAATCATCCGCTTGCAACGTGAAATGTTGAAGGATATCATCCTAAATTAAATTCTTATCAAGATCAGAGACAAAACTAACATGAGGCTCGTTGATCTTTTGCTTCTATTCACGGGCACTGATCGAAAGTTTGTCCCTTACAAGGTACCCACAGTGTTGCATGAATTTCCTTGCATGTGGACCAAGTGGTTCGCCTGTCTCGATATTGAATTTCGATATTATGTAGCGCCCCTCCAATGGCTTTTTCGGGCCTCGAAATTTTTTTTGCTTTTCGCCGTTGTGGTCGTCGATCCAGAGGGCTACGTATAAAAAAAGAATAAATAAATATCATGTGTACACAAAATAGATGATATATATTCAAATATATATATATATATAATATTCAAGTATATATATAAATATATATACCTCGCCAGTATTTTCTTGCATAATATTTTCTTGATTATTTTCAAGAGCCAGGTATTGACTTCCGTCATCTACATCCTGCTGGTCACCATCGGCAAATTGAGTGCCTATGTTGATAATATTCATCATTTCTTCATCCATGTTGTCTCTCGGGGCAGCCATCTAGCTTTTACACCACTAGATATATCTATAAAAAATAAATACCATATATCTATAAAATAGATCGAATCATGTGCTTAAAATTAATTAAATAACTACACTCGAAATTCAAGTCTCCAAAGCATAACTTTGATTTTTTATTTTCTAGAAATATTTATTGGCAAGTGATATATATAACAATTATATATATATAACAGTATAAATTTAAAACTCTCTAATATGTATAACAAATATATATATAACAATACAAATTTATAACTCTCTAATATGTATGTATAACATCCCTGAAGTCAGTCTTTTTCCATATATCAAAATTAATATATATATACAATATATCACTAAAGTCAAAATATCAAAATTTATATCACCAAAGTTAGTATCTTTCCACATATCACTGAAATCAGTCTTTTTTCTTATATCAAAATTCATATATATACAATATATCACTAAAGTCAATATATCAAAAATTATATATCATGTAGCTAATGAAATCATATAACACTAATAATAAAGTAATTCTATTCAATTATCAAGAGATTCAAATATATATCTTCAATATTATTTTGTACAACTATATAGTTTAATTAATTCTGTATCTTGTATTACTGTATATATATACAAAAAATCATAGCATCTATTTTTTCTACATTTTTTCTCTGCCGAATAATTAATTTGCACACACACAGTACATCACACACGCAGTCACAAAACGGCAGAGGAGAATGCTGCTCAGCTCGATCTCGATCTAGATGCCGAGGATGACGATCGCGGCTCCAGCGAGGACAAGCCGAGTATGATGACGGTGGCTCCGACGAGGACAAGGACAGAGTTAGTAGCTAGGCACGTACACACACGCGGACGCGGGGCCGGGGCGGAGATCGACGAGGCGGGCTGGGGACGAGGCGGCGCGAGCTGCTGGATGGCCGAAACCGAGAGCCGCAAAGACGTGTGCGGTTGGATCCGGCGGGGACGAAGGCAGAGAGCAGCCGCACACGCACGGTCAAGGTGAGGGGCCGCGGCGTGACGAGGCGAGGCCGGCGGGGGTGCGGTGATGACGACGAACGGCGTTGGGATAGCGGTGAAGAGAAGAGGCACGACAACGTGGCTAGATCTGGCAGGGACAAAGGCGCGGAGCGGCTGCACACGCAGGGTGGCAAGAGGCGCTCTCGTCGACGGGCAAAAGAAACAGATAGAGGAAGAAGAATGGCACCACTGAGGGAGTGGCCACGGGTGACGGTGACGAGGGCGGCGGCGGCGACAGTGGCGATGTGCGATGAAGACGAAGAGTGAGGAGGAAGAAGAAACGACCGCCTTATATAGGGGAGGGACCTTTAGTCCCGGCTCCTGTAAACGACCGGGACGAAAAGACCTTTAGTCCCAGCTGGTATTACGAGCCGAGACTAAAGGTGTATTTTGGCGGGCCGCAAAAAATACAGCTCACCTTTAGTCCCGGGTGGTAGATCTACCTGGGACTAAAGTTGGGCTGCAGTTTCATTTCCCGCCCGTTTCAAGCTCCATTTGTTTTTTTATATATTTCTTTCTATAAAATGTTAAAGTCTTGTTAATTGCACAGTAAATTAAATACAATGCATAAAATTATTTTAAAAGAATATAGATTTACTTTTGCTTTATTGCACACAGGAAAATTGTGTGACCTAAAGTTTTTTGTTTTTTCTTATAAATATTGAAACATAATGTCATTAAAAATTACTATTTTGTTAATGCAAAAATGTAGTGTTTAATTTAAATCATTAAAACTTTTGTTTTTGATTGGAAATTTGTTTTCACATCATTTTAACGTAAATCTTTTCATTTTTTCATCACTCATTGTCCAAAAGTGACATGGAAATCCCACCATCAAACACAAATTTAATCTGAACATAGAAAAAAGGAAACACCTAATAAACATCTCTGAATTCACAATTATTACATAATACCTCTAATACACACTATTAAACATCACTATATATATCAGGCGGAGATAGTAGTGAACTTCTTCTTAACGTATATCCCTTGGTTATGATCGCGTCGTAACCATAGAGTGTCCTCATCATTTAGCTGGATGCTTGGGTCTTTGTTCACTGTGAAGGGTGGAATTCGGTCAACCTTTTCATAATCTTCTGATATGTCTGATTTGTCTTCAATTTCGACGTTGTTTCTTTTCCCTGAAAGAACTATGTGGCGCTTTGGCTCATTGATTGGGTCGTTGTTGTTTTTCCCTCTCTTCGGTTTTGTAGACATGTCCTTGACATAGAACACCTGATTCACATCCTTAGCAAGGACGAACGGTTCGTCTTTGTACCCAATATTGTTGAGGTCCATAGTTATCATTCCATACGGGTTGTCGACTGCTACCCCGCCTCCAGTCGCCTTTACCCATTGGCACTTGAACAAAGGTACCTTAAAAGTAGGTGCATAGTTTAGTTCCCATATCTCCTCTATGCGGCCATAATATGTTTGCTTGTTTCCATCAGGGTCAGTGGCATCTATGCGGACACAACTGTTTTGGTTGGTGCTCCTTTTATCTTAGGCTACTGTGTAAAATATATTTCCATTTATCTCGTACCCTTTGTATGTGAGGATATGCCACGATAGCTGCCTAGCCAACAAATACAGTTGTTCATCAATACTCTCATCACCCTAATATTCTTTTCGCAACCAGTCGCTGAAAGTTTTCATGTGCTGACGTGTAAGCTAAGCTTCAGACTTCCCTGGAAACTCAGATCGGAGCAACTCTTTATGTGTCTCGATATACGGATCCACCAAGGAGTTTTGCAGAACTGTATAGTGTGCTTTATTAAAATAATTGTCCTACGTACCAATATATGGTTTCTTCCCTAGTGTCCCCTTTCTACTTAGTCTCCCCTTGTGTCGCGATTCAGGAACACCAATTGGGTCGAGGTCGGGAATAAAGTCAACACAAAACTCAATGACCTCCTTTGTTCCATAGCCCTTGGCGATGCTTCCTTCTGGCCGAGCACGGTTGTGAACATATTTCTTTAGGACTCCCATGAACCTCTCAAAGAGGAACATGTTGTGCAGGAACACAGGACCGAGAATGCTAATCTCCTTGACCAGGTGAACTAGAAGGTGTGTCATGATATTAAAGAAGGAAGGAGGGAACACCAACTCAAAGCTGACAAGACATTGAACCACATCATTCTGTAGTTTAGCTAGATCCATTGGATCGATTGCCTTCTGAGAAATTGCATTGAGGAATGCACATAGCTTCACGGTGGCTAGACGTACATTTGGAGGTAGAATTCCTCTTAATGCAACTGGAAGCAATTGCGTCATGAGCACGTGGCAGTCATGGGACTTTAAGTTTAGGAATTTCTTCTCTGGCACATTTATTATACCCTTTATATGCGATGGTGGTATGAGTCCTCTGATTTGCTCTGATTTTGGTTCCTACGTTTGCTGGTTTCGTTGAGGATGATAATGATGAATAGGGTGTCGAATTGGTAGCAAAATATTTGTGACTTGGTGTCTGTATGTATTCTGTAATGCATTGATCTACCCCCGGGTTCGATTGTTGAAATTGGAACTAGGATGCCTAGACATAGGCCATTCTTCGCATAAGTTATCTCATGTGGCACATATATGTGCAGCTTGATGATTTCTTCACCATGGTTTTATGTCATGTTTGGTTAGGTAGGTGAAAGTGCATCTAGCCCTTTAGTGGGTTTTGGATGATTGAATGACAACATGATTAAAGGACTAACCCGTTTGCTAAAGTGTGAACAGGTAATAGGTTATCTCATAGATACTTAATGAAAGCCAAAATGATGTGTTGTTGTATAAACAATCTAGTTCAAGCACAAGACAACAATGCAAATGGAATTCATGTGAAGGCTTATTTATTGTGGGATTTCCATGTACTATGTGATAGCAAGCTCATGATTATTAGTTAATGAGACATGATGGATTGCATATGGAATGGTCTCATATCTGAAGCTTGCTAAATTAAAATGAAAAAAGATAACAATACATATGAATGGATGATTCAACACAAGATGTGACTTGATGGCTTGAGATGGTGAAGATAGCAAGGAAAGGCTTTGAGGTACTAAGCAAGGGTGAAGGGCAAGCGACGGCTTGGCAGCCGAAGAACCTAGCTAGGGTGAAGAAGAAAGTACTTGCATTTAGTTGAGGTACTAGTCAAGCTAAGATGGTCATATTGATGTGAAGGATCAAATCTATAATGAAGTATTTGATGGAAGTGACTTGATACATTTGGGATTATTCAAACTTGATGAATGGAATCAAGTCACATGCTCAAGATGGCTATGCTCAAGTGAAAAGATCAACATCAACATGTTAGCACCCTTACTTGATGAAGATTGGAAGGGACGGCATCAATTCAAAAGAACAACTCAAGTGGTACAAATTCATATTTCCGTTTGTCTTGAGTTTAATAGGTATGCCGTACTATTAAGAGGGATGCATCATGTTGATAGATAATGTTTCATAAGTGCTCAAGCCAACCCATGTGAGTTTTGAGTATTTGAGAGACAAAAGAGCTAACTGATTTGTTGCTGGTCTAGCAATACCGGACGTGTCCGATATTCATACCGGACGTGTCCGGTATTTGTCCAGCAGCTGTAAAATTGTTGTTCTCGGGTTGGTTAGTCGGGAGTTCTGACGTAGGTCGGGAGTCCCGGCATGGGTCGGGAGTTCCGACGTGTCGCACTTCAACTGACTTGGAGGGTTCACTGTCCTGGTCATACCGGACGTGTCCGATATTAATACCGGACGTGTCCGGTATGGATGACCAGAAGCCAACGGCTAGTTTTCAAAAGCCGTGAGGGTCGGGAGTTCCGACACCTCACTAACTTTAACTCAGTTACATGTTTTTCAAAATTACTGAGGGTCGGGGGTTCCGACTTGAGTCAGGAGTTCCGACGGTCGGAAGTCCCGGCATTCTTCGGGAGTTCCGATGCCTCACAACATCACTGTAACTTAGTTACTGTTGGCGCAGTGTGAGTCATACCGGACGTGTCCGGTATGCATACCGGACGTGTCCGGTATTGCAACGGCTATAAAACGGCTAGTTTTTCAAGGGGGCTATAAATACCCCCAAGCCTCCACCTTTGGAGGCTGCTGATTCTACTGACTTAGACACACGTTTTTGAGCCTTGCCAACCCTCTCTTAGTGAGTGATTGATCAAACTTGCAAAATCAATTTGTGGGTTGAGTGAAATTCAAAAGAGAGCCATCCAACCACTTGAGCACTTGTGCATATTGTCAATCTCGTGATTCGCATTTGTTACTCTTGGACTCTTCGGTCCTAGACGGTTAGACGTCGCCGGAGAGCACCCGGGAGATTGTGGTGTGCCTCGGAAAGTTTGTAACGGTCGATTCCGCCGCCTCGGAATCAATTAGTGGAAGGAGGAAAAGGAGTTGGAAAAGACTCCGGCTAGAGTGACCTTCGTGGTATCCTCTAGGGCTGACCTTCGCTGGGTCGCCCGCAGCCCCCTCAACGGAGAGTAGGACTCGAACGAGTCCGAACTTCGGTAAAACAAATATCGTGTCTCAATTCGCATTTCATTTGATATTTGTGTTGCTCTAGCACTTGTGCAGGTTCTCTGTGTATACTGATAGTTAAATTAGGTGCCTGCAGTTTGGTTTGAAGATAGAAATCAAAAGGAGCAAGTTCGGGGCTGATCTGCAGAAATCGTGTATACCGGACACGTCCGGTATTCATACCGGACACGTCCGGTATTTCCTGCATGCACTAAAAATATTTATTCTCTGTTCTAACTTGATGTTGCAGGGTTGTAGCTTCTAGATATATTCTTTATACCTTGTTTACTCTGTGGCTAACTTGTGAGGGGTGGTAGTACTCTTAATTTGGAGTTTCCATTTTGGAAACTCCCCTTTCTAATTGTTTCCGCATTTAAAGGTGTTAATTTTCAGAAACGCCTATTCACCCCCCCTCTAGGCGACATCCTAGGTCCTTTCAATTGGTATCAAAGCAAGGTTCTCACCTAAAGCTTCACCGCCGTGAGAAAAGGATATCGACGCCTATCGAGTTGGAGCCGGTGCTTCTCCAAAATGATGGTTCAAACTTTCTAACTTGGTCAATACATGTACTCAATGCTTTTAGAGATATTAGTCCTCTTGTTGAGCATATTGTAGATGCAAGCATACCTCTTTCTATAGTTGATTGGAGCAACTACAAAAATTTATCAAAAGAGGAAGAAATATGCGTGCAACTCAATGCTCAAGCCATTAATATTATTTTGAGTACATTAAGTGTAGAGGTTCAAGATGAGGCAATATTCAATGGACAACCACCTCCGGAGAGTGCTCATCTCATTTGGACTAGACTTTTTTGATTTATATGGAAAATCCAAATGTGATGATGCACTTGAGATCGAGTCAATGGAAAGAATATCCATTGTGTCTTCATACAATGAAGAAGCCTCACAAAACCTCAAGAGTGCCGAGCCGGAGCAAGAAGTGCAAGCGGATGACCTGTCATTCGCTGCGCATGTACCCGGACGATGTCCGGTATGCGTCTGGACGTGTCCGGTATGGCCGAGGCAAAGCAGACCAAACAAGCGATTGTTTGTAGCGATGCTCAAGCCCGATGGCGACCAAGTGATGAATCAACCTCAGTATCTCATGATACTCATCACTTGTGTCTCATGGCCAAGAAAAGCAAGAAGAAGAATAACAAGAAAGATCAAGAAAAGGAGAAAGCACAAGTAGATGATCAAGATAAGAGTGATGTTGAAATTGAAGACAACTACAACCTTGATCATCTCAACCATAAAGACAAGTTCATCATCATGAAGATAGTTGAAAAGAATGATGAGCTTGAAGAAGAGATTGAGAAGCAAGAGCAATCGCTTCAAAATCAAGAAAAGTTTCTCATCTCCAAATTGCAAGAGCTAAAGGCAATAAATGAGAGGTATGAAAAATTATCAATCGAGCATGCTTTAGTTACTAATTCCTCTTCTAGTGTTTCACAACTAGAGAAGGAAAACTTCGAGCTCAAGGCAAGGCTAGATGAACTATCAAGCAAGTATAATGAGCTACAAGCAAATTATGTTCATCTAAAGTGCTCTCATGAGGAAGTAGTAGAATCAAGCATCATGCTTGAGGTGGCTCATGAGGTTGTGATTACATCGGTAAAATTCTCTCAACCTCTCACACATCCGCTCACTAGTACACCATCTCAAATAAATATTTCTTGTACTAATGAGTGTGCTCCTCAAGCAAGCCAATCTTCGATTGAGCTAAATCTTATAGAAAACATAGAGCTCAAAGAAGAAGTGCAAAGATTAAAGAAAGATGTGATTCGGTTGAAGGGTAAGGAGAAAGCACAACCTTCTCAAGATAACCGTGATAACATGGTGAAGAAGCTTGAGAAGGGTTCAAACCTTGCTTCCTCCAAAGCCCAACAAAAGAATCACATCTCAAGCAAGGCCAACACAACCAAGAGCAAGAAACATGGAAAAAGGATGTGCTATGGTTGTGGATTGTATGGACATGAGTGGGCTATGTGTCCACACAAGAGTTGGGCCGACAAGGTTGAAGCCGCCAATCAAAAGGCTTCTACCAAGGAGACCAAGCAAGTGAAGAGTCATGGACAATGTGCTTGTCTCATGAGCAAGAAATTGGGGCATCCTACCAAGAAATACCCAATGAACAAAGAAGCAAGAAAGCAAGCCCAAGTTGCAACTAGAAGATGCTATGGGTGCAATGAGATGGGCCACAAGGTTGATGGATGTCCATACAAGCAAAACAAGCATAGGGCAAACAAAGGTCGCATATGCTATGCTTGTGGAAGAAAGGGGCATCTAAGCTATGATTGCCCAAATGGTAACATCCCTAAGCCGAACACAATTATTTATGATAATATGCTTAGGAAGACCACAAATGGAATTAGCACTAGCAAGGTGATGTGTTCACCACAAACTAGTACTAAGGCCATTTGGGTGCCTAAACACTTGTTGACTAACCCAAAAGGACCCAACAAGAGTTGGGTACCAAAATGTGCTTAGGTTGATAATATAGGTACTTGGTGGTGAGATGAAAGCTTCGGGGTGGTTGAGCAAGCAACTTGATAATATTCACTCAATCTATCAACCAATTCTTATCATAATCCCTAATATGGCTGACCCGAAGATAATTCAATAAATATATCATCTATTTCATCCTCGTCATTGGTAACAAGTACCTAAACTTTATATCATAGCCACTTTGTTCGGTTTGTGTACAAAAGGTCACAAATAGACATATTTGTGAAATATTGAAAGTGGTTAATAAGTTTTACTTGATGTTTATCATATTTGCCTTACGATGCCTTTATTAGCTCTCTAGTAGAGTAATTTATTTGTTGAGATGCAAGTATAGAATAAATAAATATTACATTTAAAACGAAGAATCACAAGCAGCAAATTAATTGGTTCTGTCTTGCAACTATCGGACATGTCCGGTATTGCATGGACCAGAACACTAATTGTGTTGCAACTGAGTATTCGATCCATACATTTTTCATATATCCTTAATTTGCTCAGAAGCTTGTGATCTATCAAACCTAAGTGGGTTGTGAGTATGTCTCAACGAAATTTAAATATGGCAAATTACTTTGTGTTGGTCAAAATATAAAATTGACTCCCAAATTCTTAAAAGAATAAAGTGCTTGTTGAAAGTCATTCAAATTACTTGTGGTACTTATTTAGGGGGAGCTCAGTTTCTATTTTGCACCATTGTGGACTAACAAATTTATCTAGCATTATTTGTAGTCCTTTGGATGAAAATTGATTTCATATATGGTATGATTATTTGACAAGTGAGGTCAACATGATGTTGTCATGCCATGTATTATCTCAGTGGTGATATTGTGGGCTCAAGGCAAAGGTATGTATTTACATACATGCATTGTAAGTGCATCTAAGGCCCTTTATATGCTAGTGTGTGCATTTGTGTGATATAGGATAGATGTTTTACAAAATCCCTAACTAGCATGTGTAGGTGGTGTGGTTTTTGAAAATCATGTGGTTTTTGGGTCTTTGTGACCTAGTCATGTCATATTGTGATTGTTGCTACCCTTGGTTGATTATTTGCCTAATCACATGTGACATGGTTCTCTCAAGTCTATAAATATCCCTATGTCCCACTAAAATCTCTCAAATTTTGAAAATCATAAATTTGCCAAATATTCGAAAAAGAGAAAATCAATTCTTGGCTAATTCATGTCCCTAAGTGAGAATCCTAAGCCTATTTCAATTAATGCAAATATTATGCCGAGGAAGGTTTGTCATGGTACCCTATTGGTTAGTATTGCAAAAATATTCCGCTATTCATACTAAGGCTATGCCTAAGTATGTTATGTCTAACATGGGAGGACCCAAACTAGTTTGGGTACCATCGAAAAGTGGATGATCGTTTGTAGGTACCATGGCATTGGAGACTTGATTCAATGGAATTATTATTGTTCATCTTATGTTGAGTCAAGTATTGAAGCCTAGTGCAATTCTATCCCAATGCCAAGTCAAAATTGAGTGAAGTCCATATGCTATCAACATACAAGTGTCATATTCAAGTTGTAGGAATTTATTGATATATTTGAAGGCATGCAAATAAGTGGAGTTGAAGCTTGCAAAGATGATCATAAGCTATCAAGGTATATCTCTTGTTGATCAAAGTTTATTTGGGTGCATATGAGTTAATTGAATTGGATACATATGCATATGTTGCTTGCTATGAGATGTTTGAATGGATTAAATGCTTAAGTAATCAAGTTTGAAGTTGGTTTGATTGGATATGTTCATAAGATTTCTTCTAGTAAGTGGTTTGAATGGACATATGTCTTGTGAGAGTATTCAAACAAATTGATTTCAAGTTTGGTTCAATTTGGAGAAAAATGGCTCAATTATTGAAATCTGTCCAATATTGAAAATCTAAGCTAGCAGTGATCATAGACATGTTTGAGTAATCAAATCTATTTGTATTGGCTTGAAATTTGGTCTGCATGCTCTACACTTATGGTATTAGTTGCTGTGCAAATTTCATGAGATTTGGATAAGTGATACTTCGGATTTGGAGTAGATCTTGTTAGCTATAGTGCAGCAGTTTTCAGCATGTACCTGTGTGGAAAGATATGAAATCTGGTAGCAATATAGAAGTCCAAAGAAGCTCAAATTTTTACAGCTACTAGAAGACTTAGTGTGTCACATCTTCACCAAATCTCGTGGTTTTTGGATATGTACTTTGGGAGATATGATTTATTCTTTGAAGAGTACAGAATCTGCCAGGAAAGTGACAATTATCGGATTGATCAAAAGTTACTTAGATTCAAAGGTCCGCAAATTAGAATCATATCTATAAGTGATTGAGGTACCTATGTTTTGGTTTTGGTTTGAGATAGAAGCATGACAAATGATGAGTACAAGACAATTTATTTGAAGAGTGTATCTAGTACACATTTGGTACTCAAGCTAGAGATCAAGACCAAGATCAAGATGAAGATGGAGTTTAAATTCTAGTGATAATTGGAGATCTTTTGATAGAAAGAAAAGGACTTAAACAAGTAGAAAGAAAAGGACTTAAAGAATGATTTAAAGTTATTCATCAAATTAAGTCCAACAATATGGATCAATCAAACAAAATCTTTCAAGTGGATCAAGTGATTTTCTTTCAAGTTATTTCAAGTGAGTATCAAGGATGGTTCTTTGGAGAGAGGTCACTTCGCTCTAGGCTTGGATGGCTAAAATCTAAGTGGTAATCTAAAAGGGACATTTGAGGTACTTGGTTGAAGAAAATCAAGAGATTGGTCTAAAAAGCAAGCAACACCCAAAAGAGAACAAGTCATAAAATTTCAAGTGGTATCATGAAATTTCAAGTGGTATTACAAGTGGTGCATCTTTCAGTTCTCTCAAGCAAGCAATGATTAAAGAAGAAGCAAGCCAACCACAACAAGAAAAGTGCACTTGATCATTAGTGATTCTCAATTCATATGGGTGAAGAATAGGAATTCAAAGAATTGGTATCTATTGGTCTTCACCAAGCTTATAATTGGACTTCATGGTGCTACTGGAGAAATGAATTGAAATCTATATGACTATCTTCCTCTCCAACATAGCAAAGGTATCATTGTATTGTGCATGATCATTTTTCATCCCTTACTAGTATGCGGTTAGTGCATATAGTACATGCTTATAGGATCATGCACTACAAATGAAAATTTTTAGATTCATAGACTACCACTATTGCCTGAATGATTATATGATCTAGTGGTTAGTGTATGAGTTTGTTCATGAGCTAGTAAACCCATGTACTTGATCTATTTTGAATTGCAAACAAGTGACAAGTACAACCTCTTTAAGATGACAAAGGAGGAGAGGTTAATACAAAGAGGGAGAGATTTGTACAAAGTTTGAACCTTAAGCACCCTTTGTGCTTTGTGTGACCCTTTGTGGCGATAGATGACAAAGGGGGAGAGATATGATTAAAGCTTAAGGAGGAGAGAGATGAAAGCTTAAGGGGGAGAGATATGTTTAAAGCTTAAGGAGGAGAGAGATGAAAGCTTAAGGGGGAGAGATATGTTTAAAGCTTCAGGAGTGCAACCTTGTGTCTAGCTATGACAAGGGGAGAGATATGACTTGAGAAATCTTTGAGATGAGTGCTATGTGTGTGATATATATGATGTATTTACTTTCATAAGGACCATGCATGTTTTAAAGTGACTTTGTATGGTGTGATGCTTTTTGTTTAGTCTTGTGTGATATATCATGTCATATGCATCATGGTTTTTATTTTGACACACACATGCACCCCACGGATGCAATGATTTAGGGGGAGTCTCCTATATGTTTTAGTATGTGCAATTAACAAATCGAGGTCATTTTGTGAATTCTAATCATAAGCACATATTAAGGGGGAGCCTCTCATAAATCATTGAACCCAAAAGTTTAAATGTTTATATCATTTTGTAAGCTTTAATCAAGTTGTCATCAATCACCAAAAAGGGGGAGATTGAAAGTGCATCTAGCCCTTTAGTGGGTTTTGGATGATTGAATGACAACATGATTAAAGGACTAACCCGTTTGCTAAAGTGTGAACAGGTAATAGGTTATCTCATAGATACTTAATGAAAGCCAAAATGATGTGTTGTTGTATAAACAATCTAGTTGAAGCACAAGACAACAATGCAAATGGAATTCATGTGAAGGCTTATTTATTGTGGGATTTCCATGTACTATGTGATAGCAAGCTCATGATTATTAGTTAATGAGACATGATGGATTGCATATGGAATGGTCTCATATCTGAAGCTTGCTAAATTAAAATGAAAAAAGATAACAATACATATGAATGGATGATTCAACACAAGATGTGACTTGATGGCTTGAGATGGTGAAGATAGCAAGGAAAGGCTTCGAGGTACTAAGCAAGGGTGAAGGGGCAAGCGGCGACTTTGGCGGCCGAAGAACCTAGCTAGGGTGAAGAAGAAAGTACTTGCATTTAGTTGAGGTACTAGTCAAGCTAAGATGGTCATATTGATGTGAAGGATCAAATCTATAATGAAGTATTTGATGGAAGTGACTTGATACATTTGGGATTATTCAAACTTGATGAATGGAATCAAGTCACATGCTCAAGATGGCTATGCTCAAGTGAAAAGATCAACATCAACATGTTAGCACCCTTACTTGATGAAGATTGGAAGGGACGGCATCAATTCAAAAGAACAACTCAAGTGGTACAAATTCATATTTCCGTTTGTCTTGAGTTTAATAGGTATGCCGTACTATTAAGAGGGATGCATCATGTTGATAGATAATGTTTCATAAGTGCTCAAGCCAACCCATGTGAGTTTTGAGTATTTGAGAGACAAAAGAGCTAACTGATTTGTTGCTGGTCTGGCAATACCGGACGTGTCCGGTATTCATACCGGACGTGTCCGGTATTTGTCCAGCAGCTGTAAAATTGTTGTTCTCGGGTTGGTTAGTCGGGAGTTCCGACGTAGGTCGGGAGTTCCGACGGTCGGGAGTCCCGGCATGGGTCGGGAGTTCCGACGTGTCGCACTTCAACTGACTTGGAGGGTTCACTGTCCTGGTCATACCGGACGTGTCCGGTATTAATACCGGACGTGTCCGGTATGGATGACCAGAAGCCAACGGCTAGTTTTCAAAAGCCGTGAGGGTCGGGAGTTCCGACGTATGTCGGGAGTTCCGACGGTCGGGAGTTCCGACATATGTCGGGAGTTCCGACACCTCACTAACTTTAACTCAGTTACATGTTTTTCAAAATTACTAAGGGTCGGGGGTTCCGACTTGAGTCAGGAGTTCCGACGGTCGGAAGTCCCGGCATTCTTCGAGAGTTCCGATGCCTCACAACATCACTGTAACTTAGTTACTGTTGGCGCAGTGTGAGTCATACCGGACGTGTCCGGTATGCATACCGGACGTGTCCGGTATTGCAACGGCTATAAAACGGCTAGTTTTTCAAGGGGGCTATAAATACCCCCAAGCCTCCACCTTTGGAGGCTGCTGATTCTACTGACTTAGACACACGTTTTTGAGCCTTGCCAACCCTCTCTTAGTGAGTGATTGATCAAACTTGCAAAATCAATTTGTGGGTTGAGTGAAATTCAAAAGAGAGCCATCGAACCACTTGAGCACTTGTGCATATTGTCAATCTCGTGATTCGCATTTGTTACTCTTGGACTCTTCGGTCCTAGACGGTTAGACGTCACGCCGGAGAGCACCCGGGAGATTGTGGTGTGCCTCGGAAAGTTTAGTAGCAGTCCGATTCCGTCGCCTCGGAATCAATTAGTGGAAGGAGGAAAAGGAGTTGGAAAAGACTCCGGCTAGAGTGACCTTCGTGGTACCCTCTAGGGCTGACCTTCGCTGGGTCGCCTGCAGCCCCCTCAACGGAGAGTAGGACTCGAACGAGTCCGAACTTCGATAAAACAAATATCGTGTCTCAATTAAGCATTTCATTTGATATTTGTGTTGCTCTAGCACTTGTGCAGTGTTCTCTGCGATATCTTGATAGTTAAATTAGGTGCCTGCAGTTTGGTTTGAAGATAGAAATCAAAAGGAGCAAGTTCGGGGCTGATCTGCAGAAATCGTGTATACCGGGACACGTCCAGTATTCATACCGGTACGTCCCAGATTTCCTGCATGCACTAAAAATATTTATTCTCTGTTCTAACTTGATGTTGCAGGGTTGTAGCTTCTAGATATATTCTTTATACCTTGTTTACTCTGTGGCTAACTTGTGAGGGGTGGTAGTACTCTTAATTTGGAGTTTCCATTTTGGAAACTCCCCTTTCTAATTGTTTCCGCATTTAAAGGTGTTAATTTTCAGAAACGCCTATTCACCCCCCCTCTAGGCGACATCCTAGGTCCTTTCAGTAGGTCTTGATGTGAGCCGAGGTGAGAGTATGTGCAGATGAAACATGCTTCCTAAGTGTCTTATAATGTGCTATTTGGTTGATGTGTGCTTCTATTTCTGATTACCAACACCTGCAGTTTAGATGAAATGACAAAACATTTAGTTGATAAGTGTTGCCAAGCCAAATGTGTTTTAACTAGTTTGCTTAGGATTGTTTTATCTTGTAGCTTGAAAGTTCAAGCAAGTTAAAACTTTTCCATGGTGATCTAATTAATCTATTATGCTTTCTGGACTAAACTTTCAAAGACTTACTTAAAAGGCATTGTTGTCAGTTGTGCGGTTTTCAAGTTTTGTTATATATATATGGGTTTGAAGTGTGTGCGTTGTATTTTAGAACTGTGGTCTAGCTTCTTTCGCAATTTGTTTTAAAAACACCGCGTGCTAGGAGATGCTGAAACTTTGTAACAATAATAATGGACAGCCATACATCATATCTTGTGGATGTAGGGCGTGATTGGTTGCCCGAACCGGACCGTCATATGGCCCATCTCTTATCCTTTGGTGCATTCGCCTGTGTTTGGTTGCCCTACTCGCATCACTTGGCCGATAATGCAAACTATAGCAATCTAAGGTGGCCGTGGGTATTCTTCCTGTTGGTGCTTTTTTGTCTTCTTGTGTTTTCTCATGTCTGTCATCAAACCGTGGGATACGTCCATTCCAAAGCAACTGTTGTAGGCATGCCTACCTGATGGCCGGGATGGACATGTCCCATGCTTCCATGGGAGCCATGAACTTGCCTCAGCAATTTGTGTTCTTATTTGCCACCTGGGATGATTGCAGTTAGCTTGCAAGATGATCATAAGTTAGTTTGTAGTTAGCTGAGGCCTGCATTTTTTTTGTGCCTATGATGTCAACCATTTTTTTGACTGAGGCTGATACAATTGTGAGATCCTTTTCATGCCTATAAAGATAACAGTGCCAGTTAAGTAATGGATTATACACATTGATGACCTTGGACTTGTGAGGTATTGGAGCATTGTTTCTTCTATCTTCTGCTTATGCTTCTCATGGCTGTCATCAAACCATGTGAGACATCCATGCCCAAGCAACAGCTGGGCGGTTGTGATAATCTGATGGCTGGGCTGGATGTCTCTCATGGTTTCATGCCTGTCATGATCTTGGTTTTCTACTATCTGTTTGAGGTTTGTTGCTGTCTATGTTTCTTAAGCTCCAAGTTCAAGGTCAAATGAAAAGGCAATTAAATCTGAGGCAAATCAGTTGAACTAACCCTCATCTTATCAACATCTTATACTTGCTTTCATCGATCTGCATCTATCTATCTATCTTTGATCCATCCATCTAGCACTGGTTCTTTCCTTCATCATGAACTACCACTGCTCATGTTTGCAATGATATGAGATAGATGCTACTGCTCTGCATCATCATGTTCATATATGCTCTTCATTCCTCGCTAACTAGCTCTTTTGTTGCTGGTACACCTGTCCATCATATTATTCCTTCCACATATATATCATGGGCCATGGCTGCTGCCTGCTGCATGTAGACGCAGCTAGCCTGCAGACCTGCCCTTGCATTAAGAGATATTTCAGTTGTCTATGCTAATCTTGTGTTTAGTAGATGTTAGCTGTCTTTTGCTAAACACTGACCCCTCTTATACCATGTCATTTGTAGCTGAAATAGATGTTAGCTGTCTTTTGCTAAACACTGACCCCTCTTATACCATGTCATTTGCTTGCTTGCCTGCTTGTTGCTTCACCTGCAAGCACCGACTGTGTTTGCTTGCTTGCTTGCCTGCTTGTTGCTTCATTCATACACACTGCAATCCATAGCAGCTAGCTTCTGCGGCTTCTGAACATGAGTACTAGTAGTGTCAAATTTTAACTTTGATGATCTTTGTGAGACGTCATTTGCTCTAAAGCAACCCCGGCCTACAGTTTCTTGGTATATGACTGATTCTTTAGTTTAGTAGGCAGCAGCTTCATGTGTCTATTTTTCTATACTTGGCAGTATACATGATATTTTTCTATACTTGGCAGTATACATGGCATATATTCACATACCTTTGGTTACCCATATTATTTCTATACTTGGCAGTATACCATTGTTTAGTAGATTGTTTAATATACATATATATTTCAGCTGTCATGGTATTCATTTCGTGTATTGTATCTAGCCCATTTCACCTAGAACTAAGTCAATTCTTTTGTACAAGCTAACTGTGGTTTCAAATCAGTAAGGAACTGATAAAGGAGTTTCTCTGTTAACTGGAAACTTGGTGAATGTGCTTACAACTTTACCGGCTAGCAGCAGCACCATAAGCTGGTTTTGTTCGTATGAATAGAACTATGCTTGATGCTAACCCCAGAAATGTGATGCAAGCCATATTTTATATAACATGCTTTTGAGTTATTACAGTAGGCCCCAAATTTGATAGTTTGGACGGTACAGTATGAAAGGTTGCTTGTAGTAAGGATCTGTGGTTCTTTTTATGTTATAACGATTTGTTTTCATATAATATAAATAATTATAGTATGCTGATTTTAGTGGCCATTTTCTAGCTTGCTCGATAACCTTGCAGTTGACCTTAATATCATGACTAGAGTTGAGCACTTTGTTTTACATACTTTTGCTGGCAATACCTCTGTCCTGTGATGATAGAAGGTAACAACCAATGGCTTTGTAGTTCTCGGATAAAATGAAATGAAGAACAATGGATGTTTGTTTGATAGCCCTAGGGTTTGAGCACTTTAAAAGCTGTACACCAGCTTTGTCATTTCCGCAGAACATCATGTAGCTGGCTTCATCTGTCAAGTGATTCCTACAATGTTATTATTATGAAGTTTTCACTGTTCCATGTTAGTAGCTGTGAAAAGCACATTTCACCATTGCTTCTAACCTCCAGGACCTGCTCTTAAGGTTGATTGCCATAGAACCTTTAGTTTCTGGATGGCAGTCTGGTCGACCCCCTTGGTCATGCTTCCTATAGTTGTTGGCATGTGTTTTGTAGTTAACTGGGTGTGTGGGGCATGTTTTTTTTGCCTTGCTCTTATACCGTTTGGGACTTAAAGGCTTTGTTGTTGTTGTTGTTGTTGTTGTTGTAGAGTAATGGGATTAGTAGGTAGATTATAGTAGTTAATTTGTGCATTAAATAGGAGGTAATTCTCAGCCTTTATTTGTAGCTCTTGGCTGTTTATATAATGAAGAAAAATTGGCAAAAACCAGCAACCATTTGGCAGCACCCAACTACTATTTATGTGTGTGTTTTGCTGAGAGTCCCGAGGAACCTGTTGAGGGCTAAGGCCTTTCATTTCCTTTTAGGAGGCTTAAACAAAGCTCACAGCTACGGTCAATTCAAGTTCATCTACATATATGTCGAGTTCACTATTAGGGTCCAGTCAACAGTCAGCTTGAACATTCTGTTTGATTTGTCGGGCCTTGCTAGTACCATGCTAAACTTAATACTTTTTTTGAACAGTTGAACTGTTAGTGTGAACTGTAAAAAACAGTTAAATGGACCACTGCTAAAAATATTTTTTTAACAGTCAAAATGTCACATGTGAACTCAAATTTCATATGAACTAGTGAAGTGTGGATATATGGGAAAAGTTCTCATGTGAATTCCTTTTCCTTTTGGAAAGAATCCACAAAATTTCATGTTTAATCATGACTTGTTTGAAGAAAATCGATTGTGAACTATTCAAGTCTGGTTGTGGTGTCATAGGACATCCCTTCCTCTGTACTTAACTGCCTTCCTAGATTAGGTTGTTTTAGTTTTAGTTACATCTTGTAATTGCTTTATAGATTAAGTGACTATAAACCTATGTTAGCATAAAACATTAACCAGTGCTGTTGCTGAACTTTCTTCTTCAAATATATTGCATTAGAGTAGAAATATGTTCATTTCTATTTGAGTTATTTTATTTACTATTGTTGTTCTACTATTAAAACTACTGTTGTCCTACTACTAGTACTACTGGTTGTTGTTTTTCCTATGTATTAAATTCCTGGTACTATGCATTACTATGCATCCCTATGTATTAACTTGCTCTATGTTTGCTAAGCAGCTGTTACTTTTTTTGTCAAATCTCCCAAGACTCGCCCAGGACTTGTTGTCCTGTCCTTTGCCATCAGCTGCTACTCTATGTTTGCTAAGCAGCTGTTGGTTTTTTTGCCAAATCTCCCCTCTCCTCTCCTCTCCTTTGTTATGCCGATGATGAAATTGTCCAAGTCCATACATTATATGGAATATGAGCTGATGATCAAGAACTTGTGAGGAACTTGGCATCATTAGCAGCCGCCCCTACATTACCTTCTCCTCTCTTCTCTGTTATGATGCCTTGATGCTCCAAGTTCAAGATCAGATGATGATTGATATGTTTCTGAGGCCTCTACTACTGCTACTACTCATTTTTTTATATATTATTGTTTTATATGACTACTTTGGTTTATAGACCTTTTTGATTTTTTATACCTTCTCGCGTACCTAAAGCACACTTTCTTGCATCTATTAGAACAAAGCGCGAAATAATGTCGCGGACACCAGATAGTGCAGCCCGATCCCCCGAGCATGATGAGCAGCCAACCTATGAGGAGCAACCACTAGAGGACCAGCTTACTCAGGAGCAGTTCGATAATAAGTTAGAAAAGGATCTAGAAGTGATGCTTACTCAGGAGGAGTGTGACGAGGAGGAAGGGGGAGTAGAAGGAAGAGCAGGAGAGGCTGCTAAAGGCGAAGAAGAAGATGATGGTGATGATGAGGAATCAGAAGAGGGATATGTAAGTCCCAAGGATCCTTTCCCATGTGAAGCCAGAAGGAGGCCAACGAAGGAAGATTTGGACAAGGATTTTGACCCGAACGAGGAGGTAGGGAAAAAGCCTTAGCTTATAAATTTTGCTAAAGCTTTGGCTATATTACCTCTGCTAACACTTTGACCTGTCGTATATATTGGTCCCTCCTAAAACTCAGAAAAGACGACGTCGACGTCCGCGACATCTCGTTGGACAAGACGGAGTAGAGGAAAGGAGAGTAGAGGCAACAGCCATAGAGACGGACATTGAGGCCTCTGCTCCACAACCTCAAGACACAACCACGACTACCAAGCCAAAGAGGAAACGATGGGATAGAAAAGCAAATCAATATCTAGATAAGGCATGCTATGTGATAACGGAAGTCGAGCCAGCAGGGGAGATCCTTGAGCCGAAGGAATTCAGAGGACGATTCCGTAATGCGATCGGGGCCCTAGTAAGCGATAAATTGAACCCAGCAATCCCTAACTGGAAAGAGGTACCAGAGAAGAAAAATGATGAACTATGGGATAGGCAGCTGAAGCTCAATTTTAGATTTCCGGAGGGTAAGCACGAACTGGTAAAAAATGCTTTCAAGATCATGGGAGAGTCATTCCAACGTTGGAGGTCGGATCTCAACAAGAAGTATATCCAAAAGGGGTTAACTCCCTCAACGAGTTTGGCAACATAACTCCTAGTCAATGAGAGGAGCTCGTGGCTCAGAAGACTTCATCGGAGGCATTGGAGCTCAGTGCCCGTAACACCGAGCTAGCGAAGAGGAACAAACACCACCATCATCTAGGCCCCGGTGGCTACTATGCCAAGGAAGAGCAGTTTAGGGAGATGGACGAAGAGGCCGCAGCTGCTGGGAATATCGATATGAAGAATTTAAAGGTACGCTCAAGGAATTGGATATATGCGAGGAGTACAGAATCATTCAATCCTTCCAGAGAGAGGGACGAGCTTAGCCTTGGCTTTAGAAACAAGGAGCACATAGGCCACACCAGGGGGTTAGGGAAAAGGACGACCTAGAAGCACGGATTCGAAGAGGACAGGCACATGTACAAGAAACATGGCATAGACCAGGAGACTAATCTTGAGCTCCAATTGAAGGCTCTAGTTGCGAAGGCACTGGAGGAGCAAGGACTGTCTACGGAGCCACGGACATTAATGACGTCGCTGGGAGAACTGGTATTAGTTGGCAGCCCTCCGAGAATTCCTAGCAGCCAAGGTTCCACTGCAGCCACAACCCCCGTCGATCGCATATGGGAATCAACTAGTTGCACCTTGGTGTTTCTCAGCGGCCGGCAGAACATTGTGATCGAGGTGGCAACGGGTGTGGCACATCCTCCCGGTGGCTTACACCACAATAATAAGATACCGCCAGACTACACTATGGTCGACGTGCATACCGTGAAGCCCAAGTTCATGCAGTGGAGGATAGACTACGCAACTCCCGAGGGGCTGGTGTTACTCGGAGACGTAATGGGGCAGTTCATCCTCTGGCACAAACGGGACATTATATTGACTGCTTCTTCGTCGCCTCCCCCTCTCCCAAATTTGGAGCGAGTCGTTGAGGACGGGGAGATATTTTCACTGTCTCATGACCACCACATTCATGAGATGCCACATTCTTCCCCACCTCCTAGCGAGCATGTGCCTGATAAGCCACAACCTTCTCCAGCTCGTACCGAGCAAGTGCATAATGAGATGCCACAGTCTTCTCAACAAGCACAGCCGATACATGAACAACGAGTGTCTATTGAAGAAGGTGATGCATGAGAAGATGAGGATGGGCCTGAATGGGAACTTCAAAAGAAGCATCCAATCACCATAAGACCAATTTATGTTCCAATGAAAGACGTCTCGTCGGTGCACAAGTGGTATTCCCATGACCAGTTCAAGCCTGAGAACCAAGTTAAAAAAGTCCCATCAAACAGCAAAGCAGTATCCAAATGTTGATGCCATCAAATGGTCAAAGGATTGCCCAAAAACATATGAAAGAGGCAAGCCCTTCCTACCAAACTAGGACATCCAGTGCCTACCACTTGGAATGAGAAGGTTCTAGGATTGGTACTTGCGTGTTCTCCTAATGAGCATAGACCTCATACAAGCATGCTTCGCCACCGACACATTTGGAAGCCCAGCCGGGAAAATTATCTTTGACTTCAATGACATGCAGACATGCTTTCACCTCAGAGCAATGGAAATGAATCTAATTTGCACATGGTGCCTGTAAGTCCTTGTCCTCCAGATATGATATGAATGTAATCTTTGGATTTTATTGTAACTAACCCATGCCGTAATTTGTAGAATGCAAGTGCACATTGTAAAATAAATGCCAAGTGTGAAAGCCGGGTATATAGACCCTCAAGCTATAGCACAAACAAATTTTAATTACCCTAAATAATAGAAACTGGATGACAAAGAGCTAGCTACTGGAAAGACCCTTCGGGAGAAAGAGGACATCCGTACAAAGAAATTAAGGCAAGAGTCCCTTAAGGTTTCGGCATACATTGCCCTAGCTTTTAAAAATCTCCAACAACACTCTACTATATGGCTACCATACAACTTCGAGAAAGTTCAACTCTATACTTAAAACTTTGTTCGATATATTTTATTCGATGCAAAAGAGCTTATCTAGTTCTATGATTAAATCCATGCAGCAACCATTGTATTTGTATAGGCGTCGATGTCGGGAGGAGCATGGCATGGGTTTTTGATTCAATACATAGGGACCCGGTGACATACAAAGACTTCATATCGATTCTCAAGACGTATACATATCGACAATCCTCATTAACTTATATGTTTATATACATACTTGTAACATTTACTTTTAGATACTAACAAGTTGTATTTACTAAAATAATTCGAACATGGCATTTAGGTTCTATGTCACTAAACATCACGGAAGGCATGATCCAACAAGGAAGGAAAGGTTGGCTATAAAAACACTATGTGCGGTAAGTGTAACTTACTTTTTCAGTACTCCATTACATGGCTATCAAAAGCATTACTTAACATTCTATATGCAAAACACACAGTGCCCTAAGCAGAAGCCTGAGAGTGTACATTGTGGATACTATGTATGTACTATGATAAGTAACACCGGTGCCTACCGGAGACACCCCTTAATGGTAAGTTTGAACCTCTTCACCCATAGTATAAAAACTTCACACATAGTATGAAATACTAAACCGAAACTTGTTCTCTTGTAGTGGAAAGAAGAGAAAGAAATGAAAAGAGACCCATACAAGGATGACCAACTCTTAGAGCTCGTCGGCGACCTTTGCAACTTCATATTGGACCAGATTGTACATGTCAAAGGCACCTACCATGACCGAGATTTTGACTTAGGTAGAAATCCTCAGTACCGATACCTTCGTGAGACTGAAAGGCTAGCTTTAGGTCATTGATAACAATGTGTATGAAATTTGACATTGGTCTTGTAATTGTAGTTTATATGGGTCTTGTATATATTCTTGTGAATTAAACTTGTAATTGTAGTTTATATAATACTCTTGTACTCTTGGACTTGTACTTTGGAGCAAGGTACGTGTTGGCTAGCTGTGCTCCCTGGCGTGCCTTCCCTGCCTTTTGCTTGCGCTTTCCTTTCCTCTCATGTCGCAGGCGCCGTGCGTGGTCTCGATCGTCGGGGCGAGGGAGATGCCCGCGCGCGTGATAGATTGATTGATTAGCCAATCTCGAATTATATATATATATGTTCTGTAAATTTGAATTTGAATTGTAAATTTAATTTTTTTGTTGAAAAATGTACTGTAGGGGCGGTTCTATTCTAGATTGAACCGTTCCTACAAACAGGTATTATAGGATTGGCTTGTACTACAGCCGCCCCTATAAATACATGATTTGTAGAGGCGCTTGGGTAAAGGCGGCTAGGCAAACCGCCCCTACAAAGCCTCCAGAGCCGTCCCTACAAAAGGGTTATGTAGTATATATATATATCACATAGTTGGTACGATCCAACCAAAGAACAAGCAGATCAAAGTCTCAGCTGATTCTTCGGTTACCCACGGCAACTTGGCATGCATGCATGGATCTCAAAAGTAATCTGCAGGATCTGCTGTCACCGGGCATGCGTGCCAGTGCAGTGCTATATTCATGCGTGCTTAGGGCACCACATGAGGAAATATTGTGCATGCATGCAGCTAGCGACGGTACAGCAGTAAGGGCACTGGACTTTAAATCTCATTACAGTACAGATTATTAGCTACGAGAGATCGAGCTCGAGATGGAGCTGTAGCTCGATTAGCTCATTTCGTACCTGCGTACGTAGACTACGTACGGCCACTGCTGCTGCCCACTATATAATATATATGCACGAATCACCGATGTATGCATGCATTGTATACCAGTAGCACTAGCTAGACGATCGTAGCTTAGGAGCAGTATAGTACGAACGTGCCAATACAAGGCTGGCAAACGCCTGTACTTGCACTCGTATTACTCGTTTGGTGGTGTCAAGTGGCGCCTCACAATTACCGCCGGCCGGCCGTATCTGTCTAGTACGGAATGTAGTACCGTACGTATCCTCCTGCATTTCATCTATTGTTTTCCTCTATTATTACATGATGAAGTTATGCACCGATCTGATGAGATCCTGCATGCTTATTTGTTCTGATCTTAATTTGCATTGCACTGCACTGCATTCTTTGGTTCACTGTAAACGTTGAACATGCATGTCATTGCCCTAGCTAGAAAAAGGCCGGTAGCTGATCAGTGAGGCCGGCAGGCAGGCATAAAAAATTCAGCGGATGGTCTCTTCAAAATTAGGTATGCTACCTATCGATCATCACAGTGCAACAACCATGCTAGCTAATTTTGAAATTAGATTCCTTTCCTCTCTCTTTCATACAGCAGCTTATTATAAACAACCAGCCTTTAAATTTTCAAGTTCAAGGACACTTTTATACTATATCTAGTGGTTCTAATAGTGCGTTATGAATGGTTGGAAATCTTGTCCCTCTTAGAAAGAAAGAAAAGAAGAGAAGAAAAATAAAGAATGGTTGTTCGAGATGCATGCATGCATGCTTACCGACGTTATTAGCAATTAATTGGGCATGCAATGCAAGATAATCATAGTAATGTACTGCATGCATGGAGAGAAAGTCAATGGGGCATCAAGTGCAAATAATCCATCCCATGGCATGCAAACTAAATTTGCACCGTACAACAAATGCCAGAGCTAGCTAGGAGAAGTACAGCACACACAGAGTGGCGATTGGCGAACGAACGAACGAACTTGCCATGCATCCCATGCATGTAAAAGTACGTGGTACGTACAAACTGACTCCCCATCCGACAACGTACTTGCCCAGAGTGAATTCAGAGGATTAATTTTGATCGGCGCCAGGAGAAAAAGATGGAAAAACATGCACCTTACAGCACGTACATGTGTACGTGCTGCTGTAGTCTAGTACTACGTACGTACCTACGTACTCACTCACTCTATCTGCTGCTGGACTACTGGATCACCGACGCATGCATTCATTGGGCGATACTCCTACAAATTTGTAAATAAGCCTATCGAATTTGTCTATGTTTTTCATTATTAGCTGGTGAAGGAGTGATAACGACGGGATGCAATGACTATGTTTTGAAAAAAAAGAGATAATGACAAGGTGACTAGGGAGAATATGTCCCCTATTATATATACAGGCCCCTTTGGATGGTAGAAAAAACAAAGGAAAAACGTATAATTCACATTCCTATGATTGTGCACAGGAATCGCTTTCAGGAAAAACATAAGAAACTTTTCTTTGTATGTTCGATTCCAAAGGAAAACCTGCGTTCCAAAGACCAAGTGATCGAAAAATTTATATTTGACCCATAATATAGGGGCTTTAGGTGAATTAAATAAAATCTCTCTCACTACTATCCAAAATTGAACTTTTACTGTCAGGATTCAATGCTGTTACATGTGCCAGTAAGAAAAATGTTTTCAATGCAATGTTAAAAAGGGAGCTGTCTTTAATCGAAGTGTAGTACTACATAAGTCATTTCTCTTCTGTTTTAAATTGTCCCAAAACTTCTAGCATCCCTTATATAAAAGGGACGGAGAGAGTAGCAGAGAGGAGCCTCTGATCGACCATAATTATTTTATCCAGATGGTGTATCCTAGTTTTAACAGTTTAAGAGCTGCTTCCTCTATTTCAAATTGTAAGTCGTTATGGTTTTTTTAGACATATATAACTTTTATTATATATCTAGACATAATATATATTTAAGTGTGTAGTAAAAATTATGTATCTAGAAAAACTGAACAAACGGAGGGTACACACACCACCAGTAATAGGTCAGGTTGCTGGTGAAGTACCTCCAATGCATGCAGTGGGAAGCACAGTGGATTAACATCGAGGAAGTATCCTATAAATACAATGATAACTCAGTTGAACGGCTAACTACTCGATCGGCTATCAGGGCCCCATTAAAAGTACTTCACACCAGGAAGCACCAAGAACAATAAGGGAACTCCCAAAATAAAACAAGAGAAAATATGGTAGTACAAAAACACCAACAATATGTCTACTAAAGAAACAATTCACACTATGAATTTCAAATGAAAGACCAAAGCTTCCACCTCCTCGTCCTTTTTCTTTTGGCAAAACCCAGTAAAGACCAAGACACTCGTATACAAGCACGCACTCTCAACCCTATGATTCCACACATACACACACTACTCTTATCGAGCACCTTAAAAAAAACTAAGTTATACTACCAAATCTCAGGATTGACGAAGTCATGACAGATATATCGTTATCGACGGGCACATCGCCTACCACCAAAAGAATTAATCGTGATTATTGGTGCCACCTCTCCCTTGTAATTCCCGAGCCATTTTGTTTCTCGCATTGCATGGTAACACGCTCTCTTTGACTCAGTCAACACAATGACACTCATCACCCATGCATCCATGCTTCTGCCATCTCCATGTGTACAGCGTGGATCAATTCATCCATGACTTCACCAACCACCTCGATTGCCTAACACGAGAGTATCGATCACTTTTTGCCGGTAACAATAATCATGTTCATTACTGCGACTCCAGGGGTATCTCTCACATTTGAACTCACATTCAAATTCAGCTATCCATTACTTGTACTATAATTAATACCAGATAATGACACAAAACACACCTCGGCATGGTTGTTCAATCTATCTCGGAATGCGTGTTCAAAAATCTGGCAGGGCCTTTCAAAAGCTAATTGTCGTGTGGTAAGCGTGTTTTGATCCAAGCAAATGGTCCATGGTGGTACAGCTCAATAGCTTTACGAGCCTTAACTCGCACAGCTCAAAGAACAGTAGTAGCTTTATTTGGTAAAGATGGTTTAGCTTCTCATACAAACTTTGGGGTTAAATCGGCCGTCTTATACAAGTTTGGAGTTTCTTTCTTTAGAAAACAATTCAAGTTTAAAGACAGTGATCGATCGAAGCACGTCATTGGAACTGTCGCCAAGACAGTGACCTTGTCCACTTCGCTATCTAGCTACAGGAGGTTTGCTGTCTGGTAGAGAGGGGAAAAAACGCAGAAGCTTCACACAGAAAGCTGGCTTATATAAGAAGGAAAACTTTGCCTAGCATCAGAGAGGTAAATCAATAACACCTTGCATCTCTAAAGCATCAGAGTGGTAAATCTGTACGTAACACCTTGCATCTCTAAATTTTTCTTACGGCCCAGCTCCCATGGAACTAGCTTCTTCTCTAGCATATACATGACACCCTCTAACACTTTCGTTCTCGTTTCGTGTGAAAGAGTTAACCTATTGGAGGTGATGGGTTTTAAACATGTTGGCTTAAAACATATTCTTGTTGGCTGAAAACATATTTAACTCTTGTTGGATATATTCTATTTTCTATAATTGCTTGCCTCTACCATATATTATGATTAAAGTCTAAAAGACCCCCCCCTCTCTCTCACACACACACACACTATATGTAATTTTTTTTAAAGGACAATCTATATGTAAATTGCCCACATATGCCACTATTTTAATAGGTGCAATGTCTTCTAACAATTTTTTCACAAACTGAATTGTCCGCTGACCAATAATTGAACTTTTTTCAGGGTTTGTTGGCCTCACGACCTCACTTTTTGTGTCCTATAGCAATTTTTCCTTAATCTAAAGCACCCCTTTAATTTTGCATATAAACTACTCACCTCTTTCATTGCTAGAAATAATATAAGGTAAGTCCATAAAATTACATCTTAATTACCTAATTCTATCTTTAAAAACAAAAAACTACTACCTCCAATAGAAAAAGCTTGGCGTTCTAGTTTTTCTTAAGTCAAACCATCTTAAATTTGACCAAGTTTCTATAGAGAAGGTTGTCAACATTTATGACACGAAATAGGTATTACTATGTTCCACGATAATATAATGCTACTTATTTGGTAATATAAATATTGATTTTTTTTTACAAACTTGGTTACAGTATGAATTAGGAAGAACAACTAAAATGTTTTTTTTTGGATTGATATAGTACTCCTTTATGCTTCTAGAATTATCCACTTATGTCATATTTAATAAAAAAAAACTAACTCATGGTACATACATAACCATGTATACATGTATGTTGGAAGGAGTAAGCATGTAGATTTCCATGTCAAATACATCTTGCAACTTAGAGTTTCAACTAAACATATGTCGATACTAAGGTGTTGTACTGTGAAATAAAATAAAAACTATGCATTGAAATGAAATTACATATAACGTAATTAGTAACAAATGGAAAGATGACAAGGTGGTTACAAGTATCGTGATAGAAATTAGGGGAAATATAACAAGTGAGAGAGAACAATAATGATAAGACTTTTTTATTAGCTATATATATATATGTAACAAGTTTATTCATAAATATCTCTAACACTTATGTTATGTCTCGTAGAATGACTAGCAAGAGCCTGTGGAGGAGCATGGATCCACATTGACTAGCCTATAATAATACTAACCAGTAAGTGCATAGAACACACAATTTCTCACTCTAGCATCAGCAAGATGAGAAACAGACAAGCCACGGGCAAACTTTAAGGTACTTCTGCTACATGCGTATTGCATAGGAAGCCAGCTGCCACAATTTAAAGAACAGAGGACACATGAGCAGAGCATGGAGGCGACATGCTGCCAAACGAAGAACAGTGTAAGAAAGTGTACTGGAGGGAGTAATATTTTTTTTATATAAAACTAGTTAAATGTGTGGATTGTTTTACTCCATTGGAAGTGATATTTTTATTTTTTTTCAGAATGCAGGGAGCAGTTTGGTACTATGGCTACATCTATCAGTCCTCTATCTATTTTTCCTTTTGTTTTTTTTTTAAACTTCAGTCCTCTATTTGTTACGTTGCTGGTCCTGGAGAGTACATGCGCCAGCGCGAGCTATATATGTACCTAGATCGGTACAGTAGGAGTTCCAAGATTTTTTTTTTGACAAGAAGGATTTTATTAATTCATTGATACAATAATTATGAACCCACTTTCGGCCTCTGCAAAAAGCACACAGCCTAAACCAAACAAATAAAGAAATTGCCCGACATTTAATGACTATATATCAAGACAAGATCGCCACCTATGTGCCTGGAAGAAAACACTGTGATCATTTGCTCCAATTGTTGCGATGCGGCCGCCACAACCAAAGCTGTGAAGTATGCTTCTGGAGGATAGCCCATGTACGAAGTCAATGGATCCGAAGATGCCATGCCACCTGAATAGAAGAATAACAATGTTTTTATTCAAACACCGAATCACTTCTGCATAACCAAAGCGACCAACAATATATAGCAAAGCGACCAACAATATATAGCAAGCACGCAAGATATACGCCTGCGCATGCATGCACGCCGCTGCACTAGAGCAAGCACTCCACCTACACACCTCTCTTTCCTGCCTGATTCTAACACTTTGCCTTTGGTTTGGTGTTACTACTCGCTTACACTACTACGTAAAAGATTTTAGGAGACAAAATCTCTAATTACAGAGGTCGACATTTTTAGGAGCCATCTCCGTAGATGGTCGGTAGGGTCTTAGTAAAATATCCATCTCTACTAATCATTTATAGAAGTGGATATCCTAAGGAGACCTTTTCTAATAGAGACGGACGTTTTAAGGCGACCATCTCTTTTAATTTATTAACTGAGGCGGACTTCTTACAATGTCAGACTCTAAAAATGCCTATTAACAGAGGCGAGCATTCTAAGAATCTGCCTCTAGAAAATCGGTTAACAAAGTCGGTCGCCCGCCTCTAGAAATAGTTGCCACCATGATTTTTCCATAGGAAATTGGATGAAGACGAACCTTATACCGAAATCATATATCTCGACGTGCCCTACAACTTCATAGTTGATACTTTTTTATTTGAAATTTTACAGTCTCCAAAAATATATTAAATTCTCATATTTTGATTTTTTTTAAAACTAGGACGTTGACATGGTCTATATGCCAAAGTTGTAGTTCTCAATACAATCTACAACTTTGTAATTGAATTTTCTTTCATTTGAAGTTATTTAGAGTCTGAAATATACATTTAAAGAATTAATCCCATTATTAGGAATATAGTTATTAGCTAGTTTCAACAAATACCAAAACTCCAAACTAGTACTAGTTATCGAAAAAAACCCTAAAATTCCTAATAACTGACCAAACCCCCTATACGATTAGTTAGTTACAAAAGCTTTTTGACAAGAGTACTCGCTGCAATCAACCGCGTAAACCAAAAGCCTATCAACCGCGTAAACCAGCTTTTATCACGAAACTAGACACTGAGAGGTTGGAGCCCCCTAGCCCTCACGCTGGATCCGCCACTAAGAAAGAACCAAATCGACACGCCAGACACATCACAAATCATGGTAGTAGTAGTGACTATCTAGAGAGTAACCCAAGTTGGCATGAATAAAGGGAGTTCACAAAAGTCAATCTATTTATTTCCTAACCCACAAATTGAAACGGACACATAATATCCCAGCTTTTTCTCAGAATCAAAGAGGATTTTGCCACAAATCAAGAGAGATGTGTACATGGTCCTGTAGCCGATGCGAAACGTATATTGCCGACATGCGTACACTCCTACGTACGACTATACTATACGTATGTGGGCGGCCACGGCGGGCCGGCGGCCATGCATGAGACTGCGTACGTACGTGCTAGTGGTGGTGGTGGTGGTACATATATGGGAAAGCAGCAGGTGCATGCATGGAGACCAGCTGCACCTTTTGTTAGCCAGTGCCTGGTGCGTATCGCACTAAAGACGCACGCAGCTGCAGCGTGCAGGAGGAGAGCGCGGCAGCTGTGGTCTGTGGAGACGACGCTGCCCCTGCCCTGCACACCCCCGGGCACTACGTTCTCCGGCTCCTGATGCCCGGCCGCGACCACATCCACTTGTTGCCAGTTGCTACTACTCATCACTCTTTTCTACTATAACACTTACACAGCAACACACACATAAGCACAACAGGGATGAGGGGAGGAGTTATTGGGGACCAAAAGGCCTCCACTACGACGTTGCACCACGGTACGTGCGCTGGGGACAGCGGCTAGTGACACAGGGCCCCCACCAGCCTCTCTCCCTCCATCGACGACCATTTCTTGCTTTCCTCACTGCTCGGTGGGTCCATGCACATATGTACACATGCACACCGGTAGCACCTCTCGTCGACATGGACCCCTTGATCCAGCGGTGAATGAAATAATGGATTAAACTAGTAGTGATCAGTGAACTGATCATGGATTAATAATTAGTTAATGCTTGGGGGGCAGACGGCACCAACTCCCAACTAGTACTACCACCACCCCATGCATGCATGCAACAAACAAACCATGCAGGCAAGCACAGGACAGACAGCACCACCGAGCTGGCTCTGTTGTGCTCCAGTACGCAGCATGGTCCATGTACGAGTACCATGTCTCCCTGCTCGTGTCCGGTGTCTCCGTCTACCTCGATCTCTCTGTGTCTTCAAGGCCCGTGCCTGCAGGAACTACCTGATCTTGTTCATGTTTTCTCGGACACATGTATATTTCATTTGTCCCATAATAATAAAGCAATTGTAAATTTAACTGATTTTAAATAGATCTCATATGTCCGATAAATGACGACCTTCTTTTATTTATTTATGTATTTGCTATATTGATACGGCCAACTTATATATGTACGTATTCGTGATGAGCTAGCTAGCAGCAGATATGACGGAGTAATGACTATAGGTATTAGCAGCTAGCATGCATGGTGTAATGGTACTCTAGCTATATGAGTGAGTATTGCGTACAAAGACAGGGTTACAAGCAAGCAAAAGCATGCATGGAACAATGGTGTGTGTGTGTGTGAACCGTGTAGCCGTGCAGGTAGCCCGGCCGTACGCAATAATGCATCCGAGCTTGTGGTTTTATAAATAATCAATTGTTAGAAAAAGGATTATATTATGGTTGGCGATAACACAGATGCTGCATGCTTGGTATGTGCGCGTGCGCGTCCATGGTCCAAACTTGTCCAGCCGGGTTACTATACGTACACACATAGTAGCTAGCACGCCATACATGAGGTATATATATCACACATGCATACTCATTATTGTGACATGATCAACAGTATTTTCTCGCCCCATTTGGCAATTTAATTAGTCACCCCTCCTATTTGGTTAACTTAATTAGTTAACCGTCTGCAGTTTATGTAACATAGTAAGTTTCCCTGTCCCAAGATATCACCTTTTCTTTATTGTCACAAATCACTACTACAGAAATCTGCACTACCGGAATCCTCAAATTTGCTGAGTGTTTTTATGTTTGCCGAGTGTATTTCCTCGGGCACTCGGCGAACAAGTTCTTTGCCTAGTGTTGCGCTAAAAACACTCGGCAAAAAAAACACTCAGTAAAGAGGGGGTTTGCCGAGTGTAAAAAAAACACTCGGCAAATAGGGTGTTTGCCGGGTGTTTTCTTTTTTGCACTTGGCAAAGAAATAAAATCTTTTTTTGAAAGAAGGAGAAGAAAAAAAATGAAAAAAAAACTTTGCCGAGTGCCCAGATCTAGGACACTCCGCAAAGGACAAAATCCTACTTAATTAACCGGCCCCAGCGCCCCTCCAGAGCACCCCGCCCTTCTTCTTCCCCAGCGCCCCTCCCCTCCCGGTCCCAGCGCCCCCTCCTCTCCCTGCCGCCGCCGTCAGCGCCCGGCCCCTCCCCTTCCCCCTCCCCCTTCTTCTTCCCCGGCGGGCGCCCCTCCGCTCCCCCTTCTTCTTCCCCGGACAGGCGCCTCCCTCCTTCTTCCCCCAGCCCCCTCCTTCCCCAGGCCCAGCGCCCTCCTCTCCCTGCTTGCCCGGCTTTCCCCCCCCCCCCTCCTTCTTCTTCCCAGGCCCCCTCCCTCCTTCTTCCCCACTTGGCCCCCTCCCTCCCCTTCTTCTTCCCTCATGGGCGCCCTCCCTTCTTCTTCACCCACTGGATTCAGCCCTCCCTCTCCCGGATCCAGCCGGTGGAGGCTGGATCTGGCGGCAGGCCCTCCCCTCCCCTTCTTCTTCTCCCGGTCGGATCCGGCCCTCCCTCTCCTGGATCCGGCCGGTGGCGGGCGGATCTGGCGGCGGGCGGCGTGGTGTGGTGGTGGCGGTGGCGACTTTGGTGGTGGTGGTGGTGGTGGCCGGCGGTGGGGCGTGGTGGTGGCGGTGGCTTTGGTGGCTGTGGTGGTGATGGTGGTGGTGGCGGCGGCGACTTTGGTGGTGGTGGTGGTGGTGGTGGTGGTGTCCGGCGGCTGTGGTGGCGGTGGTGGCGGCGGCGGCGGCATGGTGGTGCCACCAGCGACTTGTGTTTTTTCCCGAAAAATGTTTGCCGGGTGTTTTTTGGCACTCGGCATAGTCTTTGCCGAGTGCCCGACGATTGACACTCGGCAAACAGCTCTTTGCCGTTAAAACCTACGCCGAATGTCGTCTGCCGAGTGTAACACTCGACAAATGCTTTGCCCTTTGTATCCCATAGTGCTGTTTTCATAGCTCGATTATCACCAATGGTTCAGTAAAAATCGTTGGTGTTAATACATCACTGTTGGCTCAAAGTTAGGAGATCTAGGTGCGGTGGCCATACAAACAAGGGGTAAAAAGGATTTTCACAACCGGGTTATGTACTGGACAGGAGATGAAAACCTCCTTGGTTTTCACTACTGGTTTGACACACAAATTGGTAGTGAACGCTAGTACATAAAAGATTTTTAGAGATAGTTAAAATCGGTTTTCAGAGGTGGTTTAAAAAACCGCTACAGTGCCACCAATTGTAAAAACAAGTGATTTTCATAGGCAAAACCACCTCTGAAAATCGATTTTTAGGGGCGGGACCATCCCTAAAAATCGATTTTCAGAGACGGTTGACTTAAGTCAACCATCTCTAAAAATAATTTTCAGAATTTTTTAAAAATCTTTTAGAGTCTAATGAAAATATGAAAAAATATTTAGTGTGGCCAACCAGCCACTTGTAGAATTTTATTTTCGCCTCCATCCGATATAATGCAACAGTTATGATTCAAACTCGCAATCTCTCGCCCTGCACGCTCCATCCCCTACAACTACACAACACAATCACTTGTGTTGACATATACAATGCTATCCATTTGTACTACTATGTATGGATCTTGTAATTAATATTTGGACTATTGAACAACCTTAAATGGGAAAATTTTCAACTACAAAGTTTTAGATATCGCCGAGCACTACAACTTTCATATAGGACATTTCTCTATCCAAGGTCATTTGAAAATTTCAAAAATTTGAAATGAAAAATCTGAGACTTAATTTTTATAATTGGAACTCTAAATGATCTCAAACAAAAAATTTATCAATTACAAAGTTTTAAATCTCGTTGAGCTCTACAATTTTTATATAAATTTCGTCTTCATCTGACTTCATTTAGAAAGATATGAATTTATTTATGCTGCATCTATTTTTAAAGATGGTTGACTTAGTCAACTGCCCTTGTAAATCGATTTTTAGAGGCGATTGACTTAATAAAATCGCCTCTAAAAATCACTCATTTTCAAACACGGTTGACATAAGCAACTGTCCTTGAAAATAGCATTTTCAGGAGCGGGTCTCTTAACGGAAAGGCCCCTAAAAATGGACATATTTTTAGAGATGGATTTCTTAATGGAATGGCCCATGAAAATGGATCTTCAGTGACGGTCATGGAGCTATAGTGCTCCCCGGCGACGTTAGAGGTGGTATGCTAGTTTAACCGCCTCTGATAGAAAAGGGAGGTGTTCCTAAAATCTTTTTTGTACTAGTGGAAATCTTTTTCAATGCCAGTTTAATCAGTTTGAATGGCCACTATGCCACCTTGTAACAAACCGCCGGTGAAAATGGTCTTGTACAAAACCCTACTTCCCCCTCTTCTTCCTCACCCCCTCAACATTTTTAACCACCAACTTCCATCATCGTCGGAGCCAGTTTAATCAATTTGTTCAAGGAGGGCTCCCAATTCTCGAAGAATGCACCTCACATCCTTGTTTTAAGGGCTAGGAACGAGCAACCGTTTAAATTTCTAGCTTGTTTCTATGGATAAATATTACATTTTGGGATGAATATGCTGGGAACCAGTAGCCGTTTAAATTTCTAACTCCCAATTGATCATGGAGGCCTATGAATTTTGAAGGTCACACATGACACCAAATTACTCTAAGGTTAGTATGTAGCCTCTAATTTAATTGTTAGCTTGTTTGCTTCGTTATGTTGTTTCCAATGTATCCAGATGACTGTGATGGAGGGCCTCTTTAATTTAATTTCTTTATTTTAGAAGACATTTTTACCGAATTGTTCAAGGAGGCTCTTCAGAATTGTGAAGGTTACAAATCACCAGCATTATTGCTCTAATGAAGTTTGGTATCTAGCCACTCATTTAATTTATTTATTTTAGCAGAAATTTTTCATTAAATTGAATAGTTGTTTGGGTGCCATATATTTTTCTCCTCACCCCTGCCTGCTCAGCGCCGCTATTGTCGATGCACCTACGCCCGCTCGTCGCCACTTTCCGAGACAACCCCATGCCCACCAATGTCCTCCTTGACGACCTGATGCTCGCTTGCTGCTGCCATCACCAACGCCCCTGCACCGATGGTAGCCGCTGCAAGCCGACACTCCATCGCTCGCAACAGCTCCAATGGAAGGAGAGCAAGGGAGGAGGAAGCGCAAGAGAGTGGAGCTACGACAGATCAAGGACCGGATGAGCCAGCAGGTGTGCTTCTCCAAGCGGCAGAGAAGGCTGCTCAAGAAGGCCCATGAGCTCTCCTTGTTGTGTGATGCCAAAGTCACACTCATCATCTTCTCCCCTAACGCCACTCACTACCACCATGTGTTGTCCCCTGACGCTGCACACCGCCAATAATGTATTCCCCCTTAACGTTGGTTTGTATAAAGAGTCGTCAGTGATAAGTTTATTATCACAGACATTTTGTTTAGTGAACCAATGGTGCTAATAAACCTACCAACGCCGGTTTGTTTATCGAACCGGTGGTGATAAACCTGGTTTTGACTGCCAAATTTCACCAACGAGGGGGGTGAACCATTGGCGAAAGAGAGCAGCTTGGAACCAGTGGTGATACGGCCTGTGTAGTAATGAATATTAAATAAACCGTGCATGGTTTGCATTCTCGCTCTAAAATGAATACAGGTCTAGCTTTTAGATAAGTCGAACTTTTTGAAGTTAGATCGAGATCGAGTTTATAGGAAAAATATCAACATTTACCTGGCTTTAATTATGTTTATTGTAAAAATATATTCTTATAATCAATATAATGATATTTATTTGATATCATAAATATTAATATTTTTATATAAATATGGTCAAATTTAAAATCATTGAGAATTATATAGTTTTTTTGGACAGAGGGAGTACTACATGCATTTTATATATAATATATAGTAACATTCTCCGCCGCTAAAAAATCAGTAAATTTCTGGTGCATGTATGATTAATTTGGTAGTACGGTTAATTGTCCCTGCAGAGCGGTTACCGACTAGGAGTAGTACGTTTCCAGAAGAGGTAGCGTGCGTACGTACGTACGTATGCAGAGTGGAGTGGAATCTGAGGTCAATCAGCGGCCGGCGATCGATCGAGTCGAGTCAGCACTGCAATACATCGGTGGTCACCTCACAGGGGTTACACTACCGAAAACTGGGTGTTCGCCGAGTGCTAAAATATTTATCGAGTGTATTCTATTGGACACTCGGTAAAAAAACTATTTGCCGAGTATTGTCAAAAACACTCGGCAAAAGAGACAAAAAACACTCGGCAAAGTTTAACACTCAGCAAACGAGAAAGAAAACATTCGGCAAAAAATAGGCACTCGACAGAGATAAGTTTGCCGAGTGCAGACACTCAGCAAAGATAATTTTGCCGAGTGCCGTGATCTGACACTCGACAAACTTAGCTTTGCTGAGTGTCCTAGATTCGACACTCGGCAAACTCGGCATCTTATAAACTCGCGCGGCCGCTACCCCCTCCCTCCCACTCTCCCTCGCGCTGCCCCTCCCTCTGTCCCTCTCTACGCCGGCGCCGCCCCTCCCTCTCTCCCCTCCCTCCCGGATTCGGCCGGCGGCGGCACCCCTCCCTTCCCTCCCTCCCGGATCCGGCGGCGGCACCACATCGCTCTACGTGGGCGACCTGGAGGGCTCCATCTCGGACTCGCAGCTGTACAAGCTCTTCAGCCAGGCCGGGCAGGTGGTGTCGGTGCGTGTCTGCAGGGACGTCACCTCGCGCCGCCTACGTCAACTTCAGCAACCCCTTGGATGGTATGGTTGCGATCTCCTCGTGGGGCGTTTCCTTTCTATCTTGTTGATTTAGGGCGGGTGGATTCGTCGACATGCGGGCGTTGTTGGATTGGGGTCTGATCAGATTGGGCTAGGTTTGGGTTTCCTATGACACGATAATTCTGATGGCATCGGTAAACTGCACGTTACAAGTGATCCCCTCAGTTGGTACTTGGTAGGTGGTGGATTGATTGTGCTTGTTAATTTTGGTAATGTTGAATGGTTCATTCTATCAGAAGTGGATGTCTTGCCTGGTGCAATGTCCCTGGGATTTTGTTATTTTGGGTATATCCGTAAGGATGATTTTGTCAACTAGATTCCTTTGTTTTGATAAAGGGGAGGATATGGGCCAATGGCACTTGTTTTTTTTATATCCTAGACTAGAGGCTTGTGCTGGTATACTCTATAGACTGGTGGCGGCGCGAGCTGTGGGCGGGCAGCGGTGGGGTTTTTTTTATATTTTTTGAAATATTTTTTGCCGAGTGTCGGGTTTAGCACTCGGCAAAGTTCTTGCTGAGTGCTCGACAAAAAACACTCGGCAAAGGCAGCTTTGTCGAGTCTGTGTTTGTCGGGTGCCGTTTGCCGAGTGCAACATTCCGTAAAGACTTTGCCGAGTGTTTTCTTTGCCTTCGCCGTGTGCTGTGGGCACACGGCAAACCTGTGCATTCCGGTAGTGTTACCGGGTACATAGCAGCTATACAGCGCATGCAGGCAGCTTTCGCCTCTATCATGCGTCCCCGTCCCGCACCAAACCGGCCACGATCGACCTCTTGCAATTGCATTGCACAACATCAGCAGCTCGATCACTCACACACACAGGAGCATACAACGCTTTCAGTAGCCTGCTGGACACTCCTCTATCCCCCGCCCCCCCCCATGCTTTCATGCAATTCCATCCTCATCAACCGTGATTAGGTGATGATTAATTGCCTCTCCATCAAACGATGGCTTTAATTGATCAATTTCGATTCACGGTAGAGATGATATCGTTGCTCGATCGGTCCCTCTCGGTTGTGCCGCGGATCATGCATAGAATCTTGTCAGTCAGCGATCACCAACAGTAACATTGAATTATTATCACCTCTCTCTGTGGTATGCATAAGAAAGTAAGATTACCAGTGCACTGCCCCAATTCGTCGCTGATGCTGATGGTTAATGGTGAGATAGTTACCTAAACATGACCAACATGATTACGTAGCTAGCTAGGTTAATTTGATTCTAGTTTAACTTCAGCGGGGAATTACTAGCTGCTCATTCAGCATTATTCAGTACTCGCACTCAGAGTCTCAGACTATGAGACTCCTCCTTATACATCCATAGTTAATTTTTTTTATAAAATAAAATACTAAGAGGTTAGCTTGCCGGTTTAATTAATTTGGAACCCTTGTGTACGTAATCAGCAGAAAAAATTAACATTGGTGCTAGAGAGTTTAGGCCGGTTACTCTTTGACAATTGGATCAATATTACTACAGAATGAACAATTACTGTCAAACCATCACTACCCAACAATTTTAAACCGATTGTGATAGGTTTATCACTATCGGTTCGTAAGTAATGGGCGAACCACTGTGGGATTTTAAAATCACTCGGGCAGTGATATGTATCAGTATCACTGCCAGGTTATATTACCCTGAATCCTATACCTGCTTCTATATATTCAATGTGTTTAACTTTCTATATCCCGATCATGTCTTTGTCCTTATCTTCTCTCTCATTCTCCCCTGGCCTTCTCTCTCCTCCCCTCCCCTCCACTCTCCTCACCAGCGACCCAGCACTGGGCACAACCGGCGGCGGCTCAAGACGGGGTGCGGCTGGCAGCCAGACACAGACATGGAGGACGGCCCTGGGTGTTGCAGTAGCCACGGTGCTAGGTGTGAGCATGGCCTGTGGCCACACGGCTGGCTAATGGGAATTTGTAGGGGCGGTTTGACCAGCCGCCCCTAACAAAGCGTGGCTACAAATCGATTTGTAGAGGTGGATGGTGTTATCAGCCGTCCCTACAAATCGATTTGTAGGGGCGGCTGATAACACCAGCCACCTCTATAAAATCGATTTGTAGGGGCGGTCGTAGTACCAGCCACCCCTATAAAACTTGTTTGTAGGGGCGGTTCAATCTAGAACCGCCCCTATAGTATATTTTTTCACCAAAAAAAATTTAAATTTACAATTCAAATTTGACCAGAACATATATTTTTTCATGCACAACTCCATCATGCACAAATACAAGTAAAACAACAAAAGCAAATCTAACCTGTCCCTGAACTCAAAACAGTGTCACCAAAAGAACCTATCATATCTGATAACTTCTTTTTCCTCACATCATCTAATTTCTTGTTTCAATGCAAATTGCAACCCAGGTCAGCGTTGAGGAACGAACAAGGGGCACCTTGTTTTCTACAGCCACCCGAACATCTGCATTACCAAAAGACAGCATTTTCTTGCTCAGATTTTGATCAAAGCTGAAAGGTTCATGTCTTGAGATTCAACAAGAATTGTAAATACTTTTTTTCTGGCCAACCTTTGGTTGCTTTCCCTTAATCACTTATTAAGTTACAAAAGGTCAGCATCTAAAAGTTATCAGTCATCGAATATTTCAAACTAATTCAGATTTAATCTTGCTTTGAAAAGGTTTTGGGAACTTAAATGCGCAATTCTCAGGTTCAGGGAACAAACTATACAAATTTATAGGGACCTATGGTGCATTTTAGTGAAAGGAATGTGGTTACACAATAATATGCTTTAGAGGAAATCAAAATATGTTTCAGACCAAAAAACAACCACAACCATGAAAATAATGCTACAGACAAACATGTGCAATAAGATTGCTAGAAAGTTACAAACCTTCAGTCACATCAATAAGTGTAAACACAGCCAGCTTGTGCATTGCTTGAAGTGTTTGATTTAGTGCTTCTGCCATTGTCGGCTTTTTTTCTTTAAATTTTTCCTGTTGAAAAGAATCAAGACAAACAGAAATATGCAAGTTTCAATGGGCATCAAAGTCCATACAGTAAAGCAACAAAAGGATTTAATAGCAAGTTTCCGTTATTCAGGAAAAGGATCGATGTTCTTCTTACAAGTAAAACTGGAAGGAGCATCCGCAACAAACACTACTGGAGACGCGCTCTTTGCCGAGGCCCTATTGCACTCGGCAAAGGCTTTGCCGAGTGCCACACTCGGCAAAGAGCAAACGGCAAAGCCGCATCCGGCGAAGGGTTCTTTGCCGAGTGCCTTTTGTCGGGCACTCGGCAAAGGCTTTGCCGAGTGCCAGGACGGCACTCGGCAAAGAAAATTGGCCGTCAGCCGTTGACGGCGTCTTTGCCGAGTGCCGGGTCAGGAAGGCACCCGGCAAAGCTTTTCCCTTTTTTTTTGAAAAATCCTTTGCCGAATGCCTTCCTGATCCGGTACTCGGCAAAGAAATTTTTTTTTTGAAAAATCCTTTGCCGAGTGCCTTCCTGACCCAGTACTCGGCAAAGAAAAAAAGTTTTTTTAAAAAAAATCTTTGCCGAGCGCTTAGCTAAGACGGCATTCGGCAAAGAAAAAATATTTTTTTTAGAAAATTCTTTGCCGAGTGCCAGAGCCCTGGCACTCGGCAAAGCTGTGAAACACATGGTAGTGTACACAACTTTGCCGAGTGCCAGGGTACTGGCACTCGACAAAGAGACCTGGTAGTGCATTTTTTGGCAGCTTTGTCGAGTGCCAGGGCAAAAGGCACTCGGCAAAGGCTCTTTGCCGAGTGTTACACTCGGCAAAGTGACAAAAAATTTTTGTTTTTTTTATTTTTTGCTTTCGATCACTGCAAACACAACATATGACATATATATCACATCCATCACATATATACCACATCCAGCACCTTATATGTCACAATCCATCACACATACCACATGAATCACATCTGTTCACCACATGTCACAGTAATTCCATCCATTATTCGACAGGATTCCACATCATTCAACAAGTAGTTCAAATCCATCACCACATGTCACAATAACACATGCATGACAACAACATTGTCTCGGACAGAAATCCATTGCGAAGAGAACAAGACATGAAACTACAAGCGCTACTCATTGAAGCGGCCCTTGATGTGGCCATCCTGCTGACGACGGGGAAGGAAACATCTGCTCGTTCGGAGTGCCCTGAGCTGGGTTGTTCGAACCCGCCGACTGAGGCTGCACACAGGAGAAGAGATTGCATGAGACAAGATTAGTTGAATAGCGATTGTAGCAATTCCTTGCATGTGTGACATTACTCACTAGAGTAGCGGAGTGAGGAGGCTGAGGTGGACCCATTAACCCAGGAGGCATAGCAGCACCCGTCGTAGTTTGCATCCAGGCAATAATGTCCGCCAACCTTTTCTCTTGGGCGAGTTTGTTGGCCTCCCACGCGGCCCGCTCGGTCGCCAACCCCAGCTCCAGCTCCTGGGCCCTCCTATTTGCTTCTTCCACCTGGGCCTACAAATTGTTGCAAAGCTAATGTTACAATAATGCAAAGGAAATAGAGTTGTGTAAAGATCAATGTACGACGAGTAAAACATGAATAACCTGGAGTGTGTCGACCCGGTGCTGTGAAATGCTCGGCCGTGAGCGTATCGCCGGGAGTGAGGAGGCGATCGTGCTCTGCGCTCGAATCTGGGAGAGAGTGGGAGTAGAGGCAGTGTCGATCACGCTGTCGCCAATCCAGTAGCGGCCATGCTTCTTGCCTTGTCCAATCCTAATGACGGTGTTTGCATCAATGTTGTCGGTCCATGGATCATACTCCGGCCCATGGATCGACCTTGCCACCGCCGTGTACTCCGTGATTTTCTCGTAGGCGCTCGAGTTTGTGTACGCCTCGGCCGGGTCGTCCGGGTTGAAGGAGACGTCGGACGACGCCTTGCCCTTGTGTGCCATGGCAAATGCGGTGAAGTTGGAGCACTCTTGGCCTTGATGTGCCGCCGACTGCAAGAACGAAAACAAGATGATTAGAATTCTTTGCCGAGTTCAACGAAAGCAAGAGGAATAGAAACATGACCACGTACCCATGCTCTGGCGTATTCGAAGAGGTTGCGGTTGCCTTGATGGTGTGATACACCTGGCATGAACAAACATCGCTGCCGGGCAGCCGTGTGCTGAGCGGCCCACTCCGCGCTTAACCAACTGTCCACCATCTTCGCCCAAGCCACGGGGCACCCGTTGCACCACCAAGGAATCACCTACACGTCATCAAGTAGTTGACATATTAGAAAAACAAGTGATTCGTACTTAATCTCAAAAGGAACCAATTTTAATGTTCTTTAGCTACCTCAAGGAACTAGGGTTTGGTCAGCGTTAAGTCTTGTTCTCGGATGTCCTTCTTGGTGACCTACTGTCCGAGCTTCGTCCCATAGTAATCTATGATGGCCTGGAGTCACGCCTCATGATGGACGTGCCCTTGAATCCGTTGTCAAGTTTGAAGTACTCCTGCATATACAGACACGATCTATGCATTAGTTATTTCAAGTAGAGTCCAATGAATGCGTTGTATTGAGCCATGTAGTGCGAGGAAGACTTACCCAGAACTCCCGAATGACGAGCGCAGCCACGGTGCCTGCTTCCACGTGGGGGGCGGACTCGTAGTGGGCAAACGTGAAGGCGGGCTCGAGGTTCCCAGCATGCATGACCATGCTAGGGAAGTGGGTCCTGCACAAGAGACCTAGGATGCCATTGACATGGTGGGAGGCAGTGTTCCCCGACATAATCTCCCACCCCCTGCAGAAGTGATTAAGAAAACATATTAGTCTCTATTTCGATATCGAACATAGCATATGAAGTAAAAGTGATAACATGCAAAGGCACTTACCTTTGCCCCTCTGGGCGAATCACTGGGTGTAGACGAGTATGCGGTCGGTCAGGGAGGGTGGAGGGTCCTCGCAAGTAGACACCTGACGAACTAGAGGAAGCGGTAGCTCCCGTCCCGCCCCCGTCCTCGTCCTCGTCCTCGTCCACCTCCTCCTAGACCGGCGTCTCCTCCTCCTCGCCCGCCTCCTGTTGCACCTGCTCCTCCTCCTCCTCCTCCTCCTGCTGCTGCTGCTGGACCGCGGGCGTGGTCCTCCTGTTCCTCCTGGTCGTGGTCCTCGTGCAACTCCACCTCGTCGAAGACGTCCCCTGCTCCTCCTCGCCCCCTCCGCTGGAGGCTCCTACGCCGGAGGCTCCATGGTAGAACGAGCTCAGGTTCCTCTACCGGCCTCCCGACATTTTTGTTCAGTCACCTGCAATTAAAAAGAAGAAAGAAGTAATTATAAATAGATGCAAAATAAACAAAACAAAACAAAATTACAAAGTATTACATGTATGTTACAAATAATCTTCATGATCGGGATTAGCTGGATCGTAAGTCTCATCATCACTATCAACCATGTTGAAATAATCAACACTATCCGATGGAGGAATGTTGTCTTCATTGTCATTGCCTACACGTAATCGCTCAAGCATTTGTAAGTCCTTTGCATTTCACCCTTCATCTCCATCGTCATCATCATCAACCATTACATTGTCTACATCCATTCCTATCTTGCTGGTTAAGTCTATCTCAAACCTCCCTTGTAGCCCATCTTCTTGATAGAACTTTCCGTCATACATGCTTGGGTTGAAGTTGTAATCTTCATCGTTTGGGACAGGTAGTCGGCCGTGTGGCGAGACGTTGTGCACAACAAACCAACCACTAAGATCCTGTCTAGTCTTGCAAGCATATGACGTATAATAAACCAGTGTGACCTGTTGCGCCACAATGTACACATCGTCTCTTCGATAGATGGAATCCTGTCGAATTTCGGCTAGACCACGATGAGGGGTCTTCCTCGTTACTCCCGGATCAAACCAATGGCATCTAAATATGACAGGATAAAGATTTGTGCTACCACGGAATGAAAGTTCGTATATTTCTTCAATTCTGCCATAATAGTCTACGCCATCAGTGCCGGGCGTAAAAACCCCGCTATTTGTGGTTCTTCGATTGGGCCGCCTCCGCTCGTAGCTTCCTGTGTGAAATCGATATCCATTCACGTCGTAGGCATCCGATGACTTGACCCTTTGGTCACAGCCATTGGCAACCTGTCTCAACTTGGCACTGATAGACGCATCGGTTCGGGCCTGCAAGCTCAAGCAGGATACATCGTTATATTAATCGGACGTACGAGCAACAACAAATCAGGGCTAAATTGGACGGTACCTTGGTTTTGAACCAGGAAATAAAATCGGGGCTCCCTTGTCCCGCACCCTTGGAAAGAAGGGTATTACATTCCGATGGGGTTGGTTCCCTTGAATGGGGCCAGTATTCATGAATGAATTCCCTGTAACGACAAACAAGGGGGTTGGATGTAGAATAGTGCGGGATTATTGAAACAAGTCCGTTGAGAACTTACGCAATATATGGGTCCACGTCTTCAAGGTTGGTCAGCACATATAACATGATTTTGTGCCACTCCACATTTGTTAGGGGCTTATTGGTCGATGCACCTGCTCTTCCAAGTTGCCCTCGGAAAAGGCTTAGGCTCAAGGCATTTTCGTCAGCATTGTAACAAGGTGGTGGATTATGCACACTCGGGGTCGCCTAGGTACTATGGGTCCCCTCCGACAGGTCCTGCTCTGCAAAACAAGAAATACAACACTATAAGGTGAAAATTTCGGCAGAACCTCCCCTGTACAGGGAGGTTTCCAAAACCTGCAAAAAAATAACAGCACGAAGGCCGACATTCACAAGGGCACGAAGGCCGACATTCATGATATTCACAATGGCACAAAGGTCGACATTCACGGCACGAAGGCCGACATTCACAAAGGGACGGTGCAGATATATTGGGCGGTGGCGGGACGTGCACGCGTAGAAGAAGACACCGAGAACTCCTCCTCCTTCCTCCTCCTTCTCCTTCTCTTCCCCTTCCTCCTCTTCCTCCTTCCTCCTCTCCTTCTTCCCCTTCTTCTCTTCTTTTCCTCTTCTTCTCCTTCTCTTCCCTTCCTCCTTCTCCTCTTCTCCTTCCTCCTACTTCATCCGCCTCCTCCCTCCAAGAACCGACAAATGGGGGGCTGGGCGCTGCCCCCACGGGAGGGAGGTGAAGGTGGCCCTCCTCTCCTTCTCCGATGGCGGTGGGGGCATGGCGTTCAGCACAAGGCCAGGGGCGGCGTGTGGGGCGCGGAGGAGGAGGGAGGAGAGGCGAGCGCGGGTGGGGGCGGGCAGGCCGAGCGGCGGGTCGGTGGTCGCCGGCCAGTGGTGCTTGGCCCAGTGATGGGCGGCGGGGCTAGGGGTAGGCGCGGGTGGCGGTGCTGGGGGCGCAGGGCGAGGACGCGGCGCGGGGATGGGGGCGCGGGGGTCGCCGGCGGGGGGGTGGCCGAGCGGTGGGTCACAGAGACGGGTGCGGGGGCGTGTTGGTGTGTGTGTGTGGCCGATGGGGCTTCGGGGTGGGCCGGCTGTAGGACATTTCCTTTCCTTTGCCGAGTGCCCGCGAACGGGCACTTGGCAAAGGATTTTTAATTTTTTTTCAAATATCTTTGTCGAGTGCCGTAGATATGGCGCTCGGCAAAGAGTTTTCTTTTTTTTTAAGAAAAAGAAACGACCGTACTTAAAAGAAAAAAAAACCTTACCTCTTTGCCGAGTGCCGCAGATCTGGCACTCGGCAAAGCTCAGATTAAAAAAAATCCGAAATCATCCGCGTTTTTTAAAAAAAAAACTTTCACCTTTGCCAAGTCACTCGACAAAGAGTCTTTGCCGAGTGCCAGAGTTGGGCACTCGGCAAAGCATAATTTTTTTTTTGTTTTTGCCTCCAAACTTTTTCTTCAGCCCTTACACATTAAGTTGAAGTACATCCTCAAATTTGGTACATTTCTCGATCTTTTTGCTATATATCCTTACTTTATTTCATTTAATTACATTTTTTCGGGAAATGTAAGTTTGAACTACAGGTGCATCGAATCATGGAATTCGACGAGTGGAAAAATGATATTCGCGTTACTTATTGTATTTTGAGGCCGTTTCCAGGAGCACGCTCGAAGTTTCAAACATCTCACGCACGAAACATAGCGACAAAATTGCGGGTGAAGTGTTTTTTAATTATATCAAATGCAAACGAAGTTCCAAAATCATGAAACTTGGTGACGCATCTTTACATCACATGTGGAGGCTATGGTAAAAATTTGAGAACATTTCGCACACGTTGTCACGTAGGATGGTTAGAAACCTAGACATCGCAACTACAAATCAAGATAATCATTGCTAATTTAGGACTAATATGATGAGAAGAATATACAAAATGACTAAAAAATAAGTCACACACATGAACTATCAAAACTTTATGGTTTACCACTTACATAACGTTCAATATGAATATGGGGATTACGGAGAAGACTTTGGACTACTCTCATTAGAGCAAATAAAACAGGAAGATCACCCAAACTCCAGGTAACCTAAAATTCAGATGGTTACACACTTAATGCCATCTCAAAAAAATAACACCAAAAGCAAGAGCTACTGTACAACCTCAATTAAGTAGGAAAAGTAAGGAACCAAAGGATGAAGACCAGAATCTTTTGCCAAGCTCACTAAAACTTCTTTAAAAAGGGATGTATCAGATCTACTCATAGTAAGCTCAGCTATTTTATCAAAGTACATCTGGAAAACCAAACAGTGAAGAGGTATATAAGTTTCTTGGAAATATATGAGTAATACAATGCACGGTATCATAATCAAAGTACATGTAGTTCTCTAGATAATACATGCTTAACAGGAAGCTTGACATCAACTGGAAGTCCATCATCCTTCCCATGCTCAGACCTTTTATTTTCGGTTGGTGGTACAATTGCTGAAATAAAATGCTATTTGTCACAACAAGTGTTTTCTCTCTCAATATTAGAGAAGAATGTGACTACATCTTGCCAAGGACAAAAGTAAGGACTATAAATCTCTAGACAAAAAGAGCAAACCGTCAATAGCAGGATTCTCCGATATTGCAGGCTGTACCCCCTCAATCGCTAGCCAATGGGCTACAACTGATGTGTCCAGTGGGGCTTTAGGTAGAGGAGCTCCAATAATCTGTATGACACCAACCAGGAAGAAACATTTCATATGAATGATTTTGAAATAAGTGGTACGAAAATTCAATAATCATTAATATTGCCCCTACCGGATAAAGGGGAGTGCCTTGGCAGCTGAAGGCACACGCCTTGATGCATCGGCGTCAGCAGCTCACTAGAACACGAGGAGGGCGTCTAGCGCCTTCTCCTGTACTGGAGCATTGGAATTTGCAACCGTCTTCTTAAACAACGACCCTAACCACCGGAGTAGAACATAAAAACACTGGACTTCAGATCTTGCACCCAAAAAATGGTTTGAAATCCACAAATGGAACCGCACTAATCGAGCATAGCGCAGATCCGAGCGCAAAATGGAGCGGATCGGGAGGCGTAGGGGAGGGTATCTCACCGAATTCGCGGAGGCGGGCATCCTTAGGGTCGGTGATGGAGTCGCATAGGGCGGCGAGGTCGATGTTTGCGTCATTCCTCACCTTCCAGTTCTTATGCAGCAGCCGCTCGTCCCACGGCAACTTCTTCGCCTCCTTGAGGAGCTTCATGGAGCAGACGAAGAGACAGGCACATCCGGAAAGAGAGATCGAGACAGAGGGAGGCAGAGGAAGAGACAGGCACCTAGGGTTTCATGGAGCAGACGAGATGTCGCATCGGGGGCAACCGAGCCAGCGACCACCGGTAGGCGCCGTTCCCGAGGACGGCAGCCGTTGGGGCCCGCAACCAGGGGTGGCCACCCACCACCCGCTGCACCAGCGACTTGGCCGGGGCCGCCGTCGCTGCGCCCCTGCGGCGCAAGGGGGCAGTGGGCGTGAGGGGGGAGAGGAGTGGAGGAAGAGGAGGGCAGCTGCGGCGTCCGCTGGCCCGCTCGCGCCAGCCGCCGTCGCCCTGGCCGCTTCTCGCATCGGGAGGGGGAGAGAGCGTAGAGGAGAGGAAGAGAGGGGAGGGGAAGAGATGCTCTGAAGGAGAATATATTTTTCGACTGTGCCAGGGGTTGCCTAGGTGGGAGGGATAGGTGGGCCGACTGTACTCTAGAATATATACTCAGAGTCAGCCGGGGCGGTTTCTCATTTAGCCGCCCTATAAATATTTTCGCATATTTTTAAATATTACTTCTGTTTATTTTTTATAAATATGTAAATGTATATATAAATGTATAAATGTAATAAAAATAATTTGCTATATTTTCCCGTACACATAAAAATTTACTTGCTTATATATATAGATATAATGATACATTTTATTTTGTAAAATAAAAAAATATATTTAAAAATTTTAAAATTTGAATTTATGAACTTCGAATTGAATTCTAAGACAAAAAATGATCTAAAATTAAAATATTGTAAACATCAAAGTTGTAGAACTCATCAAGATGTATAACTTATATTTTGGTCATCTTTTTATTTGACAAAATTTGAAAAGTTCAAATTTTGAATTTCAAAAAATGACAATTTCAAACAAGATTTTGAAAACTTAAATGATTTCAAATAAGAAAGTCATGAATATAAAAGTTGTTGAACATATCACTATCTACAACTTGTATTTTGGTCATCCTTTCATTTGATAAAATTTGAACAGTTCAAATTTTGAATTTCAATAAATGGCAACTTCAAACAAGATTTTGAAATCTTAAATGATTTCAACTACAAAAGTCAAGAACATAAAAGTTGTTGAACACATCACTATCTACAACTTTTATTTTGGTCACTTCTTCATTTGACAAAGTGTTAGTAAACATTGTTCACAATTCACATATCACTCATAGTTTTATGAACTATATGAGATACATGTTGATTTGTGAACAATGTTTACTATCACTTTGTCAGATGAAGAAATAACCAAAATAAAAATTATAGATGTAGATGAGTTATACATCTTTAGTATTCATCACTTTTTCAGCTGAAATCACTTGATGTTTTAAAATCTCGTTAGAACTTGTCATTTTTTTTAATTTGAAAATTTGGATTGTTCAAACTTTATCAAACGAAAAGAATGATCAAATCAACACAATAACTTGATAGGGCATGATTTTTAAAAAATTTAGGAAAAAAAATCATCATATTTGAAGTTAGTACGAGGGAGAAAGACTAGTTATAAATTGTACCTAGAGATTAAAAAGAAAAATCACAACTGTTCATTATGATCAATGATGAACAAATGTGATTTCTCTTTTTTAATCTGTGGCTAAAACTTGTAACTAGTTTTTCTCTCTCATACTAACTCCAAATGTGATGATTTTTTCTAAAATTTGCTAAAATCATGCTCTATCATTTTAATCTGGTTATCTATCTTTGTCACTAATTATGGACAATTTAAATTTTGAATTTCAGAAAATGACAACTTCAAACTTGATTTTCAACCACTAAATGATTTCAGCTGTAAAGGTGATGAATATAAAAGTTGTTGAACACATCACTATCTACAACTTTTATTTTGGTCATCTTTTCATTTGATAAAATTTGAACAGTTCAAATTTTGAATTTCAATAAATGACAACTTCAAACAAGATTTTGAAACCTTAAATGATTTCAACTATAAAAGTCGTGAACATAAAAGTTGTTGAACTCATCAGTATCTACAACTTTTATTTTGGTCACTTTTTTATTTGATAAAGTGTTAGTAAACATTGTTCACAAATACACATATCACTCATAGTTTTATGAACTATACGAGAGACATGTTTATTTGTAAACAATGTTTACTATCACTTTGTCAGATAAAGAAATAACCAAAATAAAAGTTGTAGATCTTGATGAGTTATACATCTTTGGTATTCATCGCTTTTTCAGCTGAAATCATTTGGTGTTTCAAAATCTTGTTAGAACTTGTCGTTTTTTTAAATTTAAAAATTTGAATTGCTCAAACTTTGTCAAACGAAAAGAATGTCCAAATCAACATAGTAACTTGGTAGGACATGATTTTAGAAAATTTTAGGAAAAAAAAATCATCGCATTTGGAGTTAGTATGAGGGTGAAAGACTAGTTACAAATTTTACCCAGAGATTGAAAAGAAAAATCATAACTGTTCATTATGATCAATGATGAATAAGTATGATTTCTCTTTTTTAATCTGTGGCTGAAACTTGTAACTAGTTTTTTTCCCTCATACCAACTCCAAATGTGATGATTTTTTTTTCTAAAATCATGCTCTATCATTTTAGTCTGGTTATCTATCTTTGTCACTAATTTTAGACAATTCAAATTTTGAATTTCAGAAAATGACAACTTTAAACCTGATTTTCAATCACTAAATGTTTTCAACTGTAAAGGTGATGAATATAAAAGTTGTTGAACACATTACTATCTACAACTTTTATTTTGGTCATCTTTTTATTTGACAAAATTTGAATAGTTAAAATTTTGAATTTCAATAAATGACAACTTCAAACAAGATTTTAAAACCTTAAATAATTTTAACTATAAAAGTCATGAACATAAAAGTTGTTGAACTCATCAGTATCTACAACTTTTATTTTGGTCACTTCTTTATTTGACAAAGTATTAGTAAACATTGTTCATAAATTTACATATTACTCATAGTTTTATGAACTATACGAGAGACATGTTGATTTGTGAAAAATGTTTACTATCACTTTGTCAGATAAAGAAATAACCAAAATAAAAGTTGTAGATCTTGATGAGTTATACATCTTTGGTATTCATCACTTTTTTGAGCTGAAATCATTTGGTGTTTCAAAATCTTGTTAGAACTTGTTATTTTTTTTAATTTGAAAATTTGAATTGATCAAACTTTGTCAAACGAAAAGAATGACAAATCAACACAGTAACTTGATAGGGCATGATTTTAGAAAATTTTAGAAAAAAAAATCATCATATTTGGAGTTAGTATGAGGGAGAAAGACTAGTTATAAATTTTACCCAAAGATTAAAAAGAAAAATCACAACTGTTCATGATGATCGATGATGAACAAGTGTGGTTTATAGGGACGGCTGGTAATTGAGCCGCCCCTACAAATCGCAACACTAGGGGCGGCTGGTGAGTGAGCCGCCCCTACAAATCGACCTATTTGTAGGGACGGCTCGTATCATCAGCCACCCTTACTATGCCATTTTTAGGAGCGGCTGGTCTCGTGAGTCTCGAGCATGCCCACTGTAGAGGCGGCTCCATCACCAGCCGCTCCTATAAATAAATTGTCCCGTTGCTACGAACGTTTTTTTAAGTAGCGTGTGGGCATGGACGGCGCTGGTGTTTTCTTTCTTCTCTTTTTCTTTTTTTTCCTTTCGTGAAATTAGATCTCACTGTCGGTACTGAAAGTCCAAGCCTATCACTGCAAATTTTCCACTATCAGATCAAAATCCAGTAGATAAAGCCCGTTTGGAACCGATAGTAATTGTGGGGTAGTGACTCCACTTGAGCAGACTTCACGATGAGATAAATTTACCGCCAAACAACAACTGCATGACAGATAGTCATCGTTCAGGATATATGTAAAATCTATCGATCGGTTCCGAGTTGTGACATGACATCAAATGAATGTTGAATTACACTGGATGCATGGTATCTGGGCAAAGTGAAATAACAGCACACACTTGAATTTACTGTGTGGATTTTGACCGCTCATGGTTGATAATTGACACCTAAACACACTGTTTACCTAGCTAGCTAGGTTTCGTTGTAATTCAAGGCCGGGATCAGGTATAGCTATGGCTTTGATGGTACAACTCGAACACAAGCAACAAAATCAACCATATATGATAAAGGCTAATAATTGCATCACACTATTAGCTAATAACTGCAACGACACCACACGTCCACACACTGTATAAATTTAGTTCTGATCAGCACAAGATTTTTTTTTTTTGGATGCAAAATCATCAAAGGGATTTGGCACCCATGCATGACGATGGGTAACTGAAAGAGATTAGCGACTTGACAAAGAAAAAATTGGGTTACATGTACAGTAGAGTAGAGCTAATAACTGCATGCCTTGGATTTTCCATGCACGCATGCCTTGGATTTGGACGATGGATGGCTCTAGCTGTGACTTGACCATTCCTGGGTCGCATGCATCACCCTAGCTAGCTAGTACAAGGTAGTGCTTACAAGTAGATAGGAGTATATATTTCTATATATACAACTATGGATACGACAAAGCTGTTGAGCACTGGAGCTAACGCTGGATGTATTCTCCGAAATGGAAAACCTAACAAGTGCTTGGATTATGTACGCACACACGTGCAGGACATCTTACTAATACTACTGGATCATGTTAGATGTCATATGCACTGAAACAGTAACTTTGACCAACAAGGACCAGGCCAGGCCAAAATGACAAAAGAACGGGGTGTAGTGTAGTGTAGTAGATAGAAACCCTGAAGTCATGTGGAGGCTTTTTTGTCTGATGCTCTCTACATGTGAACTGAGATATGAACTGCTACTCTCTCTCTTTTCATAAGTTTTTATATTAAGTACCTAATTGCTTATATATAATGAAATTTTGTGTGGACACGTACTATATACCATTGTACTTTGATGCGAGTGACAGAGTGACACCAACATTTCCAAGAAACAGCTGGTCCATCCAAGGAAGAAGTGTCACCCAGCTAGCTAGCTGCTTATTATATATGCTACTATGCAGAGTTCGTAGCCAGGGGGAGGAGTAACTATCATTATTTGAAGCAACCAGAAAGAGGACACAAATAATAGAGCTGAGATGAATATAGTATATAAAAATGACAAGTATACCTCCGTCCATGCATCAGGTTATATAATATTACCACCGATTAGATCATCATCCTGCAGTACAAACAGTACAAATGAAATTGAGCGGCCAGCACATGGTGGGACAAAATAATGATAATCCAGCCTCAAAAGATTCCAAGGCTAGGTAGGATCTATATCGATGGGCGTGTCAATATACACAACTCATATTAGTGAAGGGATTTTTGCAGTCGGTCAAAGAGATTATGGGAGGCGGACAGCGCCGAAGCTACGCCTACGGAAATCGTTATTTTTGGAGATGGTCAAATGTTCGTCCCTAAAAATAGATTAAAAATGAAAAAGAACATCGACAAGACCGCCGAGCCCATCCATGCACCGCCGCCGAATTCGGCCACGGCCGCTGCTGAAGAGCCCCTGCCGCCGCTGCTGCCGTTGCGAACACCCTGCGCTGCCGCGGAAGAGACCCCCGACACTGGCACGTGTGTGACCCTCCGCCGGGGCGCGTGGGGGCCCCGCAGCCTTGGTCTGAGCGGCCCTCGCCGTTGGGGCACAAGCGGCCTGCCCTCGCACTGTCATTGTTGATCGGAAGAGAGAAGTGCGCGTGTGGAAGAGAGGCAGAGAGGAAGAGAGATGGACATGGTGCGGGTGGGAGGAGAATGAATGAGCTAGGGTTTCTCAATTTATATACTATGAACCCGTTAACGGGCTGAGATGGGCCAAAAAACAGATGGGCTCAGTCACGATTAACAGAGTCTGCATCTGAAAATGGCCTCCATTTTTAGAGATTGACCTCTTAAGAGGCCCACCTCCGTAAAATCCATTTTCGAAGGTGGGTAGTTTTTGACCGCTTTCGTAAATCCATTTTAGGAGGCGGGCAATTTTTGCCTATCTCCATAAATAAAACATCCGCCTCTGGTAATGGTCAAGTATTTTAGAAGATTGTTGCATTTTATGACAGCCTTAGTTAATGATTGGATAGTGTCGCAAAATCATTTGTGTAGTAGTGATATATAATTAAGTATATATATGTATATATATTTATGTATAAATCCTACTAATTCCTTACATATACATGTATGTATATATATATATATATATATATATATATCACTATATATAATGCATGGAGGAAGAGAAATGAAAACCGTTGGCTTGTCCTCTCCCTTTCTCTCTCTTAATTCTACTACTCAGCTCGTACTAGCAAGGATGCACCTTTCCTCTTTCTGTCTTTCTCTCTCCGGCGTCTCTCTCAGGAGTGGGTGGCAAGCAGCTCCGGGCTATAGCTGCAGTACACTGACTGACGACTCCTACTAGAAGAAGGGGTAGCAGTATAGTGTAGAGAGAGAGAGAGAGAGAGAGGTAGCAGCAGCTGCTACAGCAAGCAGAGCTATCTTGGTAGCTACACACAGACAGACACAGGAGAGAGAGAGAGAGAGAGAGAGAGAGAGAGAGAGGGGGGGAGGCAGAGGCGACCAAGGCAAGAGCATGGAAATGGAATGATGGCAATATGATTCATGGATGGATCCAGGGACATATGGACGCGATCCCCATCCCCCTAATTTCACTCGGATCCCTCTGCTGCCTTGCCTTTGCTTTGCTGGGCGGGCGGCAAAAGTACCCCAACCCCCACTATATATAAGTGCGCGCCTTTCCTCCCCTGCCACCAGCTTCTCCTTCCCTTCCCTTCTCTTTCCTCGTCACCGTCTTCCTCCTCCTCTGGCCTCCCCCTCGTCCTCTTCCTCCTAGCTACCACTAGCAGCAGCAGCAGCCGCGGCTCGTCATGAGCCAAGCAAACTAAGTTGTGAGTGAGTGTGTGTTGAAGGAGCGAGCTTTATTAGAGAGATCGACGCACCAGCACCTGCACGGGGAAAGAATTAAAGAACAAAGAAGAGCAAGGAACAAGCGCTAAGATCATCAATGAGCATCTCGGTGAACGGGCAGTCGTGCGTGCCGCCGGGGTTCCGGTTCCACCCGACGGAGGAGGAGCTGCTCAACTACTACCTCCGCAAGAAGGTGGCCTCCCAGGAGATCGACCTCGACGTCATCCGCGACGTCGACCTCAACAAGCTCGAGCCATGGGACATCCAAGGTACGCTACTCACTCTCTAGCTGCTGCTACCTTCCAGCAGTGGCAGATCGTGGTCGTGGATCGATTGGATCCATGGGAGCTGGTGACCTGATCATGCATGAACATGACGAACATGGACTTAAACTAGCTACCGTACCTCCCTCCCTCCAACTGCTACTGCACGTACGTACCCATGGGCCATGGCTTGTTGCACCACCACCACCACCACCTGCACCGTCGACTACGGCTGCCATGTGCCATGGGCTGGCAGCTGGGCAGAGCTAGAGAGCTTGCTGAATTGTAGTACGAATTGTGCGGTTCAATATGCTTGACCTGGTGGTGAATGCAACTGCCTAGCTAAATAGCTAGTCCCATGCAAGTAGATGTAACCTGTTCGTTCATCGACAAACTAATAAACGATCGAGAATTGCGTGCTAATAACTCGTCCATGGTGCTGATCGAATTGCAGAGAAATGCAAGATCGGGTCGGGCCCCCAGAACGACTGGTACTTCTTCAGCCACAAGGACAAGAAGTACCCGACGGGGACGCGCACGAACCGCGCCACGGCTGCCGGGTTCTGGAAGGCCACCGGCCGCGACAAGGCCATCTACAACGCTGTCAAGCGCATCGGCATGCGCAAGACGCTCGTCTTCTACAAGGGCCGCGCGCCGCACGGACAGAAGTCCGACTGGATCATGCACGAGTACCGCCTCGACGACCCTGCTGCTGCTGGCTCCGGCGATGCCGCCGCCGCCGCTGCCGCCACGGTAAGCAAGCAAGCATCCATGATCGATCGCCCACCCATGCATCCAGCTCAGATCTTCCTGCTTCCCTTCACCTAGCTAATATAATTGTCTACTCTGTCGTTAATGTCTGCACCAATTCACGTACGCCACCATTAATTATTGCCTGCCGTAAGAAACAATTATATGGCGGTGGTGGTGCAATCATACGAGTACGGCTGCCCGCCTTGATTTGATCCAGCTCCAGCCGGCCGTAAGAAAAAAAAAATTCTTCTTTTCCCCCTCTTGTTTGATTGATTGTTGAGGAGAGAAGAGAAAGAGGGTACGGTGGAGTGGAGAGAGCAGTAGTAGGCTATAGGGAAGGTAGTAATTATTATTAAACTTTGCCATGTGCTTCATGTGCCCTCAAAAGGTAGCAATAATTAACACTGCTGCCCTACTTTACCGATCGGCCTCTCGTCGTCGTCGTCGGCGATGTCGTGGTGGACAGGTCGCCGCTGCTGCTGCGGCTGCTGCGTCGGACGGCGCGCAGGAGGACGGCTGGGTGGTGTGCAGGGTGTTCAAAAAGAAGCACCACCACAAGGAGTCATCAGGTGGAGGCGGGGGCAGCAAGCACGGCGGCAGTAACAACGAGCACGGGCACGGCGGCGGCAAGGCTGCTGCTGCTGCAGCCGCGGCGGCGCACCAGCACCAGCACCACGGTGGGCTGCAGTACTCCTCCAGCGACGACGCGCTGGACCAGATCCTGCAGTACATGGGCAGGTCCTGCAAGCAGGAGCACGAGCTGCTGTCGCCGCCGCCGGCAGCGAGGCGGGCGGCGTCCAGGTACCTCCGGCCCATCGAGACTGTGCTGGGCGGGCACGGGTTCATGAAGCTGCCCCCGCTCGAGAGCCCATCCGCGGCCGCGGCGGCGCTGATGACGCCGCTGCAGCACGCCATCTCAGGCGACGCCGCCGCCGCAGCCGGGGTCGTCGTCGACGACCTCCTCGGCCTCCACCGCGCCGGGAACGGGATCACGGACTGGGCCATGATGGACCGGCTGGTGGCGTCGCACCTGAACGGGCAGGCGCCCGACGTCGCGCCCGCCGCGGACCACCTCGGCAGCTGCTTCGACGACGCCACCGGCGCCGACGACGCGGACGGCGGACTCGCCTTCTACTCCGCCGCTGCCAACAGGCTGCTGCTCGGCTCCGCAGGTTCCAGCGGCGCTGGCAGCGACGACGACCTGTGGAGCTTCACGCGGTCGTCGGCTTCGGCAGCGGCGGCGGCGGCGGCCACGTCGACGGAGCGGCTGAGCCACGTGTCACTGTAGACCGGCCGTCGTCGTCGCCTTACTATGTACGTACGTCGTCGACTCGTCGTAAGCCCCTACGTGATGACATGGCCAGCATGCCTGCTACAGTAGTAAAGAAGAGACAACAACAGCAGCAAGAAGACAGAGAGAGAGAGAGAGAGAGAGGGAAATTAAAAATAAAAGAAAGATCTCTAGAGAGGGAGAGGGATGTCAAAAGTGATTAGAGTGATGAGAGAGAGTGAAAGGAGATTGCTGATCGATTAAAAGCGGCTGGCAGTAAGTTGGAGTGGCACTGTCACTCAAACGCCACATGATCTCGCTCCTCCTTCTCGATCTCGATCTCGATCTCATCAGCCCTGTTTAATTAACCCCCCGATTGTTGTTGTTATATTATAATCACAACATTTACTAGCAGATGTTACTCATATGATTAGATTGATACTACATCTATCACTGTTACTAGTATTCAATTGTTCATTCCAATTAGGAGAGGGAGATGACAGAGATGGCATGGCAGGGGTGATACGGTAATTTGCTAGCAGGCATGCATACTGCTCTCCAGATAGTGTAAGACGATTATTGGTAGTTTGTTTATACTACGTAGTACGTACGTACTCTGGGTGGTGTGAGCATGGTGTTTGGTGTGTACGTAGGTGCTACACATGTGCATCCTTTTTAATTATTCCCAAGACGTGGATATATATATTATTATATAATACATATGCAGGTTTTATCTATATATATCCAGTGCATCTCTCTCTCTCTCTCTCTCTCTCTCTCTCTCTCTATATATATATATATATATATATATATATATATATATATATATATATATATATATATATATATATATATATATATATATATGAATGAATGATACCCGTGCATTTGTCCGTGGCTGCCTGCTGCTGCATCAATTTCCACCTGTGAGTAAGGTAACCAACTATTGACCATTTTTTGCCAGCTTTTTTTTTTGGACAAATGAGGAATTTTAGATACTATTTCATCCCTAAATAAATTAATTTCTCTAGTTGTCTTAAGTTAAAGTTATTTACGTTTAGCTAAAATTTATACAAAAGATCGAGCACCAATGTTTATAAAAATATATTTTATAGTGTATTTAATTATATTAATTTGGTTTCATAAATTTGATACTTTTTATATAAACTCGGAAAATTAAAAAAAGGTTGACTTAAAGCAAGTCTATAAATTGAATTGTCCAGGACAAAAGGAGTAATTTACAGCAAATTTTATTCGATCCATGTGAAACTTGTGCGTGAAACGAAGGTAGGTGGATCGCTATAGCTAATTGCTATAGGTAGCAGTAGATCACCTCGGCACCCAAGTTAGTCATAGGACTATACTAACACATGGGAGGTGGGGAGAAGGTAAAACAGCCTCCGCCCCTATCCTATCACCGAGCCATTAATTTTGATTTGCCTTATTTGCGTTGAATGCATGCATTATATGCCCTTCTAATTACAAATGTCATAGGTCAACGTTTAGGCTAGTTTCAATGGAGGTTTCATGAGAGTTTCATAGAAATTAAATATGCAAATGTGGCATAGTATTAATGAAGAGAGATGTGGTAAAAGTTTCGTGGGACAAAAAATGAGTTTCATAGCATGAAACTTGTATACATTATTTCCAGCACATGGGAGTCTTAAAAACAGAGACATAAAACACTCATTGAGACTGACCTTAGGACATTGACACGGTCTTCAACGTGACACTTTGACATACGAGTTTTCATAAAAATGTACTACCTCTGCAAAAAAATGACGCAACTACAAGTTATGTTTTAAATCAAATTATCTTAATATAGATTTGACAAAGTTTATAGAAAATATAATTAATATTTATGACTCCAAATAGATATATTATGAAAATGTTTTCCATGAGGGTTCTCATGATACTTCATTGGCATGTTAAATATTTTTTTACATTTTTGTAAATATTTGATCAAATATTGAGATAATTTTGACTTAGAATATTCTACCTAGAGATGCATTCTTTTCGTTATGAAATTACTTTCCTTGATAAATGTGGTAATGTCAACAATTTTTTGTGACTCTATGTAACATTCCATATATATTAATGGTCTAATATAAGTTTAAAAAGACTTGACTAAACATAATAGAATCATACAATGACCAACTTTTGGGGGAGGTGGGGTAAGTGTCTATAAACGGCCTGTAGTTACATTGATCAATTCTCTTCTTCAAGTGTTTGAGAAAAATGTGCCATATCTTCAAGTAGCCAAAGATGGTCAAAACATGGAAAGTCATTTTGGTTGCATCAAGTCTTTGTAATATGGAAATCATGCTCATCTTCCACTAACCTTTTTTATACAATTAAACCAAACAATTCCTATCCATGTTAATTTAAGAGTTTTTTTGTATCATTGTGCACCCTAGTTGCTAGTTTGCATCTCTTGATATGGTGGCCAAATCATCTTAGATTCGTATAAAAAAACTAGAATTTTGTGTATACGTATCCCTTTTCATTGATCTCCCTACACTACTAGAGAAACGGACTTTAGAACGATGTCCTAATTTGGCATTAGCCTCGTCATTTTTTACATGGGACTAAAGGACCCTTTAGTCTCCGGTTCGTCTACCAACCGGGGACTAAAGGTCCCCCTTATGAACGATCGTCCGAGTGGCAGGGATCTTTAGTCCCGGCTGGTATTACCAACCGGGACTAAAGGTGTCCCGATTTGGCCACCTAACCGGGACTAATTATGCGGGCCTATACAACGGCTCATTTCTTCCTCCCCGAGCCTGAGCCATTCCATTCAAACTCACTGCCTCTGTTCTTCAGCTTGCTGTTGTTCTTGCTCTCTCCCCCTCCATTGGTGTTGCTCTTCGATTTTGGAGGTAACAAACTTAATCCTCTTATGTTTTATCAGTAGCTTATCTCATTTTGCGATGTAGATGCATGTGTAACTTTATATGTTGGACTTTATTATGATTTTATATGTCATTTTTAGCTCAAAATCACATGATGATTTGCATATGTGTTTGGATAAACAAAAGTTAAATTAGTTCATCAAAATCACGCCTCGCTCGTCCTCGCTGGAGCACGCGCCATCCTCGTCCCCAGCGGCTTACGTGATCTTAGAATTAATTTTTCCATGAAATGAAAAACTTAGAAAATTGTTAGAAAATTGTAGAAAATCCGTACTAGTTGAACTTGCGGACCGTGATCATCTCGGCGAGCATTTTCTCTGCCGAGCGGTAACGGACGTCAAGGAGGAGCTTTGATTCTATGAGGGAGAGCGGCAACGGTCGTGGAAGACCGTGTTCCCTTCCTCGTAGAATCGGAGCTCTTCCTTGGCCAAGTACGGTGCCGTCCGGTGGAGAAATGCTCGCCGAGATGATCACGTAAGCAAGGTCAACTAGTACGGATGGTTATTTATTGAAACATGTTTTTGAGCTATGTGATTTCTATGTCGTTTTTAGCTCAAAATCACATGATGATTTACAATAGTAAAATCACTTGATAGTTTGGTATTTTACTATTATACATAGTACATATTTCATGGTTTAGTTAGATAAATAAATAATTTTAGTTTTGTTTAAATATATTATTTTAGAAAATGTGAAATTTACAGTAGTTTGCAAATATAAGTATAGAAAGTAGATGACAACTGGTACCGGATCCTCGGCCTCTCGTTCGGTTGCGAAACGACTGAGGCCAGAACTCCCTCTCATTATCTGCGGCAAGTGTAAGCAGAAGATTGTGATGGAGTACCGAGTCAAGAGACAGGGACCCAACAAGGGTCGTGTTTTCTACAAGCGCCTAAATCGCGATGTGAGTTTCTTACGCATTTGATTATTATGGCTAATTGACCTGCTTTTCTTGAATATTTTTGACTAAATATTTTTTGGCTTTAATTTCAGTGGGAGGGCAATGGATGCGATGGTTGGTACTGGGAGGAAGATTATGCTACATACGTGCAGAATTCGGCTGCTGCTGATGAGGCAGTGAGCCAGCAGGAGAAGCTTATTGATATTCAACAGAAGAATGATTTGTCTGTTTTAGTTGCGTACGATCACGAAATAAATATGTTACTGAAGTGTATTGTAGTTTTAGTTTGTTTAGTGATAGTTGGGATTGCTTACGTTGTAGCCAGGCTTAGTTAATTAATTAATCGTGTGTGTGTCATCTATGTTGTGTAATAAAATACTTAATTATGTTCAAGGTTTTCATAATTTGTCGTGTAATACAGATTATGTCACGCCATTGGATGTACAATGCCGATCGCCGCTCCCAAGACTTTATTGAGGGCTTGCACTATTTCTTAGGTGTGGCCAAGGCAAATAAGCGGGATGGTTTCATGTGCTGTCCATGTGCCCTATGTAAGAATTTAAAGGAATATTCAAGCTCAATGAGTCTTCATTCACATTTGCTTAAGTCAGGTTTCATGTCAAACTATATATGTTGGACTAAGCAAGGAGAAAGCGGGGTCATGATGGTAGAAGGTGAAGGAGAAGATTTAGACATTGATGACATTATTGCTCAGTATGGTGCCTTTGATGATACTACAATGGGGGGAGATGAAGAAGAGGTAGCAGTAGAAGATGATCTCGGTGATGCTCTTGGCGATGCCATTCGTGATGCACAACAAGAATGGGAAAGTGAAAAAGAGAAAGTTAAGTTTGAGCGCATGCTTGAGGATCATAGGAAGTTGCTATACCCGACGGCCGAAGAGGGGCAAAAAAAGCTGGGTACAACACTGAAATTGCTATAGTGGAAGGCAAAGAATGGTGTATCCGACAAGGCATTTGGGAATTTATTGAACCTCATAAAGAAGATGCTTTCGAAGCCAAATGAATTGCCCACCACTACGTACGAAGCAAAAAAGGTTGTCTGCCCTTTGGGATTAAAAATCCAGAAGATACATGCATGTCCTAATGACTGCATCCTCTACCATGGCAATGAATACGAGAATTTAGATGAATGCCCGGTATGTAAAGCATCGCGGTATAAGATCAGGCGCGATGATCCTAGTGACGTCGAGGGTGAACAATGTCCTAGAAAGAAAATCCCTGCCAAGGTTATGTGGTATGCTCCTATAATACCACGCTTAAAACGTTTGTTCAGAAATAAAGACCATGCAAAGTTGTTGCGGTGGTATAAAGAAGACCGTAAGGTAGACAATATGCTGAGACACCCAGCTGATGGGTCCCAGTGGAGAGCGATAGACAGGGAATTTCCAGAGTTTGCAAATGAGGCTAGAAACTTAAGGTTTGCCTTAAGTACAGATGGTATGAATCCTTTTAGAGAGCAGAGCACTAGTCATAGCACTTGGCCAGTTACTCTATGTATCTACAACCTTCCTCCATGGTTATGCATGAAGCGGAAGTTCATTATGATGCCGATCCTCATCCAAGGTCCGAGGCAACCTGGCAACGATATTGATGTCTATCTGAAGCCATTAGTTGAAGAACTTCTAGTTTTATGGAACAAACCAGGTGTACGTGTCTGGGATGAGTACAAACAAGAACACTTTGACCTACGAGCAATGTTGTTCGTAACAATCAATGATTGGCCTGCTTTAAGTAATCTTTCAGGTCAGACAAACAAAGAATATAATGCATGCACACATTATTTTGATGACCTTGACAGTATATATTTGAAAAGATGTCGAAAGGTCGTGTACCTTGGCCATCGTCGATTCCTTCCTTTGAATCACCAAGTAAGAAAGAAAGGGAAGCATTTTATAGGTAAGCCAGACCACCGAAAGAAGCCTCATAACCGAACCGGGGAAGATGTACTCGCAATGGTCAAGGATGTGAAAGTAGTATTTGGAAAGGGACAAGGCAGTGAATCTGTTCCCAAAGATGCTAAGGGACATGCACCCATGTGGAAGAAGAAGTCCATCTTTTGGGAGCTACCCTATTAGCAAGTCCTAGAGGTCCGCAACGCAATCGACGTGATGCACCAGACAAAGAATCTTTGTGTGAACCTGTTAGGATTCATGGGTGTGTACGGGAAGCCAAAGGATTCACTTGAAGCACGCCAGGACTTGCAGGGCATGAAAGAACAAGACAACCTTCATCTAGAGAAGATAGATGATGGACGTCATTACTTAAGTCCTGCTAGCTACACGCTTAGCAAAGAAGAGATGGACAGCATGTTCGAATGTCTAAGCAGCATCAAGGTCCCATCGGGATTCTCCTCCAATATAAAGGGTATAATAAATGTGCCAGATAAGAAATTCCTAAACTTAAAGTCCCATGACTGCCACGTGCTTATGACGCAATTGCTTCTAGTTGCTTTAAGAGGAATTCTACCTCCACATGTACGTCTAGCCACCGTGAAGCTATGTGCATTCCTCAATGCAATTTCACAGAAGGCAATCAATCCAGTGGAACTAGCTACTCTACAGAATGATGTGGTTCAATGTCTTGTCAGCTTTGAGTTGGTGTTCCCTCCATCCTTCTTTAATATCATGACACACCTCCTAGTTCATTTGGTGAAGGAGATTAGTATTCTTGGACCTGTGTTCTTACATAACATGTTCCCCTTCGAGAGGTTTATGGGAGTCTTGAAGAAATATGTGAAAGTCCGTTCTAAGCCTGAAGGAAGCATCGCCCAGGGCTATGGAACAGAGGAGGTCATTGAGTTCTGTGTTGACTTTATTCACGACACGAGGGGAGACTCAGTGGTAAAGGAACTTTAGGGAAGAAAACATATATCAGCATGGAAGACGATTATTTCAATAAAGCACACTACACAGTTCTACAGAACTCGTCATTGGTGCATCCGTACATTGATATACATAAGAAGTTCTTACGATCCAAGTTTCTAGGGAAGACTGAAGCTTGGATTAGGCGTCAGCACATGGAAAGTTTTAGTGGTTGGTTGTGAAAAGAATGTCAAGGCGATGACAATATTGATGAGCAACTGTATTTGTTGGCTAGGCAGCCATCGTGGCATATCCTCACGTACCAAGGGTACGAGATAAATGGGAATACATTTTACACAGTTACCCAAGATAAAAGGAGCACCAATCAAAATAGTGGTGTTCGCATAGACGACACAGATCCAAATGGGAATATACAAACATATTATGGCCGCATAGAAGAGATATGGGAACTAGACTACGCACCTAATTTTAAAGTCCCTTTGTTTCGGTGCCAATGGGTGAAGTCGATTTGAGGAGGAGGGTAACGATCGACAAAGAGTATGGAATGACAATAGTGGACCTCAACAATATTGGGTACAAAGAGGAACCATTCGTCCTTCTTTGCCGATGTGAGTCGGGTGTTCTATGTGAAAGACATGTCTACAAAATCAAAGAGAGGAAAAACGAAGACATCAACTCAATGATCAATGAGCCAAAGCGCCACATAATTCTTTACGGGAAAATAAATATAGTGGGAATTGAAGACAAGTCGGACATGTCAAGATTACGAAAAGAAATGTCCGAATTCCACCCTTCATAGTGAAGAAAGATCCAAGCATCATGTTAAATGATGAAGACACTCCATGGTTACGACAAGATCATAACCAAGGGTCATACGTCAAGAAGAAATTCACTGTTGTGCCCGCATGATACAATGATGCATGTTTAATATATTATGTTTTAGAGACGGATATTATGTAATATGTTATGACTTCACAATTGTAGATCTTGCTGAGATGATCAAACTTGGTATTCAGAGTTTTTTCATCTGAGGTCATTTAGTGTCTCATTTGAGCAAGTTTGACCAAGTCAAATTCGGTCAAATGAAAAAACAACACTTTGACTCTAGTATTATAAACTCTAAATTACTTCAAATTGAAAAATTTTGAATACCAAGTTTGTTAAACTAAAAAAGATCTACAATTGTTGTTTTGGTCAACTTTCCATTTGAGAAAGTTTGGACGGTTCAAATTTGTGATTTTTAAATTTCGACGCCTACGAACTAGTTTTCGGAACCCCTGATTGTCTAAAATTGAAAAGTTTTGAATACCAAGTTTGTTCAGCTCATCAATATCTACAATCCTTATATAGGCCATTTTTTCATTTGAGAAAGCTTGAATAAAATGTAGTTCAAATTTCACAAGTGTGTGACATAGTTTTAGAAAGTCCATATGAGATTCAAGAAGTTGTGACTAGTGTTTGATAAAAATTTCTCAAATGGGAAAATGAGCTATGTAACAATTGTAGATCTTGCTGAGATGATCAAACTTGGTATTCAGAGTTTTTTCATCTGAGGTCATTTAGTGTCTCATTTGAGCAAGTTTGACCAAGTCAAATTCGGTCAAATAAAAAAACAACACTTTGACTCTAGTATTATGAACTCTAAATGACTTGAAATTGAAAAGTTTTGAATACCAAGTTTGTTAAACTCAAAAGGATCTACAATTGTTGTTTTGGTCAACTTTCCATTTGAGAAAGTTTGGACGGTTCAAATTTGTGATTTTTAAATTTCAACGCCTACAAACTAGTTTTCGGAACCCCAGATTGTCTAAAATTGAAAAGTTTTGAATACCAAGTTTGTTCAGATCATCAATATCTACAATCCTTATATAGACCATTTTTTCATTTGAGAAAGCTTGAACAAAATGTAGTTCAAATTTCACAAGTGTGTGACATAGTTTTAGAAAGTCTGAGATTGAATAAGTTGTGACTAGTGTTTGATAAAAATTTCTCAAATGGGAAAATAAGCTATATAACAAATGTAGATCTTGCTGAGATAATCAAACTTGGTATTCAGAGTTTTTTCATCTGAGGTCATTTAGTGTCTCATTTGAGCAAGTTTGACCAAGTCAAATTCGGTCAAATGAAAAAACAACACTTTGACTCTAGTATTATGAACTCTAAATGACTTCAAATTGAAAAGTTTTGAATACCAAGTTTGTTAAACTCAAAAAGATCTACAATTGTTGTTTTGGTCAACTTTCCATTTGAGAAAGTTTGGACGGTTCAAATTTGTGATTTTTAAATTTCGACGCCTACAAACTAGTTTTCGGAACCCCAGATTGTTTAAAATTGAAAAGTTTTGAATACCAAGTTTGTTCAGCTTATCAATATCTACAATCCTTATATAGGCCATTTTTTCATTTGAAAAAGTTGTAGAACAAAAAATACTACATTTTCTTTATTTTTATAGGTTCAACAAAAATTTCCTGTCAATTTTGGTCAAAATCCGAGAAAAAATTGAAACATTGACGTTACAATAATGTGATAATAAATTTCCCATCGAATAATATTAGTTCTATTAATTTTAAGTTACATATATATTTTTGCATTAACAAAATACGTAGTATTAGTAACATTTATATTCTATATTCATAAAAGAAATTAAAAACTTTAGGTTACAAAATTTTCCTATTTACAATAAATAATTAGTTAATCAATAGTATTTTTTAAAATAAATATTGCAAAGTATTGAAGTTGTTATGGAATTAATTGATTAACCTAGTATTAAACAAAACAAAATCCTGTGTCTGTCCAATTACGTTTGGCAAGGTTGCCAAAATTTTTAGGCCTTGATCCGGCCCAGGCCAAGAACCGGACTAAAGGGTGGGCGACAATTTCGTTGCCGCCCAAAAATACTTTTTAGTCCCGATCGTAACACCAACCGGGACTAAGGACATTTAGTCCCTACCGGTAAGGAGAGCGGGACTAAAGGTTGGACCTTTAGTCCCGGTTAGGCTTACCAAATGGACTAAAGGGTCTGACCTATATATATCGAACGGCGGTTCTGTTCATCTTCGATCTCGCCTCATTCGCCCAACCCCCTTGGCCGCCGTGCCATCCGCCGTCGTCGAGCTTCGTCTGCCAAGGCCATTGTAAATCACCCCCGCCGGCCGCGCCATTCTCCCACCCGCATCGCTGCGCGCAAGATCCCGTCTCCGCGCCGCACCTGACCCCCCCTCTCACCGCCCGGCGCTTCCCGCACCCACCCTCCGTCGAACTCATCTGTCGCACTTGTAAGTATGGCATTTGATGCATCTATGAACTATCCCATGCTTGTCTTGTCTTCTAACATTTCGGTCACTAATGCAGCATGAGGAGAACATTGGGAGTTTAAACAAGACGGTGATCAATTTAAATCAGCATATATGCGCTTGAATTGCTCATTTTTCCTCTATTGTTGTGTCCTTTAATCTAAAGCTGTAGCGATGCCTGATGTTTGAGTAATTTCCATCCTACTATAGATTAAACAAGCACTGAAGGCTAGAGCATCACCTGAAAGAGGATAAGTTGGTACTATTCTGCAAGAAATTCAGAAATCAGTGGAGGCGAGATCGAAGATTAGCTTGCCGTACGTCGTCCTCGCGTGAGGTGCCCAAATTCGGCCTCGTGGCGGCCAAAGACGCCTCGCCTGCCCGCCATCCGCTATAGCTAGTTTGCTCTCGATCGGCCATGTTTTTAGATTTTTTACAAAGTCTCGGCCGTATGTTAGATTAAAATGTATTAAAATTTAATTAGTAGTTTATTGTTAGTTTTTTAGTTATTTTTTAGATAGGTTTTGATATATGTTAAATTTAAATGTATTAAAATTTAATTAGTATTTTATTTAGATAGATTTTTAGATAGTTTTTTAATATAGTTTTTGATATATGTTAGATTAAAATGTATTATCTATTACTAGTTTATTTAATTTCATGTTAGATTTATTTAATTGGATTTACTAATTATATATTCTATCTCTCTATATATATCTAGAGAGAGATTCTATATGTATACATATGTACTTAATTATTTCTATATGTATATATACATGTACTTATTTTCATATGTTGAGAGAGAGAGAAAATTGTATCTAGAGAGACATTCTATGTGTTATCACATGCATATCTAGAGATATAGACATATGCACTTATTTCTATGTGTTGAGAGAGAGAGAAAATATATTGTATCATTCTATGTGTATATATATACATGTACTTATTTCCATGTTTTTGAATCGAAAGTGTTTTTGATTCGATTCCAAAGCCTATACCTTATTATTGTTTATCCTTATGAAATATTATGTGTTATTATATTTAATTGGATTTAGTAATTCTATATGTGTTATCACATTTACTTATGTTATGTACCATAGTAATTCTATCTATGTGTTATCGTGAAGATACAAATGGCTGCTCCGGATGATGACATAATGGCGGATATTATCAACGTCGGCACTAATGTGGATGTAGATGACACGAGTCAGTACTTTGCTGATTATGAGGATATCCTGAATATACCGGTGGTTGAAGATCAACAAATTGTCGCGCAAGAAAATACTGGCGAGGTATATTCGATTATCTATCATCTCTTATAGATGCATGCGTACGTATATTTGTTGTTAATCGTTGTGTTTCTACTCATGTAGCCGGTCTCTGGATCTACCTCAACCACCGACAAAAGTAGGAAAGTCCGAGGGCCAAAAAAGCCATTAGAGGGCCATTTCATAATATCAGAATTCGACACCGACACCGGCAAACCATTGGGACCACATGCTCAGACATATGTGCAATCAATGTGGGTTCATTGTAAGGGATAGGATCCCAGTTAGTGCTCGTGAATGGAAGTAGAAGATATCCGCTCCTAATGTTAGTTTTGTATCTGATCGTGACAAGAACCTAGCTTGGAGAGATATCACTCAGCATTTCACATTACAAGCAGATGATGCTTTGAAGGAGCTAGTGAGGGATTAGACAATGAAGAAGATGGCAACATTGTTCCAGAGTTGGAAGAAGACATTGTATAAAAAGTTTATCTTGAAGAATGCTACGCTGGATTTCAATGCTAAGGCGTTTGTCAAGTTGGAGTCCCATTGGGATGCCTTCGTAGAATACAAGACATCTCAAGACAGTGAGGAACGTGTGATGAGGAATCGGCAGAATGCCCAACAGAAGCAATACCATCATCGCATGGGATCAGGTGGTTATAGGAGTGCTATTCCCAAGTGGCAGAACCTAGAAGCAGAGATTACTGCCAAGGGAATCATACCTGAAACAATAGAGAAGAACTGGCCTCAACGCGCGAAGAATTGGTTCTACGCTCATGGGGGAAGCCTAGACCCAGACACTGGCAAGCTAATTTTCGACCAAAAAATTGAGAGAGCAACACAGAGACTAGCTCGTGCTAGGGAAGAAGCTGATAGTGGTGATTTCAAGCCCAACAGAGAGAAGGATGAATTGACATATGCCCTAGAGAATCCCGAACACGGTGGTCGAACAAGAGGCTATGGGGCGGTTCCGTGGATACACGCATTCCCAGCAGACAAGGATACCTACAGAAGCCGCCAGAGAAAGAAGGATGAGGAGGCAGAACGAATCCGTGCATTGGAGCAATTTGTTGATGAGTCATGACAAGCATTGCTTGAATCATGTGAACGAGAAAAATCTCTTGAGGCAAGAATGCAGGAGGAGATCAAGAGGCAAGTGCAGCTAGTAATGAGTCAAATACAATCGCAATCAACGCCGGGAGTCACCATTAGCCCCGTTGGTCAGATGAAAAGCAGTTGTGCTTCTACGGAGCTGCCAGTTATTCAAGACGACGCTGGGTTGCGCTTCCCTATTGATGACATTACCGAGCCTCTAACAACATGTGAGCTGCACATTCCAGATGGTAATAATGCATCAATCATGGTGGTTGTGGGGTTGTATCTCCAAGAGACCGAACGAAGACACCAAGAATCCATGGGTCAGTTATTCAACCTGGATATGCTAGCGTCTCGGTCGATAGAGTGCTCAAAGGTTACATCAATGTTCCTCTTGACATTGAAGACGGTGATGGGGAGAAGACACTAGGAGAAGCGGAGAAGGCATTTATTCAATGGCGCAAACGCTTCATCATCATTCCTGGGGCGCCACCACTTCCCCTACCTCACCCTAGGTACGAATGAAAGTGAATGAAATATTATTTTCCATTAATTTTCTATTGGCTTCAAAAATAATTGACACACAACTTGTTTTTGTAGCAGGGTCTCCCCCCAGCCTAGCCTAATCATTCATTCCCCATCTCATCACAGCGTCGCGGGGGGCGAGACGACTTCATCCCCACGGCGATCGCCAACTCCTACACCGGCCCCATCGCCTCCACAACGATCTCCAACTCCTACACCGGCCCCACCGCCTCCACAACGATCTCCAACACCTCCACGCCGGTCTCCACCAACACCGGCCTCATCGCCTCCACGTCCGGTCTCCAACACCGCCCCACCCCCTCCACAAATGACGCACTACAAAGACGCCTAAGGTCTCGGAAAGAAAGAAGACCCCGAGAAAAGAGTTATTTCTCAAGAAATACTTCTGAAAAAGACCGATGAGCAAATAGCGGTGAAGAAGACAAAAAAGTGAAAGATTTTTTATAGATATCAAAAACAAGAGTCAAGCGAAGCTTAAGGAGAAGCCGTACTTTTTACATACCACGAGATGTCTTTGGCGTAAGGTCGATGCTCACAAGAAAAGATGATTGAACTTCGTAAGCCTTCGCCACTATCAGACTATGACCGCTCCCCCGTGAAGTCACATGATGCAGATAAGAAAAGGAAAAGAGCATCAGGGAAGGATGTCCCACATTTCGGACAACAGAAGCAACCAATGCAAAATCTTGTTGTTGCTAATGAATATGGTTCCAACATAGAAGTCTATCGACTAGACAACTCTGGAGAAGTGTCGGTTCAAGCCCTTAATGCTTTTTTTGAAGATACTGGTTTAACCTTGGATCAATTGACGGGCAAAGCTCCAATCCAGAACCTAGAAGTTGATACCTAGAAGACTTATAAATATGGCAAAAGTCTGTACAACCCTGCGGCTCTGAATGAATTGGGTACGCAAATATACTTGCTCAACAAGTGGTACATGTAGGCGTGTGGCAGGGGTGAGCAGTGGATCTTTGTCAGATTTAGAGACCATCATTACTTCCGTGGTGATGACATCTTACATATTAGTTTCAAAGAATTGTATCAACTATACCACTTGGACGCTCTGAACAAATCAATCATTAGCTCCTTTTGTTTGTAAGTGATTCTTACTTTTATTTAATAAACTCACTTCCATGCGTACGTGTATATAATTATCCTCACATGTAACTTATATTTATATACAGATTCCAGATGTCAGAGCTCCAAAGAATACAAGACACCAGTGTTGGCTTCATTGATCCTTATATCGTATTCAAAACCGGTATTATTATCAAGGAGCGGTGGGTATCTGAAGCACAGGAGAATATCATGATGTTCTTCATAAAGCAGCACGACAAGACAACAATACTTTTCCCGTACAACTTTGAGTAAGTGTTAATAATAATGTAGTCTACACATTTTATGTAATATCAATACAACTTATATGCATGTACGTGTGTGTATAAACCAATGCAGTTTTCACTGGATACTCATTGTCATTGAGTTAAACTCAAGTCGGTTAGTAATCTTTGACTCGTTGAGAAAAGAGCGGGCACTATACCAAGATATGATAGACATTATTCAGGGGTAATTTCGATCTCTCGCGCACAACTATTATTGAATAGACTTTGCCATAATTTATTAACGATCGTACATTATTGGTCGCACAGGGTTTGGAAAGAGTTTATTCGGCAACATCGCAAGGATTGCAAGGCACCACTTAATGTAGTTGAAATACAAGTAAGTTGTACTATATACACTTCCCCACGTGTTTAATTACTATATCGTACTTCAATTTACGTGTGAGATGATGAGAATAATCTTCTTCTCGTACAGTGGTGTTTGCGGCAGCAACCAGGTAATAACTTGTGTGGATACTACGTTTGTGAATTTATCACTGCGCACATAAGAAGAACTCCTAAAGATGTCCTCAGAGTACGTATATATCAATTTTTTATTTATTTTTAAATGAATATATATATATATATATATATATGTATTAATACTTTTTCTTTTATTTCAAATGCAAGACTGAATGGTTGAAACGAAGGGTCATGCAAAAAGACCATCTGAAAGCAGTTCAAGAGTCAATAGCAGGATTTCTTCTAGAAAAAGTGCTAAATCCCAACGGCGAGTTCTACTTTGATCCTAAGGAATAAATGGTGTAAATTAAATGTTTATTGATATCGTTATTTTCGAGAACAAGATTATGAAAGTGTTGTATATATACATATATATATCTATAATATATATAGGTTCATACTTTATTCGAATATAATAATGCTCGAGATGAGAATTAGATGTAATTATATGCGTGCGTGTATTTATATTACCAGCGTAGAATACGTACATAAAAACATATTATATATTAAACAAATACGTGTAACTGAATTGAAAACAAATTAAACAAAAAAAAAGAAAAAGAAAAGGAACCTTTAGTCCCGGTTGGGGTTACCAACCGGACTAAAAAAATCTTGACGCTTGCTTTCGATCGGAGGGCCTTTAGTCCCGGTTGGTAACACCAACCGGGACTAAAGGTCCCTCTTTAGTCCCGGTCGATGACCCGGACTAAAGGTGGCACCTTTAGTCTCGGGATCGTTGTCCCCGCCTGCAGAATCGGGACTAAAGGCACATACACCGGGACAACAAGTTCATTCTGTAGTAGTGCTAATTTCAATTTGTTGTGAAGGAAATAATTAAATTGACCTATGTGAGCCCCTTCCATGCCAACTTGGGTTACTCTCTCGTCTCTACTACTACCATGGTTTGCATTGGCTAGTGTGTTGACTTGATCACTACTATAAAATTGATTTTTAGGAGACAACTAGTTTTATTAACAAAGGTGGTAAAAAATGTCCATGTCTTCCAAAGTACCTAACAACTTTCAGAGTCGGGGCTTTTTTATGGAGACAACCAAAGAATGCCCGTATCTCAAAATCGCCTGGGTTCGACTCCCCGTGGGAGCGAATTTCAGGCTGGGGTTAAAAAAATCCCCTCGTCTGTCCCACGCCAAAGCACAGGTCTAAGGACCGGCTCGGTTTCACAGGGCGACGGTGCCACTGTGTAAGGGTGGGGCAGGGGTTCGGGGGTTTTCTGGGCCTGCGTGAGAAGGTATTCTTCTTAATGCAATGCCTAGGGATGGTCATACCCTCGTAGGTCTAGTTTTTTCTGATTTACAAAGGTGGACCTATTAAGAGGCCTACTTCTATTAATACAACCAAGCGCATGGTCGAACCATTAAGTCCTAGGCTCCTAGCCACCCACCGAACCCTAAGTCCTCCTCTTCTCCACCCTCAATTGCACCCTCTCCTACATCCTCTCCTTCACGAGACCTGAGATCTCCTTCCTCTCCTCTGATCCACTCCCTTCGCTTCTCCTCCATCATGCTCACGTCATCCATGTGGTGGCTCCTCCTTTTTCCTCTCTGCTCCATAAGTTTCCTCCATAGTCTGACAACTCTGGTCCTGGCACCCACTTGCCCATGGATGACCTTGCCATGGGGGAGACTAACCATGTTGTGCTGCCGCCGCCACTAGGGTCATGCTCCACACACCCTGTGATGGTGGGCTTTGTCTTCTGCTATACGCCCAAGCCTGAATCTTCGAGGGCGTTGTTTCCTTCTGGATCCACACGAGAAGCCAATGACTTCTACATCCATGTAAGCACTACCCCATCCACTGCCTTATACATTTTCCTGACTATGGAGAAGGAGTGTGGGAGCAGCAACAATGCACGACCGCACACCCTTCTGGATCCTAGCGGCAGCGCTCCACCACGTCTCATGCTCCATGTGAGTTTTCACCCCTACGCCCTCCTGTGGATCTGGCAACCCTTCTAGATTTAGTGCAGCCTAGTCGAGAGGGAGAGGAAGTCGACGACTGGGGCACTCTCTCTCTCTCCTTCATCTACTAGATCTACAGGTGGAGATGGGCTTAGTGATGGGCTCAAGAGTGGCACCACTATGGCGGTGTGTAGCAAGCTTAATGGCAGGTGGTGGCTCCACGGCACACAAGCAAAATAGCTCAACAATGGGCCTCAGTGGCAGGCTTGGCAACGGGCCTCTATGGCGGGCTCGGCTATATATGGCACCTTTTTTGTTTTTCCCCTTGATTTTCAGAGGCAAACATGCACCCCCGCCTCTGTTATTCTGTGATTAACACAAACCACAACAAAGATGCAGGTGTGCACCCCGCCTATGAAAACTGATTTCGCTCGTCTCTATTAATATCTTGTGTAGTTGCGGTATCCTTCTTTCTTAGTGTCAGATCTAGGGGGCTAGCTGGCTAGGGGGCTCGATTAGCCCTCCTACTAGTTACCTAGCTATCCATTAGGGCATCCACAATGGGCGTATCCAAGCTAATTCTATACAATAAATGTTACTATAGGACCAAGTCATTTACACTGTGGGGGTGTTTCTATGAAGTAGCGGCTCTCATCTATGGAGTCTAGAAACCTGGCACAAGTAACGTGTATGCAGCATGGAGGCACTCGGGGATAACAATCTCTTGTTTTTGTCAGTATGGGTCCCACGTATGGAGCTAGCTCCGGGTCCAAACACTATGTGCCAAAGAGTAGATGATATCTAATTGTTGTGGCACCATTTCAATGGACACCTCCCTGCCCCCATGATTTCTATACAATGTGGTCGCTCTTACAACCAGTAACAAGAACTTATTAGCCCCCTCTCCCCCCCCTATAATCTACCGCTAGGTTGTCCTGTTTCATGATATAAAAATACATATATAACCTATGCGAAACTAGGTGATTTCATTAGAATTAAAATTGGAATCAAAATTCGGCATGTTGGAGAGGTGCCGCGAAGAATATAAGTTGTTATGATATGATGCATGACCGCACTTCTCACTCAACTAGTTGAGGTAATCTCACTTCTTGACATTTAGTGATACGATGAAACCATTGAGTGAGTACAGAGTATGCCAGAATAAAGAATTAAGCCAGTATAGTACTACCTATGTTCCTAAAAGATGCAACTATGTGTTGCGTGCCGCTCAAAGTGCTTCCCATTTGACCAAGTTTTTAGTAAATAGTTTTCATATTTATGACTCGAAATTAATTTATTATAAAGATACATTTCGTAATTAATCTAATGATATTTATTTTATATTACAAATATTTATACTTTTTATATATAATTGATTAAACTTGATATACTGGAACATGACACTGTTCCAAAATTATATTCTTTTAGGGACGGAGGGAGTATATATACGTAACACAAAACCGAAAGGCATATATAGGGGTGGAAACCGGAAAGAGAGGTGTGCCATGGAGTGCTCCACTAGAGTCTAGAGCCTGGCATCTATGCATGCGCAGGCGTAGTTTGTTGCTTGCTTGGTACATGCGCCCTAGCTAACCATCAGGACCAACAAAGTACTAAAACAGATAGAGTGGACTACTGAAGTAGCCGTAGCGTAGCACCACAAACTACCAATGTAAAAAAGCCTACTAGTCCTTGCCAAAACACAAGGAGTCGGGGACCATATGTGGATGAGTTTGTCGTGTGCGCAGTGCGCGCAATATAATTGTGCCCTGCTGCACGGACCCCAGCCGGCCCCGGCGGTCGACCGCCGGCCGATGAGCGCGACCGTTCTATGCATGGCTGCAGCACACAACAGTGCCCGACCGGTCGCTTTTGCCCGTGGGGATGCATGTGTGCGCGTGTTGCGTGCGCCGTGCCCCCCGGGGGCGCGCTCCGCTTCCACACCCATCCATCTCACACAGTCCTCTGGCGATCACGGCTCCGTTCCATCGGTCCACATCCATCCACCGTTCCGTGTCCATCCGCCGGCTGGCCTGCCGGACGGACACCACCACCACCACCGGCCACCACCACCATCACCACAAGTCCAGGACCCAACCCCGGCCAGCTTACTATTGGCCCTGTTGGTTTCGCTGAAATTTAACTTATACTGATACTTATGTTGATTTATTGCGAGAGAAAATATTATTCGTTTGTTGAAAAGTACTGCTGAAGTAGTACGAAAAAATAGAGCCATTAATTACCGATGTGCGATGTACATGCATGTGCATCCCTACTGTGTCTGTACCTCGATCCACTGCTGCACAATCTACTACCATGACTGCTACTAGCTACCACCATGCACTCGCACTCTACGTACTTACTCCCTCTGTCTCATAATAAAAGTCGTTATGAAATACGTTAGGTCAAACTTTCACAACTTTGACTAGCTTTGTAGAAAATGCGTACAACTTTATATCTTCAAAAAGTTTATTATGAAAATATATTCAATGATTTATCTAATGATACTAATTATATATTATAAATATTAATATTTTTTTTATATATAATTGGTCAAAGTTAAAAAAATCTAACTTCGAGAGAACGACTTTTATTTTCGACGGAGGGAGCAGAGTACACTACCGTTGTTGTCAGCTGACCTGCTACTGCGACGTGCTGCAAGCTCGTTCGAGTACTCCTAGCTGGTCCCAGCTACATACCTGGTGTGTGTCTATTCTAGCGTGCAAGCCTGCCTCTTGCTTGTCTTTTGTACTGCTAACGCTGCTGTAGAGTCCAGACCCTAGCTAGCTCTAGCTAGTTTATGAGTACGTACGATCGACGGGCCATGCACAGCACAGCACAGGTGCTAGCAAGCTAGCTCCTGATCCGATCCATATGCATCCAATGCAGTGCAGTACACAGGCAGGCCAGAGCCACAGGTCCAGGTGACATTTAGACTGGCCGGAGAGATGAGACTGGTACCTGCCCTCTTGTATTCATGCTTTTGCTTCGTCGTGGACGATGGCCGTGCGTACGTTGGCACGTTGCTAGCCTAGCTTCTCGCCTGGGTTGTGCTAGGAAAAGTTACTAACACGGACCATCCTATGGCTGACCATGGAGAAGAGTTGAATTAGGGGGAATCATGCATGCATGCACAGGAGCTGATTTTACATATATGGTAGACAGATTGTCCCACTACCCAACTTCCCCTTGATAAAGTAACGATCAATCTCATTGTGCATGGTCGCTTCTATCATGATGAAATAGGATTGTTGGCTTTATCAATAGCCGCCTTGTCGTCATATATATAGTACAACATTAAGGGCTCGCCTTCAAATAGTTTTAACTCCGTCAAGAGAACATGCAGCCATAACAGCTAACACGAAATTCAGCCTCGGTTGTGAATCATGCTATGACTATGACACTGCCTATTGCTTCACCAAACTAGTAACAAGATCACCTCCAGTGAATGTACAATATGAGATCATTTAGGATCTTGAATAAACTGTTTCACTACACTTACCGCAAAGGGTTAATTCGAACGGTGCCATTACAATTCTACGAGTTTAGAGAAATACCATTACTATTCGTGATATTGTAAAGATGCCATTATAATTCTAGTGTAACGTGAGAAATGCCATTTTCTACGCTTCCAACGACATGTGCGCCACCTGCGGGCGTATGCACATCTCTCTTCTCCCCACCATGATGAACCCTAACACTAGGTAGCCGACGGCGTCGGATCCAGCAATGGCGATTGAAGTATAAGTTGTTGGCGCTATTTTGGAGTGTTTTGAGGGTCCTTGAAACTTGGTAATATCATGGCTTGAAGCCCAACATTTATCTCCCAAGTTCCTCCAAAAACCCTCTTCTATTTGTACCCTTTTTGGTGAAATATGTGATTCTTTCAAGCAGGGAGGGGGTTGGTTGTTTCTTGAGCTCAATCTTGGTGCTCTCAGTCCTAGGAGACATATCTAGGCTTTCCCTTCAACATATGAGCACCTTGAATCTTTGATTTTGAGTTTTCTTGTCAAAACCCCTGTTTGAGAGAAGAAAAAACAAAATTCTTGGTAAAGCCCAGATCTTTTTAGCAATATCTCTTGATAATACCTTCACTATTGGGTAGACAAGCTATGTGCAAAATTTCACAAATTATGACGGTGTTGTATGGGTTTTGCCTTTTTCTCCAAAAAGCTCCTATGTTGAAACTTGCCAAAACTAGCTTAGTTGGGTTTGGATATAGGCTTAACCAGGTTTCCTAGTGAAAATAGACTTGGCTGGTTTTGATTTCCAAGTAAACATGTTGTCTCAAAGAAATTTCCCGTTGTGTCATTCTTTGCTCGTTTTTCAATTCCAATCTACCATGTGAAATTTTGGTCATTTGATTACATAAGGTTATGTTCCATTCCCACTTTTTAGCTATTTATTAATTGTATTTGTTATGCAGTTTTTATGTATTTTGGTTCCTAGTCCATGTGAAACTCATATATATTTTTCCTTAATTTTATTCTAAAATCTAGTTATTCATTAAATCATATTTATGTTCTTTATTTAGAAATGTTGCTTTCCAATCCGAAAAATCTTAAAATATTTTCTCATTATGTTTATTCTAAATTTACCTTCTTATTAATTTTATTTGATACGGTTTCTTTGTTTACGTATTGTACTCTAAGCTTTGTTTAAATTATATGCACGGGGTTCTTTATTTAGACATTTTGCATCTAATCCAAATAGACATTAATTTTTTTCATTATTTTTATTGTAAATTTGGCTATTTACTAATTATACTTAATATAGAATCTTAAATATTTAATTTTGCCTCTAAATTTGTATGAGAACCAATTACTTATTTTCTTTTTAATTGTAAACTTAGCTATGTATTAATCATATTTGCATGTACTTTTATGTTATTTTTTATTGTTAGATTATCATAAAAATTTTCAAATCAACGATGCGTACTCTTTTCATTTTTGTCACCTTTAACTTTTTTATAATTTTCTTTGATCGTTGAGTGATGGGTCTTTAAAATGATTTTAAAATCAACTTTAAAGTTGTGAAAGACTGATCTCTGCATAAACTCATCCATCCATTATACTTTTTTTTACCATTAGATGAACAATTTTCATGAGTTTAAAATCTCATAATTGATAGGTCCTCTCATCTAAGGTGGTATATCTCCCTTTGACACTGTGGTAAAAAGATAGTAGATTAATGACTGGATAAAACAAGTGATTATAATGATCGTGGTCCGTAGCATATGCGCTAGCTAGCTAGCATCCATCGAGCCACTCTCGATATATGCATAGGAAATGAACGCATACATTGTCGGTCGATCGACTACAACAGCCACTACAACTTCAAAGTGCTTAACATCAAGTTGCCCTTCTAGTACGTTAAATTAGTGAAAGTGATCAGATTCGCCATATATATAATTAATTTTCCCTGCTGCTGAAAACTAACCCGGCCAATCTCCTGTGGTCACTTAGTTGTCGTCCACACTCCAGCAGCGACTCGCCAACAAAATGAACAACACCACACGCGGAGAGGTTCGTCGTCATGCATGTATATAGGCCTGCTAGTACCAAGTCGAGCCACCACTAGTCGTCCATCGATCGATCCTCTCATTTGACTAGAAACCAACGCTTGATTAGCTGATGAATTAATAATTAAGAATAATTCATGATCTCGATGGACGAGATCTCTCTTTCTGTCTGTCTCTCTCTCTTCTCTTCTCTTTTTTTCCTTGTCTCCTATAAATTGATTGAGTACTATTTCCTTAAAGTTGTGAAATACTTATGATTAATGGAGCCTAAATATATAAATGCATTATAGTGTATAATATATATAATATGTTGGGATATAGAGAGATAATGGTTACAAGAGCCTTGGTAGCGCAGGTCATGGGATCGACTTCCGTGAGAGTGAATATTTTCATAATTTAATAGGGCTGTGCTTTCAGTAGTGTTTAATGCTCCATCTATAGTGACTTCGTCAATCTCGAGAATTTGCCAACCCAGTCGAAGATGCTCATACATAGAGTAGGGGTTACGTGCGTGCGTTCATAGGAGTAAGTGTGCGTGTATTATCTAAGTTGTAAGTTGTACTGTGTAATCGGAAAAAAATGCATATGCATGGGAGGGATGACGATCGGGCATGCATGGCCCACGCACACAAATTGCACGGAGAAAAAGGTCATGTGCCAACAATTATTAAAAGCTGCATGATTTGTCCAAATAATAGTGCAAGTAGTGGCATCATCGACCATAAAATAAAGCGCGATCCGAGCAATTAGTTGCGTCGTCGTCGATCCCTGACCCGCCGGCCCCTGCGTTCGCGCGCGCGAGAAAAAAAAGGGCCACGGGGATCCGCCCGTTCATATCGCTCGCGCGCGGCAAGATAATTGCATGCAAGAAAAATCTGCTCTTTTCCGATCCCTCCCTTTGTGCGCGTTCATTAGTGATTGATCCGTCGAGGTCGAGGCCGCTCTCTCTCTAGATCTCTCTCTCTCTCTCTCTCTCTCTCTCTCTCTCTCTCTCTTTCTCTAGCTGCTGGGTTTGACTTGACACTTAGCGTTAATCAGTCAATAAATCATAAGTTGGTGGAAGGGGTTCGATCGACCCATACATCGTGCACGTCACGCTCTACCTTTCTGTTGGGCAATCGATTTGATCCCTTTTTGTTAATTTATTTAACTTCTTTGTATGTACTATATATAGGTGAAGTAGCTAGTCACAAGTCCATGACGATTGGAAAAGTACGGGTGTGTACTTATATATTAATTAGTTTGAGTATGTTTATATACTCTATATGTATACTTGTATACTTGACATATAGTATATATTCTATCAAGTATGATCACAGTATACATACACTTCGTTAGGCCATATACACCGTAAATCCTGAGATATACACGTGAGAGTAACTACACCTGGAAGTAGGGTACTAGCTCATCACTAAGTCCTCTCACTCTATCCTAAATTAATAAGGCATCCCAAACAAACATTTCAGAAGGTACTACCTCATCACTAAGTCCTCTCACCCTATCCTAAATTAATAGGCATCCCAAACAAACATTTCAGCCAAAACTTCCTCACGCCCCCGCCCCTCTATTACCACACATGGTTTCGCTTTTTTGCCCCAACTACAAAAGAAGAATGTTCGGCCAAAAAGATTGGAAATGGTGGTCATAGATGTCTTTACCAACCATAAGAGAATGCCACTAATAATAATAGACTATGGTATGTTTAGCATGAGTTTTCATTAATAGATGGTTGAGTGCACACAACATATGCAACGGTCAGAATAAAGACTATTCCATTGTTAAAAAGATATCGCCACACATCTAACAAAGTTCTCTACACCTAGGACACACATGCATGCTTCGTCCTACTTTGGGAGGATCGGCGTTGTGACGCGGGCCTATGTGTCGGGAGATCCAAGAGTGGTAGGTGAAACCCATTGTTTGTTGATCTGACGATAGACCAGCAGCAGCTATGCTCTCTCGGGCGCTAAATTCCTCCTTGGGTATATCATCTTTCACCGTGGTTTTATCCTCACTTCCCCATGTCGTCAGATCTTCAGGTGAAAACCTCGTCCATGTTGGACAGGCGATGTCGGCATCGTAGTGTTGTGTTTCTCCTTGGAGGCATATCACCATAGTGTTTGCAAGTTCCCTAGATCAGCTACTCAAGTAGCTATCGGATTTTTCTATCGAATATATAGTAGGTAATCATTTAATCAAAGTAAATAAGGCTACAATAATGCAAGTCAAATGTTCTCAGCTGGGTAGTACCTACTATATAAATGTGACGGACTTGCAAAACGCAGAATGATTCACGTACTACGTTCAATTCTCTGCTAATGTTGCAGCTAATGAATATGGATTAACACACACACACACACACATGCATGTGCTTGTGCATGCCGTGGATGGAAGGGCAGGGAAAGCTAAGGATAAGCTGGGGGTAGGTATTGTCCTGTACGTTGGCTAGCTCTGTATATAGTGATCGACGCGGTGGCGCCCGGCAATGCAATATTGCGAGAGTGCACGTACGTACGTTCTCTCTTCCTCTCACTCACTCGCAGCCTTAGGTTTCAAGGAAACAGGTGATAGGTCTAGCCGATGCATATGCAGCTGCATTGCATGCGTTAGCTAGGATTGGGAACACCTCCTGTCCCTCCTGTGCAATGCAATGCCTCTCTCTCTCTCTCTCTCTCTCTCTCTCTCTCTCTCTCTCTCTCTCTCTCTGATGGTGACACCAAGGACAAAACTCTGCTTATTGCCTGCCATACATTGGACATTAGTGCTCTCTCTCTCTCTCTCTCTCTCTCTCTCTGTGGCTGGCTGACTGAAAAGGGTGGGCCACAAGCAGGGCCTATCATATTGAAGTCTCCTAGTACCATCATGCACACCGTACGCATATGCATGCATCCTGCGGACCTAATTCAGCCGTCCAGGTTGAGTCGAATCGACGATTACGACAAACCTCGTGCTGTTGGGATCCTTTAATGGAGCCTAAAATAATGCGCGAGGTATTGTAGCCACTTCTTTTAATTTTAGGATATTTAATTGGGGTTAGTTAGTCCAGCACCTTCATTTCATTAATTAGTATCGCAGAAAGCAAAGTGTTTTCAGGATTACTTGTTTGTCCTGAACTGAAGGTGGTGTGGCAATTTAGCTTGTTGTTCTGGTTTCTAGTGGTAATTAGCATGCATGACACCTCTAGAGGGCTTTATGGAAGACTATATGTATATCACCTTTTTTACTATTGTAAGGTAAGGCATGAGTCCACTTCTATCATACACGCCTACAAATAACACTTGGATACCACCTCTGGAAAGGGAGGCTACTTGCCCCCTAAACAATGTACTTCTATATAATCTGTCTGCACGAGGCTCGATAATACAATCAACTATTCCACCAATTCTAGTCTCCTACGTGGTGAAACAAAGCTGCCTCCACAATCACCATTAGCTTATTTGGCTAAGTTCATAGAAAGTATCATTAACACTTATATCTCCAAATAGGCATATTATGAAAATATATTCCATGATTAACCTAATGATACTTATTTGGTACTATAAGTGTTAATATTTTTTATTATAGTTGTGATCAAACTGAAAATTATTTGACACCTCGAAAAGCGATAATTGCATTCTTTTTGTAACGGATGGAGTAGGAAATATACTGTGCCAGACGAGTGCAACAATTTATATGTATCATATATGCCTATCAATTAGTTGGATAATCATCCATGTCCTGAATTTAGTTACTCTTGTTTTGGTACTTTGGTAGGGTTACGATGATGCCTCGGGAGCCACAAGTCTACCAATATAATCATCCCGGCCTGGCACATGATTACCATGCAGGTACTAGTGTACTCCATGCAGTTTCAATAATCCACCGTATGGTACACTAAACATGTACCTGACATCGATTATTTGTCTAGTGGAGACAATACATCTTGTACGAATGACTTGTGTACATGACAATTGATGCTATCATGTATCAAACTGTGGTAGGGATCAGATCAGGATGTTATCTTGTGGGGAAAACAATGTATAGGGCTGGTCTATCCAGCCCTCAAGTGCCTGCTTAAACATTCCTTCTGTCCTCACCCTTCTTCCTTATCCTTAGATCTTCTCACCCAGCCATGCATGATCCTAGCTAATATAATGCTGTCGCTCAGTAGTCTGTACAACATTCCTATGTGTCCAATAATAACACGAAACCTCCTCTTTCTTCCACCCCACCACGCCCAGCGTTAACACCACAAAAAAAATATCCTCCCTTGCTTGCCAGTTGCCCCCACCCTCAACAACGTTGATAGAATGGTAGTGCCGGCCGCTCCTCTTTATTCTTCAGTACTAGCTACAATGTAATGCACCTCTCATCTCACCATCACTACAATTGTTACAAGGCCCCAAGGCTATTAGTGGCCCTTGTGGACCTTAAACTCTAGTGTACTTAAGCCCTAACCTTGTAGAAGGTGAAGAAGACACAAGAGCTAGCAGTGAAGTGTGCATAATCATCTCTGGTTGGTGATGCAGAGAGCAGAAATTAGCTTCATCATGATCTAAAAAAATGTAGTTTTCTGGTGATTGAATAAACAAGTAATCTGAAGAAAAGTAGTCCTGATTGTACATAAAACTAGCTCTTGCAGTAGTCCATGTCAGTAAAAGGTTGTGGTATATTAATATATGTGAATAATCCAAACAAGGAATTGGACAGAAGGATACGGTACATACAGTGTGAGGTTAACTTCACTACTTTAGTGATCTCTCTCTTTCCCCTCCGTAGTTTTCATCTAGAAGAATATGTCCCATACAGTTGTTGCATAATGATGAATTCTTCTTTTTTGGCAAGAGATCTTATTTCCCCTGCACCGATTTCTCTCTCTAAAGATCATATGGTGTTCCGCCATCTTTTTCTCCAAATGGTGTGATGTCTCACTGATAGTGACGACACTTATACTATGTGTAGCCTTTATGTAAAATACAAGAATAATGCCATTAGTAGATTCATTAATATTCTAACAGCACCTTTACACATTGTCTTCTCTAAAATTGTACACGAAACGAAAGTGTAAAGACTCTTTAATTCTACTGGCCGGCAGTTTAGTTGGGCTATATATATACCCAGGCGTTCAGCATATATTTCCAATCATAACAATCTACTGTGCCCTACAAGCATATAAAGGTAGGTGAGGAAATAGTTGATATTGACTTCCCATAATTTTGTGGACATAGATTCCCTACATCTTTTTCTTTCCGGAGAGAGAGTGTGAGAAGAGCTCACTAGCATGCATGCATATTCATCGTCTAACTTCGTAAATTCACTCGAGAGTTGTCTAATCCGGAACTCTTCCAACCCCCGTGTCCTATTATTTTGCAAGTTTCTCGATAAAAGTTGTGGACATTCTATGTGTAAGTGCACTTAGCCCTCTAGTGCATCTAAACCCCGTGACATATGCTTGTTTTTGGAGCTTCGAAAGTTCCTGACCTCCCGAAGTTCAAGAGATTTTTTTCGGAACTTCTGTCCACACTACTAGAGAACAGACTTTAGAACGATATCCTAATTTGGCATTAGCCTCGGCATTTTTTGCCACCGGGACTAAAAGACCCTTTAGTCCTGGTTCGTAATACCAACCGGGACTAAAGGTCCCTGCCCAACGGTCGTCCGCGTGGCAGGGATCTTTAGTCTCGGCTGGTATTACCAACCGGGACTAAGTCATAGTCCCGGTTTGGGTGATACCTCGGGAATAAATATTAATCTTTAGTCCCGGTTTGGCCACCTAACCGGGACTAATTATGCGGGCCTATACAACGGCTCATTTCTTCCTCCCCGAGCCCGAGCCATTCCATTCAAACTCACTGCCTCTGTTCTTCAGCTTGCTGTTATTCTTGCTCTCTCCCCCTCCATTGGTGTTGCTCTTCGATTTTGGAGGTAACAAACTTAATCATCTTATGTTTTATCAGTAGCTTATCTCATTTTGCGATGTAGATGCATGTGTAACTTTATATGTTGGACTTTATTATGATTTTATATGTCATTTTTAGCTCAAAATCACATGATGATTTGCATATATGTTTGGATAAACAAAAGTTAAATTAGTTCATCAAAATCACGCCTCGCTTCGTCCTCATTTGGAGCACGCGCCATCCTCGTCCCCAGCGACTTACGTGATCTTAGAATTAATTTTTCCATGAAATGAAAAACTTAGAAAATAGTTAGAAAATTGTAGAAAATCCGTACTAGTTGAACTTGCGGACCGTGATCATCTCGGCGAGCATTTTCTCCCGAAGCGGTAGCAGGACGTCAAGGAGTAGCTTTGATTCTACGAGGGAGAGCGGCAGCGGTCGTGGAAGACCGTGTTCCTTCCTCGTAGAATCGGAGCTCTTCCTTGGCCAATGCTACGGTGCCATCCGGTGGAGAAATGCTCACGAGATGATCACGTAAGCAAGGTCAACTAGTACGGATGGTTATTTATTGAAACATGTTTTTGAGCTATGTGATTTCTATGTCATTTTTAGCTTAAAATCACATGATTATTTGCATATATGTTTGGATAAACAAAAGTTAAATTAGTTCATCAAAATCACGCCTCGCTCGTCCTCGCTGGAGCACGCGCCATCCTCGTCCCCGGCGACTTACGTGATCTTAGAATTAATTTTTCCATGAAATGAAAAACTTAGAAAATAGTTAGAAAATTGTAGAAAATCCGTACTAGTTGAACTTGCGGACCGTGATCATCTCAGCGAGCATTTTCTCTACCGAGCGGTAACGGACGTCAAGGAGGAGCTTTGATTCTACGAGGGAGAGGGGCAACGGTCGTGGAAGACCGTGTTCCCTTCCTCGTAGAATCGGAGCTCTTCCTTGGCCAAGTACGGTGCTGTCCGGTGGAGAAATGCTCGCCGAGATGATCACGTAAGCAAGGTCAACTAGTACGGATGGTTATTTATTGAAACATGTTTTTGAGCTATGTGATTTCTATGTCATTTTTAGCTTAAAATCACATGATTATTTGCATATATGTTTGGATAAACAAAAGTTAAATTAGTTCATCAAAATCATGCCTCGCTCGTCCTCGCTGGAGCACGCGCCATCCTCGTCCCCGGCGGCTTACGTGATCTTAGAATTAATTTTTCCATGAAATGAAAAACTTAGAAAATAGTTAGAAAATTGTAGAAAATCCGTACTAGTTGAACTTGCGGACCGTGATCATCTCAGCGAGCATTTTCTCTGCCGAGCGGTAACGGACGTCAAGGAGGAGCTTTGATTCTACGAGGGAGAGCGACAACGGTCGTGGAAGACCATGTTCCCTTCCTCGTAGAATCGGAGCTCTTCCTTGGTCAAGTACGGTGCCGTCCGGTGGAGAAATGCTCGTCGAGATGATCACATAAGCAATGTCAACTAGTACGGATGGTTATTTATTGAAACATGTTTTTGAGCTATGTGATTTCTATGTCATTTTTATCTCAAAATCACATGATGATTTACAATAGTAAAATCACTTGATAGTTTGGTATTTTACTATTATACATAGTACATATTTCATGGTTTAGTTAGATAAATAAATAATTTTAGTTTTGTTTAAATATATTATTTTAGAAAATGTGAAATTTACAGTAGTTTGCAAAAATAAGTATAGAAAGTAGATGACAATCGGTACGGATCTTCGACCTCTCGTTCGGTTCTTGAACTTGATCGAGGCCGAACTCCTCTCATTATCTGCGGCAAAGTGTAAGCGTAAGATTGTGATGGAGTACCGAGTCAAGAGACGAGGGACCCAACAAGGGTCGTGTTTTCTACAAGTGCCCAGATCGCGATGTGAGTTTCTTACGCATTTGATTATTATGGCTAATTGATCTGCTTTTCTTGAATATTTTTGACTAAATATTTTTTGGCTTCAATTTCAATTGGGAGGGCAATGGATACGATGGTTGGTACTTGGGAGGAAGATTATGCTACATACGCATGCGAAATTAAACTTTGCTGGCGATGAGGCGATGAGCCAATGAGGAGAAGCTTATTGATATTCAACAGAAGAATGATTTGTTTGTTTTAGTTGCATACGATCACGAAATAATTATGTTACTAAAGTGCATTGTAGTTTTAGTTTGTTTAGTGATAGTTGGGATTGCTTACGTTGTAGCCAGGCTTAGTTAATTAATCAACCATGTGTGTGTCATCTATGTTGTGTAATAAAATAAATTAATTATGTTCAAGGTTTTCATAATTTATCGTGTAATACAGATTATGTCACGCCATTGGATGTACAATGCCGATCGCCGCTCCCAAGACTTTATTGAGGGCTTGCACTATTTCTTAGGTGTGGCCGAGGCAAATAAGCGGGATGGTTTCATGTGCTGTCCATGTGCCCTATGTAAGAATTTAAAGGAATATTCAAGCTCAATGAGTCTTCATTCATATTTGCTTAAGTCAGGTTTCATGTCAAACTATATATGTTGGACTAAGCATGGAGAAAGCAGGGTCATGATGGTAGAAGGTGAAGGAGAAGATTTAGACATTGATGACATTATTGCTCAGTATGGTGCCTTTGATGATACTACAATGGGGGGAGATGAAGAAGAGGTAGCGGTAGAAGATGATCTCGGTGATGCTCTTGGCGATGCCATTCGTGATGCACAACAAGAATGGGAAAGTGAAAAAGAGAAAGTTAAGTTCGAGCGCATGCTTGAGGATCATAGGAAGTTGCTATACCCGACGGCCGAAGAGGGGCAAAAAAAGATGGGTACAACACTGGAATTGCTACAGTGGAAGGCAAAGAATGGTGTATCCGACAAGGCATTTGGGAATTTATTGAGCCTCATAAAGAAGATGCTTCCGAAGCCAAATGAATTGCCCACCACTACGTACGAAGCAAAAAAGGTTGTCTGCCCTTTGGGATTAAAAATCCAGAAGATACATACATGTCCTAATGACTGCATCATCTACCATGGCAATGAATACGAGAATTTGGATGAATGCCCGGTATGTAAAGCATCACGGTATAAGATCAGGCATGATGATCCTGGTGACGTCGAGGGTGAACAACGTCCTAGAAAGAAAATCCCTGCCAAGGTTATGTGGTATGCTCCTATAATACCACGCTTAAAACGTTTGTTCAGAAATAAAGACCATGCAAAGTTGTTGCGGTGGTATAAAGAAGACCGTAAGGTAGACAATATGCTGAGACACCCAGCTGATGGGTCCCAGTGGAGAGCGATAGACAGGGAATTTCCAGAGTTTGCAAATGAGGCTAGAAACTTAAGGTTCGCCTTAAGTACAGATGGTATGAATCCGTTTGGAGAGCAGAGCACTAGTCATAGCACTTGACCAGTTACTCTATGTATCTACAACCTTCCTCCATGGTTATGCATGAAGCGGAAGTTCTTTATGATGCCGATCCTCATCCAAGGTCCGAGGCAACCTGGCAACGATATTCATGTCTATCGGAAGCCATTAGTTGAAGAACTTCTAGTTTTATGGAACAAACCAGGTGTACGTGTCTGGGATGAGTACAAACAAGAACACTTTGACCTACGAGCAATGTTGTTCATAACAATCACTGATTGGCCTGCTTTAAGTAATCTTTTAGGTCAGACAAACAAAGGATATAATGCATGCACACATTGTTTTGATGACCTTGACAATATATATTTGAAAAGATGTCGAAAGGTCGTGTACCTTGGCCATCATCGATTCCTTCCTTTGAATCACCAAGTAAGAAAGAAAGGGAAGCATTTTAAAGGTAAGCCAGACCACCAGAAGAAGCCTCATAACCGAACCGGGGAAGATGTACTCGCAATGGTCAAGGATGTGAAAGTAGTATTTGAAAAGGGACAAGGCAGTGAATCTGTTCCCAAAGATGCTAAGGGATACGCACCCATGTGGAAGAAGAAGTCTATCTTTTGGGAGCTACCCTATTGGCAAGTCCTAGAGGTCCGCAACGCAATCGACGTGATGCACCTGACAAAGAATCTTTGTGTGAACCTGTTAGGATTCATGGGTGTGTACAGGAAGCCCAAGGATTCACTTGAAGCACGCCAGGACTTGCAGGGCATAAAAGAACGAGACAACCTTCATCCGGAGAAGATGATGATGGACGTCATTACTTAAGTCCTGCTAACTACACACGCTTAGCAAAGAAGAGATGGACAAAGATGTTCGAATGTCTAAGCAAAGACATCAAGGTCCCATCGATTCTCCTCCAATATAAAGGGTATAATAAATGTGCGGATAATAAATTCCTAAACTTAAAGTCCCACGACCGCCACGCGCTTATGACGCAATTGCTTCCGGTTGCTTTAAGAGGAATTCTACCTCCACATGTACGTCTAGCCACCGTGAAGCTATGTGCATTCCTCAATGCAATTTCTCGGAAGGCAATCAATCCAAGGGAACTAGCTACTCTCTGAGAATGATGTGGTTCAATGTCTTGTTAGCTTTGAGTTGGTGTTCCTCCATCCTTCTTTAATATCATGACACACCTCCTAGTTCATTTGGTGAAGGAGATTAGTATTCTTGGACCTGTGTTCTTACATAACATGTTCCCCTTGAGAGGTTTATGGGAGTCTTGAAGAAATATGTGAAAGTCCGTTCTAAGCTTTGAAGGAAGCATCGCCTGTGGCTATGGAGCAGAGGAGGTCATTGAGTTATGTGTTGACTTTATTCCCGACCTTGCCCCAATTGGCGTTCCCGAATCACGACACGAGGGGAGACTTCAATGGTAAAGGAACTTTAGGGAAGAAAACATATATCGGCATGGAAGACGATTATTTCAATAAAGCACACTACACACGTTCTTGAGATCTCGTCATTGGTGCATCCGTACATCGAGATACATAAGGAGTTCTTACGATCCAAGTTTCGAGGAAGACTGAAGCTTGGATTAGGCGTCGACACATGGAAAGTTTCAATGGTTGGTTGCGAAAAAGAATGTCAAGGCAATGACAATATTGATGAGCAAGCTGTATTTGTTGGCTAGGCGACCATCGTGGCATATCCTCACGTACCAAGGGTACAAGATAAATGGGAATACATTTTACACAGTTGCCCAAGATAAAAGGAGCACCAATCAAAATAGTGGTGTTCGCATAGACAACACAGATCCAAATGGGAATATACAAACATATTATGGCCGCATAGAAGAGATATGGGAACTAGACTACACACCTAATTTTAAAGTCCCTTTGTTCCGCTGCCAATGAGTGAAGCTGACCGGAGGAGGGGTAACAGTCGACAAAGAGTATGGAATGACAATAGTGGACCTCAACAATATTGGGTACAAAGAAGAACCATTCGTCCTTGCTGCCGATGTGAGTCAGGTGTTCTATGTGAAAGACATGTCTACAAAATCAAAGAGAGGAAAAAACGAAGACATCAACTCAATGATCAATGAGCCAAAGCGCCACATAATTCTTTACGGGAAAATAAATATAGTGGGAATTGAAGACAAGTCGGACATGTCGGAAGATTACGAAAAGAAATGTCCGAATTCCACCCTTCATAGTGAAGAAAGATCCAAGCATCATGTTAAATGATGAAGACACTCCATGGTTACGACAAGATCATAACCAAGGGTCATACGTCAAGAAGAAATTCACTGTTGTGCCCGCATGATACAACGATGCATGTTTAATATATTATGTTTTAGAGACGGATATTATGTAATATGTTATGACTTCACAATTGTAGATCTTGATGAGATGATCAAACTTGGCATTCAGAGTTTTTTCATCTGAGGTCATTTAGTGTCTCATTTGAGCAAGTTTGACCAAGTCAAATTTGGTCAAATGAAAAAACAACACTTTGACTCTAGTATTATAAACTCTAAATGACTTCAAATTGAAAAGTTTTGAATACCAAGTTTGTTAAACTCAAAAAGATCTACAATTATTGTTTTGGTCAACTTTCCATTTGAGAAAGTTTGGACGGTTCAAATTTGTGATTTCTAAATTTCGACGCCTACAAACTAGTTTTCGGAACCCCAGATTGTCTAAAATTGAAAAGTTTTGAATACCAAGTTTGTTCAGCTCATCAATATATACAATCCTTATATAGGCCATTTTTCATTTGAGAAAGCTTGAACGAACTGTAGTTCAAATTTCACAAGTGTGTGACATAGTTTTAGAAAGTCTATATGAGATTCAAGAAGTTGTGACTAGTGTTTGATAAAAATTTCTCAAATGGGAAAATGAGCTATGTAAAAATTGTAGATCTTGATGAGATGATCAAACTTGGTATTCAGAGTTTTTTCATCTAAGGTCATTTAGTGTCTCATTTGAGCAAGTTTGACCAAGTCAAATTTGGTCAAATGAAAAAACAACACTTTGACTCTAGTATTATGAACTCTAAATGACTTCAAATTGAAAAGTTTTGAATACCAAGTTTGTTAAACTCAAAAAGATCTACAATTGTTGTTTTGGTCAACTTTCTATTTGAGAAAGTTTGGACGGTTCAAATTTGTGATTTTTAAATTTCGACGTTAACAAACTAGTTTTCGGAACACCAGATTGTCTAAAATTGAAAAGTTTTGAATACCAAGTTTGTTTAGCTCATCAATATCTACAATTCTTATATAGGCCATTTTTTCATTTGAGAAAGCTTGAACAAAATGTAGTTCAAATTTCATAAGTGTGTGACATAGTTTTAGAAAGTCTATATGAGATTCAAGAAGTTGTGACTAGTGTTTGATAAAAATTTCTCAAATGGGAAAATGAGCTATGTAAAAATTGTAGATCTTGCTGAGATGATCAAACTTGGTATTCAGAGTTTTTTAGTGTCTCATTTGAGCAAGTTTGACCAAGTCAAATTTGGTCAAATGAAAAAACAACACTTTAACTCTAGTATTATGAACTCTAAATGACTTCAAATTGAAAAGTTTTGAATACCAAGTTTGTTAAAATCAAAAAGATCTACAATTGTTGTTTTGGTCAACTTTCCATTTGAGAAAGTTTGGACGGTTCAAATTTGTGATTTGTAAATTTCGACGCCTACAAACTAGTTTTCGGAACCCCAGATTGTCTAAAATTGAAAAGTTTTGAATACCAAGTTTGTTCAGCTCATCAATATCTACAATCCTTATATAGGACATTTTTTCATTTGAAAAAGTTGTAGAACAAAAAATACTACATTTTCTTTATTTTTATAGGTTCAACAAAAATTTCCTGTCAATTTTGGTCAAAAACCGAGAAAAAATTGAAACATTGACGTTACAATAATGTGATAATAAATTTCCTATCGAATAATATTAGTTTTATTAATTTTAAGTTACAAATATATTTTTGCATTAACAAAATACTTAGTATTAGTAACATTTATATTCTATATTCATAAAAGAAATTAAAAACTTTAGGTTACAAAATTTTCCTATTTACAATAAGTAATTAGTTAATCAATAGTATTTTTTAAAATAAATATTGCAAAGTATTGAAGTTGCTATGGAATTAATTGATTAACCTAGTATTAAACAAAATCAAAATCCCAGGTCTTTCCAATTACGTTGGCGGGTTGCCAAAATTTTCAGGCCTTCAGTCCCGGCCCAGGCCAAGAACCGGGACTAAAGGGTGGGCGGCAATTTCGGTGCCCGTCCAAAAATACCTTTAGTCCCGGCTGGTAACACCAGCCGGGACTAAAGGACATTTAGTCCCGGCTGGTAAGACCAACCGGGACTAAAGGCCCTTTAGTCCCGGTTGATCTTACCACCGGGACTAAATGTCCTTTAGTCCCATTTGGTGTTACCAGTCGGGACTAAAGGGTCCCGGCCTATATATATCGAACGTCTATTACATTTCATCTTGATCTAGCCTCCGTCGCTCGGCCCGCCTGCCGCGCGCCATCCGCCGTCGTCGAGCTCGTCTCTCACGCCGCCATTGTCAATCGTCGTCTACCCCGCCTCGCCACGCCATTCTCCCGACCACATCATCGCCGCCAAGCATCCTCGCGTCTCGCTTGCCGCACCAGACCCCACCCTCCGTCATGCCGCGCTTCCAGCAGCCACCGTATACCCTCCGGTGAACTCTCGTGATCTACTGCTCTCGATCGGCCATGTTTTTTAGATTTTTTTTACAAAGTCTCGGCTGTATGTTAGATTAAAATGTATTAAAATTTAATTAGTAGTTTATTGTTAGTTTTTTAGTTAGTTTTTTTAGATAGTTTTGATATATGATAGATTTAAATGTATTAAAATTTAATTAGTACTTTATGTAGATAGTTTTTTTAGATAGTTTTTTATTATAGTTTTTTATATATTTTAGATTAAAATGTATTATCTATTACTAGTTTATCTAATTTCATGTTAGATTTATTTAATTGGATTTAGTAATTATATATTCTATCTCTCTATATATATCTAGAGAGAGATTATTCTATATGTATACATATGTACTTAATTATTTCTATATGTATATATACATGTACTTATTTTCATGTGTTGAGAGAGAGAAAAAATTGTATCTAGAGAGACATTCTATGTGTTATCACATGCATATATATCTAGAGATATAGACATATGCACTTATTTCTATGTGTTGAGAGAGAGAAAATATATTGTATCATTCTATGTGTATATATATACATGTACTTATTTCCATGTTTTTGGATCGAAAGTGTTTTTGATTCGATTCCAAAGCCTATACCTTATTATTGTTTATCCTTATGAAATATTATGTGTTATTATATTTAATTGGATTTAGTAATTCTATATGTGTTATCACATGTACTTATGTTATGTACCATAGTAATTCTATCTATGTGTTATCTTGAAGATACAAATGGCTGCTCCGGATGATGACATAATGGCGGATATTATCAACGTCGGCACCAATGTGGATGTAGATGACACGAGTCAGTACTTTGCTGATTATGAGGATATCCTGAATATGCCGGTGGTTGAAGATCAACAAATTGTCGCGCAAGAAAATACTGGCGAGGTATATTCGATTATCTATCATATCTTATAGATGCATGCGTACGTATATTTGTTGTTAATCGTTGTGTTTCTACTTATGTAGCCGGTCTCTGGATCTACATCAACCACCGACAAAAGTAGGAAAGTCCGAGGGCCAAAAAAGCCATTAGAGGGCCGTTTCATAATATCAGAATTCGACACCGTCACCGGCAAACCATTGGGACCACATGCTCAGACATATGTCAATCAATGTGGGTTCATTGTAAAGGATAGGACCCCAGTTAGTGCTCGTGAATGGAAGCAGAAGATATCCGCTCCTAATGTTAGTTTTGTATCTGATCGTGACAAGAACCTAGCTTGGAGAGATATCACTCAGCATTTCACATTACAAGCAGATAATGCTTTGAAGGAGCTAGTGAGGGATTGGACAATGAAGAAGATGGCAACATTATTCTAGAGTTAGAAGAAGACATTGTATAAAAAGTTTATCTTGAAGAATGCTACGCCGGATTTCAATGCTAAGGCGTTTGTCAAGTTGGAGTCCCATTGGGATGCCTTCGTAGAATACAAGACATCTCAAGAGAGTGAGGAACGTGTGATGAGGAATCGGCAGAATGCCCGACAGAAGCAATACCATCATCACATGGGATCAGGTGGTTATAGGAGTGCTATTCCCAAGTGGCAGAACCTAGAAGCAGAGATTACTGCCAAGGGAATCATACCTGAAACAATAGAGAAGAACTGGCCTCAACGTGCGAAGAATTGGTTCTACGCTCATGGGGGAAGCCTAGACCTAGACACTGGCAAGCTAATTTTTGGCCAAAAAATTGAGAGAGCAACACAGAGACTAGCTCGTGCTAGGGAAGAAGCTGATAGTGGTGTTTTCAAGCCCAACAGAGAGAAGGATGAATTGACATATGCCCTAGAGAATCTCAAACACGGTGGTCGAACAAGAGGCTATGGGGCGGTTCCGTGGCTACACGCATTCCCAGCAGACAAGGATACCTACAGAAGCCGCTAGAGAAAGAAGGATGAGGAGGTAGAACGAATCCGTGCATTGGAGCAATTTGTTGATGAGTCACGACAAGCATTGCTTGAATCACGTGAACGAGAAAAATCTCTTGAGGCAAGAATGCAGGAGGAGATCAAGAGGCAAGTGCAGCTAGCAATGAGTCAAATGCAATCGCAATCAACGTCGGGAGTCACCATTAGCCCGTTGGTCGATGATGAAAGCGATTGTGCTTCTCACTGGAGCTGCCAGATTATTCAAGACGACGCTGGGTTGCACTTCCTGTTGATGACATTACCGAGCCTCTAACAACATGTGAGCTGCACATTCCATATGGTAATAATGCATCAATCATGGTGGCTGTCGGGGTTGTATCTCCAATAGACCGAACGAAGACACCAAAAATCCATGGGTCAGCTATTCAACCTAGATATGCTAGCGTCTCGGTCGATAGAGTGCTCAAAGGTTACAACAATGTTCCTCTTGACATTGAAGGCGGTGATGGGGAGAAGACACTAGGAGAAGCGGAAGACCTTTATTCAATGGCGCAAGCGCTTCATCATCATTCTGAGGCGCCACCGCTTCCCTACCTCACCCTAGGTGCGAATGAAAGTGAATGAAATATTATTTTCCATTAATTTTCTATTGGCTTCAAAAATAATTGACACATAACTTGTTTTTGTGTAGCAGGGTCTCCCCACCCTAGCCTAATCATTCATTCCCCATCTCATCACAAATGTCATGGGGCGAGACGACTTCATCCCAGGGCGATCGCCAACTCCTACACCGCCCCATCGCCTCCTAGCGATCTCCAACTCCTCGCCCGGCCCCACCGCCTCCTGCGATCTCCAACGCCTCCACACCGTCTCCACCAACACCGGCCTCATCGCCTCCACGCCGGTCTCCAACACCGCCCCCCCCCTCCACAAATGATGCACTACAAAGGCGTCTAAGGTCCCGTGACAAAGAAGACCCCGAGAAAAGAGTTATTTCTCAAGAAATACTTCCTAAAAAGACTGAAGAGCAAATAGCAGCTGAAGAAGACAAAAAAGTGAAAGATTTTTTTATAGATATCAAAAACAAGAGTCAAGCAAAGCTTAAGGAGAAGCCGTACTTTTACATACCACGAGATGTGCTAAGGTAGAAGGTCGATGCTCACAAGAAAAAGATGATTGAACTTCGTAAGCCTTCGCCACTATCAGACTATGACCGCTCCCTCGTGAAGTCACATGATGCAGATAAGAAAAGGAAAAGAGCATCAGGGAAGGATGTCCCACAGCTCGGACAATAGAAGCAACCAATGCAAAATCTTGTTGTTGCTAATGAATATGGTTCCAACATAGAAGTCTATCGACCAGACAGCTCTGGAGAAGTGTCGGTTCAAGCCCTTAATGCTTTTTTTGAAGATACTGGTTTAACCTTGGATCAATTGATGGGCAAAGCTCCAATCCAGAACCTGGAAGTTGATACCTGGAAGACTTATAAATATGGCAAAAGTCTGTACAACCCTGTGGCTCTGAATGAATTGGGTACGCAAATGTACTTGCTCAACAAGTGGTACATGCAGGCGTGTGGCAGGGGTGAGCAGTGGATCTTTGTCAGATTTAGAGACCATCATTACTTCCGTGGTGATGACATCTTACATATTAGTTTTGAAGAATTGCATCAACTATACCACTTGGACGCTCTGGACAAATCAATCATTAGCTCCTTTTGTTTGTAAGTGATTCTTACTTTTATTTAATAAACTCACTTCCATGCGTACGTGTATATAATTATCCTCACATGTAACTTATATTTATATACAGATTCCAGATGTCAGAGCTCCAAAGAATACAAGACACCAGTGTTGGCTTCATTGATCCTTATATCATATTCAAAACCGGTATTATTATCAAGGAGCGGTGGGTATCTGAAGCACAGGAGAATATCATGATGTTCTTCGTGAAGCAGCACGATAAGACAACAATACTTTTCCCGTACAACTTTGAGTAAGTGTTAATAATAATGTAGTCTACATATTTTATGTAATATCAATACAACTTATATGCATGTACGTGTGTGTATAAACCAATGCGTTTTCATTTGGATACTCATTGTCATTGAGTTAAACTCAAGTCGGTTAGTAATCTTTGACTCGTTGAGAAAAGAGCGGCCACTATACCAAGATATGATAGACATTATTCAGGGGTAATTTAGATCTCTCGCGCTGTAACTGTTATTGAATAGACTTTTCCATAATTTATTAACGATCGTACATTATTGGTGCATACGAGGTTTGGAAAGAGTTTATTCGGCAACATCGCAAGGATTGCAAGGCACCACTTAATGTAGTTGAAATACAAGTAAGTTGTACTATATACACTTCCCCACGTGTTTAATTACTATATCGTACTTCAATTTACGTGTGAGATGATGAGAATAATCTTCTTCTCGTACAGTGGTGTTTGCGGCAGCAACCAGGTAATAACTTGTGTGGATACTACGTTTGTGAATTTATCACTGCGCACATAAGAAGAACTCCTAAAGATGTCCTCAGAGTACGTATATATCAATTTTTTATTTATTTTTAAATGAATATATATATATATATTAATACTTTTCCTTTTATTTCAAATACAAGACTGAATGGTTGAAATGAAGGGTCATGCAAAAAGACCATCTGAAAGCAGTTCAAGAGTCAATAGCAGGATTTCTTCTAGAAAAAGTGCTAAATCCCAACAGCGAGTTCTACTTTGATCCTAAGGAATAAATGGTGTAAATTAAATGTTTATTGATATCGTTATTTTCGAGAACAAGATTATGAAAGTGTTGTGTATATATATATATATATATAATATATATATAGGTTCATACTTTATTCGAATATAATAATGCTCGAGATGAGAATTAGATGTAATTATATGCGTGCGTGTATTTATATTAGCAGCATAGAATACGTACATAAAAACATATTATATATTAAACAAATACATGTAACTGAACTGAAAACAAATTAAACAAAAAAAAAGAAAAAGAAAAGGAACCTTTAGTCCCGGTTGGGGTTACCAACCGGGACTAAAGGGTGCGGCCACGTTTGCTCGGCTGGAGGGCCTTTAGTCCCGGTTGGTAACACCAACCGGGACTAAAGGTCCCTCTTTAGTCCCGGCTCGATGACCCGGGACTAAAGGTGGCACCTTTAGTCCCGGAATCGTTGTCCCGGCGCGGTAACTGGGACTAAAGGCCGTTACCGCCCGGGACAACAAGTCCATTCTGTAGTAGTGCCATGTACACTCTTTCCAGGTTCAATGGCTATTTTTTCAAAATTCAGAAGTTCTAGACATTTTTCTAGACGTCTAGTTCATGAGTGTGGGGGTATTTATACACGAGCACTTATTATGAGGGGTTGCTGATGCCTCTCCACACCCACATCTTATTCAAAAGTCTCTCTAGCTCTTCCTAACCCCTTTTTGTGGAGATTGTTTGATTTGTGAGAAATCTGGTGAGTTGGGTTGAGAGATTCAATGATTGAGCAAAAGTGACCAGCAATCAAATTCTTAAGCACTTGGAGGTGAAGCCTCCTAAATGGCAAGGCGTCGCCCGATGAGCTCCTGTGCTTGTGGTGAGCAGGGGGAAGTTTGTGAAGGCCAAACTTCGCATTCGTAAGGGAAGAGATCAAGCTGGTGGATGGAGGCAAGTAATTGAAAGAAATGCAACTAGAGCTTGACCATGAGTGGTCGCTCAAGGTTTTCTCAATGGAGACGTAGGTTCAAGTGGGAGCCCAAATTTTGGTGAAACAATTCCTTCCCTCATTTGTGCTTTACTTTGTATATTTGTGATTCCCACTTGATCTACTTGTTTGTTTTTATTAGTGCCGGTGCTTTGTGAACTTGCTAGTGGAGATCTCCAATGCAAATCTCCAAGCACTAGTAGAGAAACGACTTTTGATCTACTTCGAAATTTGGCTTTAGTCCCGGTATTTTTCGCGTCCAGGACTAGAGAAACCTTTAGTCCCAGTTGGTAGCTCCAATCGGGACTAAAGGTCCCTGCCCAACGGTTACCGAGGTGTGTCAGAGGCACGCCAGTGCGAGAATCTTTAATCCCGGTTTGAGACATGAACCCGGACTAAAAGCGGTTTGAGATACGAACCTAGACTAAAGGTACTTTTAGTCCCAGTTTATGTCTCAAACCCGGACTAAAGGTGTCTTCAAACTGAATTTAAAAGGAAAGCGTATCTTATCTAAGTTAGATGTGTGGTGGTAGGTGACATGGGAGGTTGTAGGTTCGAATCTCCACAGCTGCAACTTTTTTTTACCCAATAAACACCTCTACTCCCGGTTGAAGGAACCGGGACTAAAAATCAAGACCTTTAGTCCCGATTGCATAGTCCCGGTTCCAAAACCGGGATTAAAGAGGGTTGAGAACCGGGACTACAGCTAGATTCTCTACTAGTGAAGTTTGGTTCGAGTTAGAACTCTCTAAGCGTATTTTCATCTGGACTTATTGTTTTAAGTTCAGACGTCCTGAAGAAAACTTCCAGACGTCCGTAAGTTCTGGACACTTGTTCGGAACTTCCAAAGGTTGTTTAATCTGTTACTTTACAAGTTGTGATTTTTGTAGCAAATGCCTATTGACCCCTCCCCGTCTAAGCAACATCTCAGTCCTTTCACTAGGTTGTCTCGTCGATCTTAGAACAACCTTAGACACATCTTTCCATGGAGGTGTTTGTAGGTTTTCAGGCAAATCTGCTGAAAGCCGTTCTAGAAATCGGCCATCATGGTTGTCGCGGGTTCACTGTGAGCTGCTGTGATTTTGCTGTCCGAGCGGTAAAGCTATTTTGGTGTGGGAGCTTTACTACAACAAAACCGAGACAGTCAGATCTAGCCTAATGAATGTAAACTCTCACTCTGTCAATTAAGCCGAGTAAACCCATACTTCAGCTAGCAAGCCGAGTGATATTTGTCAGGCCAGTTTTTTCAGACTCGAAAACAGCAAAATTTGAGTGCAAACAATTAACGCTTCTGAATATTTGAGTATATAATTAACATGTTGCTATTATTTCTGCATCGATCGATCCATTGGTAGGGACGGAAGATTTGATCAGCTATCGATAGGTGAAAGCTCAAAAGGATGAAATAAAAGTCCACAGGAATGGTGTTCGTTGAGGTGCTTAATCAATGTCTCCCCAACTAACCGGGTCACGTTACGTGATAATTGATTCCTTTGTGGCCATCACTGTCACGATTAGTGCTTGAGTCTTCCAGAGAGAAAAAAAACAGCTTAGTTAGCTCCAGCGTTCTCTCTCTCCATGTGCATGCATATGACGTGCACACATATGCTTAAGTCATCGTTTATATATATGTATACATATGCAATCATTCATATTTTTTTGTATTTATTGGCTTATCGTGAGTTCTTTCTAGGTTACCCATCTTTCTATTACTAAAAAGAACCTTGGCGTTAGTTCTCACGAAATGCATTAGAAAAAAAAATCTTATATACAGATTCTGATAACAATAAGAAACATCGGCATTTAGTTTGTTAGACTCTAATCGTTATCGCCAATGAAAAATCCATAAAGTAGCTCAACAAATTTACATCTAAATTACCAACCTCTATAATTATGAAAAATAATTTTAAAACACTACGTGAAAAACGGTTTGTAACAACGGGACAAAAATTTTATAGGGGCGGCTGGTGATGGAGCCGCCCCTACAGTGACATGCTCGGAAGCCACAAGACCAGCCGCTCCTACAAATGGAACAGCAAGGACGGCTAGTGACACGAGCCGCCCCTACAAATGGGTCGGATTTATAGGAGCGGCTCACTCACCAGCCGCCTCCGGTGTTGCTATTTGTAGGGGCGGCTCAATCACCAGCCGCCCCTACAAATGACCCACATATAAAAAACAGCAACACCTTCTTTCTCCTCGAGTCACTCACTCCAACTCGTGAAAGAAAGGTGGAGAGGCCTTGGGCACCTCCCAAAAATTGCTCTACTAACGGGGAAGGTTTTGGCCTCAAATTCTTTGGTGGAGAGGTTGTAGAAGGTAAGAAAATGATATTCCACATTTTTTTTGAAGTTTTAATGGTTGGTTAGTGAGTAATTAGAGTTTTGCTTTTCTCTCTTCTATGGTGCTTGAGCTACTTATGAAGCAAATTAGATCCAAGTTTTGAATGTACTTGGGTAAATTAGGTAGAGGAACAAGATCATACACTTATTTGGTCCATGTTTCTTGGTTTTAGTGAACAATTAGTTAGTTTTATGGATGTTTCATGTGCATGTAGATCTAGATCTAGGGTTTGGTTTTTTATTAATTTTGTTTTTGTAAATTTATGTTTGATGAAATTGGACTAGGGTTTGCATGAAAGATATTGGGTAAAATATAATTATTGCTAATTGTTGTCTTTGAAATTGTTTATTGTAATCAACAAATATGTATTTTAATTATTTATGGATAAATGGGCCATTAATTAATTTTCCTCTACCATGGTGTGTTTGTATGCTTCATGTAATTTTATTTGATTTATATTCATATATATCTAAAGTATATACAATGTTTGTTTTGTTGTTGTTGTAAAAGATGGAGTACAAGAACTCTTGGATGTATGGTTCGTTAAGGTTCAAGGCAGGTTTCCGTGAAGAGGTGGATAAATTTATTGAAGCCACAAAGAAGCATGCAACGACGTTGACAGAGAATAAGGATACAATTATTTATCCCTATAAAGATTGCAAGAACCGTATGGCATGGACAGATGTGACTATCATCAGATCATATTTGATTATGCGAGGATTTGTTGAGGACTACATAGTGTGGATTCATCATGATGAAATGGTTATTGTTAACGACGAGGATGAGGAGGAATACGACGATGAAACCCTAGAATCCCTATCCCAATATTTAGCAGAGCTTGATGCACGAATGGATCCCGAGTTTGGCACTGAACAAGGTGGTGATGCTGGTGGTTGGGATGGTAACGACGAAGGTGGTGCCAATAATGATGGTGGAGCACGTGTCGAGGATGAAGATGATTTGGAAGACATGATTCGAGCCCTTGGACCAGAGATTTTACTAAAGAGCCCGAAAGATCTAGAAAATTTGGAAATGGTGACAAAAGCATCGAAGGAGACTGCGTATGGTGTTGAAAAGCGCTGTCTGACACATTGGATATTGTTATGTTTTGTGCTTGAGCTACTCATCCTAAAGGCTAAGTACGGCTGGTCAGACTATAGTTTCAATGATCTATTGTGTCTCCTGTCATGGGGGCTGCCACAACCAAACTCAGTTCCCGCCAACACATACCAAGCGAAGAAGGTCATAAGTCCATTGACAATGGGGGTTGAAAAAATCCATGCCTGCCCCAACCACTGTATACTTTTTTGTGGCGAAATGTTCAAGTCACTAGATAAATGTCCCTGGTGTGGGGCCAGTCGGTACAAGAACAATGCCCTTTATGGTGGGGACGAAGCCTCTATGGGGAAAAAGAGGAATAAGAAGGGTACAAAAAGGTGGTACAAGAATCTTAGCCCCAAGAGGACACTCCATTAGGCAACGATGCAAAGCAGAGAAGAATTCCTACCATGGTAATGTGGTACCTGTCAGTGACCAACCGCTTGAGACGTATCTTCCTAAACCCTAAAGAAGCCGCACTCATGACATGGTGGGATGATGAGCGCAAGGTGGATGATGATATGATTGCACACCCGGCTGATTGTAGTCAGTGGCAAAGGTTCGATGAGAAGCACAAAGAATTCAGCGATGACCCAAGGAATGTATGGTTTGGCTTGAGCACCGATGGAATGAATCCCTTCAATGAGAGGATGAGCGACCACAGCACTTGGCCAGTGATCTTGACCATGTACAACATCCCAACGTGGTTGTGTCAGAAGAGAAAGTACCTTCTCCTCACTATTCTTATTTCTGGCCCTAAACAACCAGGCATTGATATAGACGTGTTCCTCGAGCCTTTGATGCAAGAAATGGAGAGGCTATGGAGGCATGGGGAGCCGATGTACGATGCGTTCTGAAAGGACTTCATATGTAGAGCAATAATATTTGTTACTACCAATGATTACCCCACGTTGTTTGCTTTGTCTGGACAGATCAAAGGGAAGACGGGATGCTTGGTTTGCTTGGATGGTACTACATGGGTGTACCTGGATGCATCCAAGAAGATAGTTTACCTAAGGAACCGATGCTTCTTAAAGATAAGTCACAAGTACCGCAGCAAATTGTTATTTAGATTTTATGACAACACCCCGGAGATTGAACCCCCTCCAGAGAGACGTCATAACGGAGAACACGTGTACAAAATGATGAAAAACATACGCGTCGTATAAGGAAAGAAGAATCTAGATGGGACGAACAGAGATAGAAGCACACCTCCTGTCAAAGGCGTACCTTTCAAGAAAACAATCGATCTTCTTTCAGTATTTGCCTTATTGGCCAGACTTGGAGGTCCCCCATGCCATTGATGCTATGCACGTGCAGAAGAATGTCTTTGAGAGTCTCATTGCTACCTTGATGGACACAGGCAAGTCAAAGGATGGTCTGAAATCACAAAAAGACATGGTGCAGCTAAACGTGATGTCACAGCTTCACCCGGTACCTGAGGCTAATGGAAAATACACTCTGCCCATGGCGTGCTTAAACCTAACACCAGACGAGAAGAGAGCTATATGCACTTTCCTAAGGAGGGTCAAAGTCCCGACTGGGTTTTCAGCGAATGTGAAGAAGCTAGTGTCAATGAAGGACTTGTCAATAACACACTGCAAGGCTCAGGATTGTCATGTGATGCTGACAGTGTTTCTACCTATTGCAATCAGGGCTATAAAGCCAGAGTTCTTGAAAATGGCCATCGCCCGCATGTGCTACTTCTTTTCGAAGATCTCACAGAAGACGATTGGCAAGCAAGAGCTGAGTGACCTACATGAATTTGTGGTGGAGACACAAAACCAACTAGAGATGTGTTTACCTCCTACTTTTTTTGAAATAATGCCACATCTCATGATTCACATGGTTCATCAGATACAGGCACTAGGCCCTTGCTACTTGCATAAAATGTGGTCCTACGAGTGGTTCATGTCGGTTCTAAGTCGATACGTGCATAATCGAGCATACCCAGAAGGCTCCATGATAGAGGGTTACAATACTGAAGAAGTCATCGAGTGCAGTTAAGAGTACCTAAAAGTATAGAAAGGGATTCGTAAACCTAATTCTTGTCACAAGGGTAGGTTGGCTGGGAAGGGCACGAGTGGTAGAAAAGTGTTCATCGACCAAGATTTCAAAGAGGTGAGTCAGGCACATTACAGTGTCTTGCAGAGTACACAACTGATGCAACCGTACATTGATGAACACTTGACTATCATTATGGCAGAGAGAAATGGTCGTTCGGATGATTGGGTCATGAAACAGCACAAGCAATGACTAACTACATGGTTGAAGGACCAAAACATACCGCCTGAAGAAACCATAGACTCTATTACTATCAGTAGGTTGGCGGAGGGGTCATCGAGACAAGTGACATCTTGGAATGCTTATGACATCAATGAAAATACATACTATACCCACGCAAAGAATAGTAAATATGTGAACCAAAACAGCGGCATTCGAATAGAAGCTCTCGATGGATTGGGGTGAAAGATCCAATACTTTAGCATCATTGAAGAGATATGAGAACTTGACTATGGAAGGGATATAATGGTGGCCCTATTTCGATGCCGCTGGATCAAACAACACCAACTGAACGAGATCGGATTGAGAGTCTTGGACCTCGAGAATCTAGGCTACTAAGATGACCCTTGGGTGCTCGCTTCACGTGTCGCACAAGTTTTCTATATGCCTGACCCACAAAGTAACCTCCCCCCAAAGAAGAAGACAAAGCATGTGGTTGCCTCCGGGAAACAGCACATTATCGAAGTTGATGGCGTGGACGATGTTGAAGCTTACAATAACTATGATGAGATGCCGCTATTTACAGACTTTCCTAAGAAGATCAGTGTTGTGGAAAAGAACCTGCCCAAAGACATATTGCCATGGGAACGAAAAGGTGTCAAGGGAAAAGTCGTTACAGCGGGCTAGCTAGTTGTTCAACGTGAAGTGTTTGTGTAAGTGTGTGTTTGTAAGACTTCATTTATGCACGCGTGTGAGACTATATATTCATGTATGTGTGTAAGACTATATATTTATGTGTGTGTGAGACTACATTTATGCATGTGTGTGAGACTACCCTTTGCAACATCCAGATGAATCTATTTCAACATCCACTCTATTACTACTAAAACTTTATGAAATCACTTAACACTTTATGAAATGAAGAAATGGTCAAAATAAAAGTATGAGATCTTGACGAGTTATACAACTTTTATATTCATCACCTTTATAGTTGAAATCATTTAATGGTTGAAAATCTGGTTTGAAGCTGTCATTTTCTGAAATTCAAAATTTGAACTGTTAAAATTTAGTCAGATAAAAAGATGACCAAAATAAAAGTTGTAGATAGTGATGTGTTCAACAACTTTTATATTTATCACCTTTATAGCTGAAATCATTTAGTGGTTGAAAATCAGGTTTGAAGTTATCATTTTATAAAATTCAAAATTTGAATTGTTCAAAATTAGTGACAAAGATAGATGACTATACCAAAATGATAGAGTGCGATTTTAGAAAATTTTAGGAAAAAAAACATCACATTTGGAGTTAGTACGAGAGAGAAAAACTAGTTACAAGTTTCAGCCACAGATTAAAAAGAGAAATCATACTTGTTCATCATTGATCATCATGAATAGTTGTGATTTTTCTTTTTAATCTCTGGGTAAAATTTGTAACTAGTCTTTCTCCCTCATACTAACTCCAAATGTGATGATTTTTTCCTAAAATTTTCTAAAATCAAGCCCTATTAAGTTACTGTGTTGATTTGGTCATTCTTTTCGTTTGACAAAGTTTGAACAATTCAAATTTTTAATTTAAAAAAAATAACAAGTTCTAACAAGATTTTAAAATACCAAATGATTTCAGCTGAAAAGTGATGAATACCAAAGTTGTATAACTCATCAAGATCTAAAACTTTTATTTTGATCATTTCTTCATCTGACAAAATGATAGTAAACATTGTTCACAAATCAATATATCTCTCGTATAGTTTATGAAACTATGAGTGATATGTGGATTTGTGAACAATGTTTACTAACACTTTGTTAAATGAAGAAATGATCAAAATAAAGTTGTAGATAGTGATGAGTTCAACAACTTTTATGTTCATGACATTTCTAGTTGAAATGATTTAAGGTTTCAAAATCTTGTTTGAAGTTGCCATTTATTAAAATTCAAAATTTGAACAATTCAAATTTAGTCAAATGAAAAGATGATCAAAATAAAAGTTATAGATAGTAATGTGTTCAACAACTTTTATGTTCATGACTTTCTTATTTGAAATCGTTTAAGGTTTCAAAATCTTATTTGAAGTTGTCATTTATTCAAATTCAAATTTTAAACTTTTCAAATTTTGTCAAATAAAAAGATGACTAAAATATAAGTAGTACATCTTGATGAGTTCTACAACTTTGATGTTTACAAAATTTTTATTTGAGGTCATTTAGTGTCCTAAAATTCTATTAGTTGTTTTGAAATTCAAATTTTAAATTAAAATAAATTACAGAATTAGTAATTAAAATAAATTGAAAAATATTTGTAGGGGCGGCTAACTCAGGAACCACCCTTAGAAATATATTTGTAGGGGCAGCTAACTCAGGAGCCGCCCCTATGAATAACCTCCGGTATATATACCAGAGCCCGCCGGAGGTCGAAAATTTTCTAAGTCAGGGCGCTCTCTTCTTCCTTGCGGACGGCGTCTGGCTGCGGAACCCGCCGCCGCCGCCACCGTCGCCATGCCGTAGCGCCGCTTCCTCTCACCTCTACCGGCCCGTGCGCTCTGGCATTCCTCCCCCAAGTTTCCTTGGCTCCGTCCGCCGCTGGGACCCGCTGCGGAACCCTAGCCGTGGGCGACGCCTCTATGCCCTACCTTCGCCGCCTCCGTGCTCTACCTCCACCGCGCCCTACCTCCCCTGATCCGCCTCCAACCCCCGATCCGTCTCCTGCCCTGCGCGCCGCCGTTCCCCCTCCCACGGCGGCTAGGGTTTCCGGCGCTTTGGTGTGCGTGGCATGGCCGGTGGCGGCGCTGTGGTGCGCTAAGCCGCTTCCTCAAGTCTTCCATCGAGCCGCAGCATCCCTCCCTCGACCAGGATAGCAGGTACCCCCACACCCCTCGGTTGCTGCCAGCCATCTTCCTGTCTTGTCTCTCTTGATGTGTTTCAATTGCATGTGCTTACAAATTGAATAGCAGGTCACATATTATCAGTAGTAGAACACATTAGCAGAACACGATTGCTATGGTTTAATCGATGGACTTGTTTTCAATATTTTTCTTCTTCTAGGATCTAATTTTAGGTGCCTCGGGAATTGATGAATATATATATATATGTTGGTGACACGGAATTGATGGATAGCAAAATTATTAAACATGGCCATTTTACTAAAACCATATGCTCTAATCAAAATAGCAATGACCTAATTTGCTTAGGGCCTCTTGCTAGGTAGACACTATTTTTTTCTTGATAACCAAACCTTAATGTACCAAAAATATTTTTTTTCTTATACATGTTCAAAATTGAAGAATTTTATACTCCGTACATCAGAACTATCATTGTACGAGGAGCAGCAGCAGCCGCTTCCAATGGATTGCTTCAGTTCTTGATCTATTGTGGGATGGCAATTACATTCCAAAAAGAAATAATTCTAGTATACAAATGGCTTTAGCTTTAAACGGGTCTGAACAGTTTGTAGTCTGAATTCTATTTTGCTATGGTGTGGTCGATGTGCAAGTTATTGAAGTAGACTATCAAAGACAACAATAATATCTCTGGTCGGCTGCATTTCTACCACAGCTGCAGCTGCTGAGGCTGCTTGATTTCTTTAGGTTTTACTGAGTAGTGTTGCTGCTGCTTTGGCCATAGAACTGTGGTCTAGCTTCTTTCACTTTTTTTTAAAAAAACACCGTGTGCTAGGAGATGCTGAAACTTTGTAACAATAATAATGGACAGCCATACATCATATCTTGTGGATGTAGGGCGTGATTGGTTGCCCGAATCGGACCGTCATATGACCCATCCCGCATCCTTTGGTGCATTCGCCTATGTTTGGTTGCCCTACTCGCATCATTTGGCCAATGATGCAAACTATAGCAATCTGAGGTGGCTGTGGGTATTCTTCCTGTTGGTGCTTTTTTGTCTTCTTGTATTTTCTCATGTATGTCATCAAACCATGGGATACGTCCATTCCAAAGCAACTATTGTAGGCATGCCTACCTGATGGTTTGGATGGACGTGTCCCACGCTTCCATGGGAGCCATGAACTTGCCTCAGCAATTTGTGTTCTTATTTGCCACCTGAGATGATTGCAGTTAGCTTGCAAGATGATCATAAGTTAGTTTGTAGTTAGCTGATGCCTGCATTTTTTTATGCCTATGATGTCAACCATTTTTTGATTGAGGCTGATACAATTTTGAGATCCCTTTCATGCCTATGAAGATAACAGTGCCAGTTGAGTAATGGATTATGCACATTGATGACCTTGGACTTGTGAGGTACTGGAGCATTGTTTCTTCTATCTTCTGCTTATGCTTCTCATGGCTATCATCAAACCATGTGAGAGATCCATGCCCAAGCAACAGCTGGGCGGTTGTGATAATCTGAAGGCTGGGCTGGATGTCTCTTATGGTTTCGTGCCTGTCATGATCTTGGTTTTCTACTATCTGTTTGAGGTTTGTTGCTGTCTATGTTTCTTAAGCTCCAAGTTCAAGGTCAAATGAAAAGGCAATTAAATCTGAGGCAAATCGATTGAACTAACCCTCATCTTATCAACATCTTATACTTGCTTTCATCGATATGCATCTATCTATCTATCTTCGATCCATCCATCTAGAACTAGTTCCTTCCTTCATCATGAACTACCACTGCTCATGTTTGTAATGATATGAGATGGATGCTACTGCTCTGCATCATCATGTTCATATATGCTCTTCATTCCCTGCTAACTAGCTCTTTTGCTGCTGGTACACCTGTCCATCATATTATTACTTCCACATATATATCATGGGCCATGGCTGCTGCCTGCTGCATGCAGATGCAGCTAGCCTACAGGCCAGCCCTTGCATTGAGAGATATTTCATAGCAACTCCCTGTGATGCCTACAACAGTTTTTCGCGCCCCATCTTCTTGTTGCTTGTGCTGCCTATAATGGGGCTGCCTGCTGCACTAAGTTCACTGGTTCACTAGATTTTTGCCTGCTGCTTCTCTATCTACTACTGGTTGTTTTTTTGCCTACTGTGTGCTGATCTATTATGTTTCACTGAATTTGGCTACTCTAAACTGATTATATCTACTGCTGCTGGTTGGATATGTGCCTAAGTTCACTGAATAGATGTTGGATAAAAAATAATTACCTTCTATCTACTGTTGCTAGTCCTATACTTGGACTGCTACACTTACTCCTGCCGTTGCTCCTACTACTTGCTGGCTGCTCCTGCTTCTATTTGCTACTCCTACTGCTGCTCTTCTTTCAGTGATGCTCCTACTACTACTCCTAAGTGGCTGCTGCTCATACTCTACTACTACCACTCTACTGCTACACTTACTCTACTCTACTACTTTCTACTTACTACTACTACTTGCTACTTCTAGCTACTAACTGCTGGCTGTGTTGATCAAATTTGACCTTTACTACTACTGTCTTACTACTCCTTTACTACTATTGTTTTTAAATGACCTTTACTAGTACTCTACTGCTAATCCTACTCTACACTACTCCAATTGTCTACTGTACTGCTACTCTACTTCTACTACTCTACACTACTCCTACTGTCTCCTCCTCCTCCTACTCTACTAGTACTACTAGCTGCTGGTGCTGGTGCCGTCAATTTTTTCTTATATTGCTAGTGCTAGCTGCTAGTGCTGGTTGATGTGCTCTACTACTCTACTCTACTCTACTACTCTACCCCTACTGCTACACTTACTCCTACGACTACTCTACTCTACTCTACTACTCTACTACTCTTATATGGTTATGTTTGTGGCTGGTGGTGCTAGTTATGCTCTATGTACTACTACTCTACTCTATGTATTGCTGCTGCTCTTCTCTCTACTACTACTACTGCAGATTGTTTAGTGGCTGGTGGTGGTAGTATACATGATATTTTTCTATACTTGGCAATATACATGGCATATATTCACATAACTTTGGTTACCCATATTATTTCTATACTTAGCAGTATACCATTGTTTAGTAGATTGTTTAATATACATATACATATACATTTCAGTTGTCATGGTATTCATTTCGTGTATTGTATCTAGCCCATTTCACCTAGAACTAAGTCAATTCTTTTGTACAAGCTAACTGAGGTTTCAAATCAGTAAGGAACTGATAAAGGAGTTTCTCTGTTAACTGTTAAACCTTTCCAGATGTTTTGCCCCCAAAATAATTCAGTAGCTGATAATGTTATCAACTTCGGATTGTCCATTATTCTGCTAGAAGTGGGTTCGTAGACTTGTAGTACGCTACTTTTTAAAGTCATTCTCTTTGCTCTAGATATATTCCGCCCCTTCCAGAAGCTCGTTTTAAATTGTGAACTCTGTTCATCAAGTGCCACAACTGTGTACTGCTAGGGGAAGCTCCTTACATGTCATCTTGAACTAGCAAGTCTACACTATTTTATCTTCACATTGATATAAGCATGTAAATTGATGGAGTAGAATTTTAATCCATGGGGTAGAATTTTTTTAAAGACTGATATAGTCTAAGTTTAGTACCTGGGTTGTTGACCAATCATATATAACATATAGATGGTTCCTATTGCCTTTTTCCAAGATTGATGGTTCTCTTATCTTCAGATAAGACATGCTACTTAACCTTTATGAATCTTGTTATGTCTGCTTCGCCTTCCTTGGAAACCTGAAGATTTCATTCGCATAACATTATTTCACAATGAATGTTGATTATCTCTTATCACTTGTTTTTATGGTCCTGCCCCTTTTGCTGGTGGGCATTGCACCACCTATGTCATTAATGTTTGTAGAATCTGATTTAATCCTTTTCTCTGTAAGAACCTCACCAGCTGATTTGAACAGTTGAACTGTTAGTGTGAACTATAAAAAACAGTTAAATGGACCACTGCTAAAAATATTTTTTTAACAGTCAAAATGTCACATGTGAACTCAAAATGTCACATGTGAACTGTAAAAAATAGTTAAATGGACCACTGCTAAAAATGTCACATGTGTCATAGGACATCCCTTCCTCTGTACTTAACTGCCTTCCTGGATTAGGTTGTTTTAGTTTTAGTTACATCTTGTAATTGCTTTATAGATTAAATGACTATAAATCTATGTCAGCATAAAACATTAACCAATGTTGTTGCTGAACTTTCTTCTTCAAATATATTGCACTAGAGTAGAAATATGTTCATTTCTGTTTGAGTTATTTTATTTACTATTGTTGTCATACTATTAATACTACAGCTATCCTACTACTAGTACTACTGGTTGCTGTTTTTCCTATGTGTTAAATCCCTGGTACTATGCATTACTATGCATCCCTATGTATTAACTTGCTCTATTTTGCTAAGCACCTGTTGCTTTTTTTGCCAAATCTCCCAGGACTCGCCCAGGACTTGTTGTCCCGTCTTTTGCCATCAGCTGCTGCTCTATGTTTGCTAAGCAGCTGTTGGTTTTTTTGTCAAATCTCCCCTCCCCTCTCCTCTCCTTTGTTTTGCCGATGATGAAATTGTCTAAGTCCATACATTATATGGAATATGAGTAGATGATCAAGAACTTGTGAGGAACTTGGCATCATTAGCAGCCGCTCCTACATTACCTTCTCCTCTCTTCTCTGTTATGATGCATTGATGCTCCAAGTTCAAGATCAGATGATGATTCACATGTTTCTGAGGCCTCTACTATTGCTACTACTCGTTTTTTTGATATATTGTTGTTTTATAGGACTACTTTAGTTTATAGACCTTTTTTATTTCTTATACCTTCTCGCGTACCTAAAGCACACTTTCTTGCATCTATTAGAACAAAGCGTGAATTAATGTCGCGGACACCAGATAGTGCAGCCCGATGCCCCGAGCATGATGAGCAGTCAACCTATGAGGAACAAGCACTAGAGGACCCGCTTACTTAGGAGCAGTTCGATAACGAGTTAGAAAAGGATCTAGAAGTGATGGTTACTCAGGAGCAGTGTGACGAGGAGGAAGGGGGAGCCGAAGGAAGAGCAGGAGAGGCTGCTGAAGGCGAAGAAGAAGAAGATGATGATGATGATGAGGACTCAGAAGAGGGATATGCAAGTCCCGAGGATCCTTTCCCATGTGAAGCCAGAAGGAGGCCAATGGAGGAAGATTTGGACAAAGATTTTGACCCGAACGAGGAGGTGGGGAAAAAGCCTTAGCTTGTAAATTTTGCTAAAGCTTTGGCTGTGTTACCTCTGCTAACACTTTGACCTGTCGTATATACAGGTCCCTCCTAAAACTCAGAAAAGACGACGTCGACGTCCACGACATCTCGCTGGACAAGATGGAGTAGAGGAAAGGAGAGCAGAGGCAATAGCCACAGAGACGGACATTGAGGCCTCTACTCCACAACCTCAAGACACAACCATGACTACCAAGCCTAAGAGGAAATGAGGCGACAGAAAAGCAAATCAATATCCATATAAGGCATGCTATGTCGTAACGGAGGTCGGGCCAGCAGGGGAGATCCTTGAGCCAAAGGAATTAAGAGGACGATTCCGTAATGCAATCGGGGCCCTAGTAAGAGATAAATTGAACCCAACAATCCCTAACTGGAAAGAGGTACTAGAGAAGAAAAAGGATGAACTATGGGATAGATAGCTGAAGCTCAATTTTAGATTTCCGGAGGGTAAGCACGAACTGGTAAAAAAATGCTTTTAGGATCATGGGAGAGTCATTCCGACGTTGGAGGTCGAAGCTCAACAAGAAGTATATCCAAAAGGGGTTAACTCCCTTCAACGAGTTTGGCAACATAACTCCTAGTCAATGGGAGGAGCTCGTGGCTCAGAAGACGTATACATATCGACAATCCTCATTAGCTTATATATTTATATACATACTTGTAATGCTCACTTTTGGATACTAACAAGTTGTATTTGCTAAAATAATTTCGAACAGGACATTTAGGTTCTATGTCACTAAACATCACGGAAGGCATGATCCAGCAAGGAAGGAAAAGCTGGCTATAAAAAACTATGTGCGGTAAGTGTAGCTTACTTCTTTAGTACTCCATTACATGGCTGTCAAAAGCATTACTTAACATTTCCATATACAAAACACACAGTGCCCCAAGCAGAAGCCTGGGAGTGTACATTGTGGATACTATGTATGTTCTATGATAAGTAACACCGGTGCCTACAGGAGACACCCCTTAAGGGTAAGTTTGAACCTCTTCACCCGTAGTATAAAAACTTCGTACATGGTATAAAATACTAAACCGAAACTAGTTCTCTTATAGTGGAAAGAAGAGAAAGAAATGAAAAGAGACCCATAAAAGGATGACCAACTCTTAGAGCTCGTCGGTGACCTTTGCAACTTCATATTGGACCAGATTGTACACGTCAAAGGCACCTACCGTGACCGAGAGTCTGACTTAGGTAGAAATCCTCAGTACCAACACCTTCGTGAGACCGAAAGGCTAGCTCTAGGCCGTTGATAACAATGTGTATGGAATTTGACATTGGTTTTACCTTGTGAATTATGTCTATTTAATGATGGATTGTATATATTCTTGTGAATTGTAATTTATATAATACTCTTGAGTGAACGTGGTTCGGAGGCTGCGTTTTCCGAATCGCGGGTCGTAGTTAAGTTTCGCACGTTCCATGCCACGGGCGATTCCCGGTTGCGCGTTGGTCGTGGGGCGTTCGGCGGGATTATCTCGCTTTCCTCGCTCACTCAACGAGAACGCGGGAATACGCGGAAACAAACAAGGCCATATGTATGTTCTGGTCGAATTTGAATTGTAAATTTGAAAAAAAATTGGCGGGAAAATAGGTACTATAGGGGCGGCTGGTACTACAGCAGCCCCTACAAATTGATTTGTAGGGGCGGCTGATAACACCAGCCGCCTCTACAAATCGATTTGTAGGGGTGGTCTGGGAACCGCCCCTACAAATGCATGATTTTTAGAGACGGTTTGGTAGGGGCGGCTGGTCAAACCGCCCCAACAAATAGTCTTGAGCCGCCCCTACAAACCCTGTGTGACATAGTGAAATAAGCTCTATGTTTGCATATAAATTACTCACATCTATCATCATAAACAAAATTTAAAATAACCCCTAAATTTGTATCTAAATTACACACTTATGTAGTTATGAAAGATAATACAAATTAACCACAAAGTTTACATCTTAATTACTGTATTTGTCATTATGAAAGATAGCATAATTTAACCCTTTGGTTTGTATCAAATGATCCACTCCATCATTGTATAAAAAATAAATTATTCCTCATACCTATAAATAATAATATATGCTATTAGATAAAATAACTCAATATCCATAAAGTATGCTATATGTATTTATGGATTACACACCGGAGTGCTCAAACAGTGTGCTAACCTTAGTTGTTTCTATTACGCGCACATTGCCTTCTGGTGTGCACAGGAGTGGTGGCACTGGTGGGCTCCGGTATTGACTAAACTAACCTGTGGGATTTTCAAAATGGCTTACCGGAGCTATCCTGTGTGACCACCAAAGGTCCCACTAAACAGTGACTCTAGTGAGCACGTTTTTTGACAATTTGGAGCGTTGCACTCATTGGATAGCTCTGGTGCCTTCACTGGAAGCGCACCGGAGTGCTCATACATTGCAATGGCTAGGTTTTTCCTGCCGTTGGAAACAAACTAGCCATTGGGGTGCTCACCGGAGGTCTCCAGTGTGTGCATAACGGCTGGCTCAAGAGGGTAATGGTTCAATCTTCAAGTGGGGCTATAAATAGATGGTGTGGTCAGTCTTGGCCACTCTCTTGGCAACCCTAGCACTTGTGTAAATGCTTTGAGAGCTGAGCAACACACTACACTCACTTGCATCACTTTGCTTCACATTTGGGTGAGATTGGAGAGCCCCTAGTGCATTTGCACTGCCTAATTACATCTTGTGGCACTAGATAGGCATGGCAGCTGTTGGAGATCTTGTTACTCTTGGTGATTGTTGTCACCTAGCCAGCTTGGAGCTCGTAGGATTGTTGAAGGGCTATGGGTGATTGTTGACACCTCGGATCAAGCAATTGTAAGGGGCTCTTATGCTCGTCCCCGTGGGGGATGGCGAAGAGCAACTATAGTGGAATGCTTTTGGCTGGATCAAGTGCACCTTGTGCTTGATTCTTGCTGCACCCAAGTAATGCATCTAGCTTGAGTTGCTAGTTAGCATGTGAATCATCACTTGGGGACTCGCCACAATGAGGACGTAAGTTTCCGACAAGCAACCAAACCTCAAGGATAAGATTGTCTTCCTCTTACCCAGTTCGGTATAAAGCTCCACGCTTGTTGTTTTCATTCATATCTTACTTGTGTGGTAGTTGCTTGTAGTGGTAACTAGCTAGAGTAGAGTAGTTTTAGTTGTAGTTGTAACTAGTTGTTAGTTGCTCTTCTTTGTTGCTCTCTAGTTAGCTTGTGTAGTTAGTAGCTCTTATGTGGTTTTATGCTAGTAGAGATCAAAAGCTACTAGACATTCTTAGGGGCTTGCTTTAGGTGAAATTGGAGCTAGTGCAAGTTGTGTTTATTAGGGCTTGTTTACTAATCACCTTTGCACTAGTGTTGTGAAGTTTGTAGGAAATTTTTGTTGGCTATTCACTCCACCCTCTATCCATCTAGATCCTATCAACAAGTCGGTGCATGTGCATTGGTGTGTAGGGAGTGGCTGTGGCAGAACCGCCTAATCTAATAGCAATAGGGCTACTTACATACTTCGTAGTTAAACGTCCTCACTTTTTGCAAAAATAGGTTGTCAAATTTTAGTTTAGAAAAGTATTTTGAAGCTTTATTTCCTCATTTATGCTCCGATACCACCTGTGGCAGAACCGCCTAATCTAATGTCTCCTAGAAGTACTTGTCTTCCATTAGACACTAAGTACTCAAGAGAGGACACTAAACTACGTAGTTCCGTCGAGCACACCCAAGGAAGAACTCGAAAATCCACATTTTTCATCAGGATCATAATGAGAGAATAAAGCTTACAACATTCTTAAGTCATTTCTTACATCACTTTATTACAGTACCAGAATATTACCTCAATTTATTATAACAGCAGAATATAACAATGTTATCAGAGTTACAGAGGAAGCAAAGATTAATTTAACGACATGGTGGAGCATTAACATTGTGGACCTTTATATACAAGAGATGCTAATAGATTTTACATCTTTTCTCATAAAAACATTTAGTAAGGGTTATAAATAAACACTATGGTCGTAGCATGAAAGCAATCCTCTCTAAGCCCACCAGGAGGTTTCCACACATAAGAGTCAGCTCTAAGTATTCTCCAATCACCTACAACAAGGGGAAATAAAACCCTGAATACTCGATTGTACTCAGCAAGACTTACCCGATAGGAGGAAAATAAAAGACTCCAAGGATATGCAAGGCTATCTGGCTTGTGGGCTATTGCATCCACGGAAGGATTACTAAACATGTATCCTTATATTCAATTTCATTAGCAATCATCATTAGTTCATTAACTAACCATTCTATGTAAGCACCTATGCTACTTTCAAGCAGGTGGTAAGCAATCAGAACCATTTTATCATCTTTTATATTCTAGTTCTTATTACGGTGCTAGACCATAGCCAAGTCATACCGTATCACATGGCGATTCGCGAACCAATGTATCCCACCTGGGTACCCCGAAACACACACTCCCTTTGTACCATAGGCACAAACAAGACCAATCCACCACTCTCCTATCAAGGGGTCTAGGTCCCTGTCCAAACTTGGACTCCAAGCCCCCACTCCTGAGTCCCAGGCTCAGTGTGGTGCTTGGACCTCCACCATCCCCACCTCCAATCAGTCGATCCAGAAAGAGCCAAAACCCACAACAAGAGAGCAACGAGCCTTCCCGCTCTCATAAGCAAGTATGTGCTCAGGATAATAAGTCTGTGACCTGACTACCATCCATAGCAACGGACGGTCCTCAATCGACATAGGCGGAACAAATGCAATCCGAGCCTTGCTCGAATGCCTAACCAAGTCTAGATCCAAAGTACCATTCTGCCCGGTCTCCAATTATCATTCATATATATTCCATGTGATAGTAATATAATAACCATAATAATATCTTTCCTATCTCTCGCGAGTGACAGTCATCACTCGACTTCTACCAGGTCCTATAGCATAGCAATCTACACGATCCTGACATACTAGTAGGACTCATGAGATAAGGATATATATATATATGCAAGTGGTTTTCATTCAACTCCTTAAAACTTAATGCACAAGCATAAAATAAAGTGTAGAATAATAGGGGTTATGCACCGGGGCTTGCCTAGGTAAGATATAACCAAAAGTTAGCATTTCATTATGGTGACACGATCATCAAGGCACCATCTTTTCTGCTACCTCGGTCGACTCCATGATTTGTTGTTGTTCCTATTATGATATATGTGGATGCAACACAGAGATGTAAATAATCAATGGCAACTACAACTCTAAATACGATTACGCTCCGCAAGCTAACGAGATAGCTTTAATGACTAACGTACTAGCCTACGTATCCACGTTGTCGAATAAGACGTTGTTTCCCAAAAAATGTTCTAGTTTTAAAATCCCAAGGTGTTTCGGCATTTTATTGCTTAAACATATATTTTTGAACTAGGGCTCATTTAGTTACCTTAGCAAACTAATTATTATGGAGCTACAAAAATTACAGTGAACACCTAATAATGTTTGGAATTTACTCTGAAAGTTGATTGGCATGCCCCACTCATATGACATGCTTCTCTTTTGAGCAATCCAAGGTAAAAGTTGATTGGCATGGCATACATTCTTGCTAAGGACATGCTTAGTGCATCTAGACATCTTTCACATTTAACAGGCTCATTTATGAAAATTAAATGATTTTGATGTTTGTATGGTACCACTATTGCTTCTATGCTTAATTTGGTCTAGTGGTAGCATATGACATATTTGTGGGCATGTAAACCTAGTGTTTGATCTAGAAAATGAGCTATAAGTGTTCAACTCAATATGGTACAAGATAATCCTTATTTGGAGGTGTGAAGGAGCTTGTCCTTGGATCAAACCGAGTTAAATTTCTTTGGCAAGTATTCTAGATTGAACCAAATTTGGGAAAATGATCCTCCCCCCCATTGATTGACATTGATAATCTCAACCTATCTACATTTTGAACCTTTGTGGTCATTGATGACAAAGGGGGAGAAATAGTGTACAAAGATAATGAAATGACAACAAAGGGGGAAAGAAACAAAGATATAAGTGATAGGGAGAGAATTTGACATTGGGGGAGAGATATGACAAAGGAAAGGGATCAATTAAAATTTTGAGCACACAAGTAGGGGGAGCAAGCTCATGAACTTGTCTGGTGCATTTGAATGTGCATTTTATATATTTGCTTGCATAGGCACAAGTTTTAAATTTCAATATTCATGCTTGTGTGGTGTATGCTAGTTGTAGGTTTGGATGATGAAATAAAAAACTAGCATGCATAGGTTAAAGTAACTAGACTCATGCTCACATTATGAAAACTAGATCTTTACTTCTAATGTTGATCTCACGGGGTATTCTAGTTTTTGTGTATGTCTAGTTACTAATGGTGCTAAGGATGGTATATTGGTGCACTCCGATTGGTATCACGCTTGAGAGGTCCATCTTTTATACCTTAGCATCATTTGGTAGACATTGTCTCCTATATTTCCTATCTAAGCATATATGCAAGCTACAATCCAAACTCTTAGCAAATATGTAGGGGGAGCAATTGCTACCATTTGGGGTTCATGAAACTTGTCCATATCCTTTTACACATGGTAAATATTCTTGGGCAAGCAACATGGTTTCAATTAAATTTGAATTCATATCTTTGTGAAAGGGTTTTCATCAATTACCAAAAAGGGGGAGATTGAAAGCTCTAGTTTGGTTTAGGTGAATTGATGAAACCCTAAGTGCTAACCTAGTTTATCAAAGTGATTATGAGATAGGTAGCACTACTCAAAGTGGTGAAGCAAATGAAGATCATGACTTGATGATGGTGATGCCATGGTGATGATAAAATGCTTGGACTTAGAAAAGAAGAAAGAAAAATAAAAAGCTCAAGGCAAAGGTGAAATTGATAGGAGCAGTGAGCGCGCGGTCTCGGTCTCGTGACTGGATGCTGGCGCGAAGAGTGACTAGATGCTCAGGGCCTGTGTTCGGTCAGTGCTGACGTACGCTGACATGGTAGCGTGAGGAACAGCAGTGTCGCGTGGCAGTTAGAGAATGACCGGACTTAGGTGCTACATCCGGTCATATAGGAACAGACGTGTCTGGTCGCAAAATAGAGGTTCAGGGAGCTCTCTAGAAACGACCGGACTCTGGCTGGTCTACGTTCGGTCGCTTATAATCGGACGCGTCCGGTCACGAATGGAACCTTACTGGAAACGACCGGACTCCAATGTTGGAGCGTCCGGTTACTTTAAGTAGCGCGTTCGGTCACAACTTAAGTGCACTAATGACCGTTGAGATCGGGCGATCCGCATTTGAAGCAGGGGACATGTGGCAAAAATTTGAGGACCGGACGCTGGGGTCCTGCGTCCAGTCAATCCGACCGGCATGTCCGGTCGCCCCGATTTTTCAGTGAACAGAGAGCCAACAACTCTATTCATGGGGGCTCTCTATTTAAGCCCCATTGCCACCTCTAGCTCACCCTCTTGGCCATTTGCATTGACATAGCAACCTTGTGAGCTTAGCCAAAGCCCTCCCACTCATCTCCATCATTGATTCATCATCTTTGTGAGATTGGGTGAGAATCCAAGTGCATTGCTTGAGTGTTTGCATCTCGTGGCACTTGGTATTCGTGTTTCGCTGTGAGATTCACTAGTTACTCTTGGTGGTTGCCGCCACCTAGATGGCTTGGAGCAGCGAGGATCGTCGAGTGGAGGTTGGTGATTGTCTCCGGTTCCGATCATGGTGATTGTGAGGGGTTCTTGACCTTTCCCCGGTGGAGAGCCAAAATGTACTCTAGTGAATTGCTCGTGGCTTGTGTGATCCTCATCTTGTGTTGGTTGTGCGGCACCCTATTGATGGTTTGGCATGTGATGCCAATTAGCGCGTGAACCTCCAAGTGAGTGAATCGCCACAACAAGGACTAGCTTGCTGGCAAGCAAGTGAACCTCGGTAAAAAATCATTGTGTCATCATTTGATTCCGAGGTGATTGGTCTTCATTGGTATTCATTCTTGTGATTGATTGGTTCATTCCTCGAATCAGCGGTATAACCATCTTGCTCCCTCTCCTTACATTATCGCAAACTAGTTGTCAAGCTCTTTAGTGTAGCTAGTAATGAGAGCTTGTTAGTTTGGTTAGTGTGGCTCTTTAGTTAGCCTTTGAGAGCACACTAACTTAGTGTAGTGACATAGCCATTGTGTGGATAGAGACTATATAAACTAGAATTGTGGTAGGTGGCTTGCATTTTTAGTAGGCTAGCGCAACACTCGCTTCGCCTCATATTTGTCAACCGGTTTGCTAAGTGTTGTTGTAGAAATTTTAATAGGCTATTCACCCCCCCTCTAGCCATTAGGACCTTTCAAGTGGTATTGGAGCCGTGGTCACTGTGATTTGAGGCTTAACAACCTTCGGTGTAAAAATGGCTCAAATCAACAACACCAAGAAGACACCCTAATTTGATGGCTCAAACTATCCCTATTGGAAGGCTAAGATGACAACCTATATCAAGTCAATCAATAGGAAAGTTTGGAAGGTGGTGGAGACCAAGATTGAGATAGAGGATCCAGAAAACCCCACCACCATTGAAGAAGTGCTTCTCTAAAACAATGACATTGCTCTTAGTGCCATCTATGATGCTATTTATGAGAGAACATTTGAGCAAATTAAGAACATTGAGAGAGCTCATGAGGCATAGAAGAACTTAGAGGAATCATTTGAGGGCACTCAAGCCGTGAAGGGTGCAAAGGCATACATTCTCAAGGAGAAGTTTGCAAGCTTCAAGATGAAAGAGGATGAGAGTGTGCTGGAGATGTTTCATAGGCTTCAAGTGCTTGTCAATGATCTTAAGGCACTTGGAAAAGAGGTGAAGGACAAGGACTTCTCCCACAAATTCTTGAGATACTTACCTTCAAGATTTGGCACATTGGTCACTATTCTAGTGAGGAGTGGTTTGGATACCATGACACCAAACCAAGTGTTGGGAGATATAATGACCGATGATACATATAGAGATGATGATGAGAAGGAAGAAAATAAGGAGAAGAAAGATGAAAAGGATGAGAAGAAAAAAGAGTGTGGCGTTCAAGGCCACAACATCCAAGGGCAAGGCAAAGCAAGAATCATCAAGTGAAGATGAAGACTTGAGCTTTGATGAGATGGATGATGAGAAGATGACTCTCCTTGTCAAAAGATTTGGCAAGTTCATGATGAAGAAGGGCTATCGTGCTAGAAGAAAGAAGTCTTCATCCAAGAATAAGGAAGAGTCAAGAAGGTGCTTCAATTGCGGAAGCAAAGATCATCTTGTTGCTCAATGCCCATACAATAGTGACAATGATGACAACAAGAAGAAAGACAAGAAGGAAAAGAAAGAGAAAAAGGACAAGATGGCCTTCAAGAAGAAGAAGAAGGGTGGTTCATATGTAGTCAGTTGGGATAGTGATGCTTCCTCAAGTGATGACGATGATAGTGAAGATAACAAGACCACCAAGAAGAAGGCACTTGCAAGCATTGCTATCAATGAGAAGCCTTCTCTCTTCGACACTCCATCATGCTTCATGGCTAAGGCCACTAAGGTACAAACTTGTGATGATGGAAGTAATGAGGAACATGATAAAGAAAATGAAAGTGATAGTGATGATGATGAACCAACTAAGGATGAATTACTTGACATGCTAGATGATGCTAAAGAACACTTTGACATTAAGAGAAGGGAATGCAAAAGCTTGCATAAAGAACTAAAAGCCCTTAAGCAAGCCTTTGATGAGCTCAATGCATCTCATGAGAGGCTAGAGGAAGCCCATGAGAAGCTTGGCAAGGCTCACAAGAAGCTTGAAAAGGCTCATTCCTCTTTGCTTAATGAGCAAAATAAGAAGAAGCATGTTGAGACATGTGATGTAGGATTAACTTGTGACTTAATTAATGAATCATTATATAAGTATATCTTTGTTGCTCCCACTAACCCTTCTTGTAGCACTTCTACTTCCACCTCATCTAGTAGTGACGGTTTTACATGTGATGCCTCACTAATGGTTGAGAATGAGACCCTCAAGAAGGAGGTCAATGAGCTCACTCACACCTTGGCTAAGGTATATGGTGGTGAGGACCGCTTGCTTATATGCTTGGGTAGCCAAAGAGCTTCTCTATAAAGAGAGATTGGGCTATACCCCCAAGAAAGGCAAGGCAGCCTTTGCTCCTCACAAGACTAGTTTTGTGAAGAACAATGGTCGGTTTTGCACTAGTTGCAAGCAAGTTGGTCATAAAGAGCATGAATGCAAGAACAAGAGCAAAAATGCTAATGTATCCTCAATTAAGATTAATTCTTTCTATGTTCTTACCAAGGGTGCAAATGGTGTAAAGGCTAAGTTTATTGGTACACCATGGATGGGCTCAAAGAAGAAAGCCATTTGTGTGCCAAAGAGTTCGGTCACTAACCTTTATGGACCCAAGCAAGTTTGGGTACCTAAAAAGAATTGATCTTCTTTTGTAGGTTAATTACAAAGCTAGAGAAAGGCATTAGGTTCTTGATAGTGGGTGCACTCAACATATGACCAGTGATGCAAGAATATTCAACTCAATCAACACCAATGGCAACAATGGTTATGATAGTATCACATTTGGTGACAATGGCAAAGGCAAGGTCAAGGGGATTGGTAAGATTGCAATATCCAATGACACGAGCATTTCCAATGTGTTGCTTGTAGAGAGCTTGAACTTCAATTTACTATCCGTGGCTCAATTGTGTGATCTTGGATTCAAATGCATATTTGGGGTAGATGATGTAGAAATCATAAGTGTAGATGGCTCTAACTTGATCTTCAAAGGCTTTAGATATGAGAATCTATACTTGGTTGATTTCAATGCTAGTGGAGCTAAATTATCTACATGTTTGTTCACTAAGTCTTGCATGGGTTGGTTATGGCATAGAAGGCTTGGTCATGTTGAAATGAAACAATTGAATAGATTGGTTAAGCATGACTTGGTTAGAGGCTTAAAAGATGTTGTGTTTAAGAAGGATAAGCTTTGTAGCTCTTGTCAAGCCAACAAACAAGTTGGAAACACCCATCCTAAGAAAAGCATGATGAGCACTAGTAAATCATTTGAGTTATTGCACATGGATTTATTTAGGCCAACACAATACACTAGCATCGGTGGAAACAAATATGGCTTTGTGATAGTGGATGATTATACTAGATACACTTGGGTATTCTTTCTAGTGGTCAAAAGTGATGTATTTGCAACATTCAAATCATTTGTAAATGGCATTCACAATGAGTTTGAAACAACCATCAAGAGAGTTAGAAGTGACAATGGTAGTGAGTTCAAGAACACTAGAATTAATGAGTTGTGTGATGAATTTGAAATTAGACATCAATTCTCATCTAAGTAAACTCCATAATTAAATGGCCTTGTTGAGAGGAAGAATAGAACACTCATTGATATGGCAAGGTCTATGCTTAGTGAGTACAATGTGAGTTAATCTTTTTGGGCCAAAGCTATTAACATGGCTTGCTATTGTAGCAACTGCCTCTATTGTCACCCATTGAAAGAGAAGACACCATATGAGCTCTTGATTGGTAGAAAGACCAACATTGCATATTTTCAGGTCTTTGGTTGCAAATACTATATCTTGAAGAAAGACACTAGATTGGACAAGTTTGACAAGAAATGTGATGTAGGATTCCTACTTGGATACTCAACTACTAGCAAAGGATATAGAGTTTGGAATTTGGATAGTGGTACTCTTAAGGAAGTTCATGATGTTGAATTTGATGAAACCAAGGGTTCACAAGAAGAGAATGAGAACTTGGAAGATGTTAGAGGCATTCAACTTTCAAATGCCATGAAGAACATGGATGTTGGTGAATTGAGGCCTAGGCAAGTGAATGATGATGAAGATGACCAAGTGCAAGTGCTCTCTAACTCAAATGTGCAAGATGATACAACTCAAGCTAGTACAAGTGGCCTCATGACAATGAATAAAATCAAGTGGCTAGTACATCATCTCAACCCAATAATCAAGCAAGTGCAAGCAATCAACTTCCAATCCTCCAACCAACCAATATTGCAAAGAATCATCCATTGGACACTATCATTGGTAATATTTCAAGAGGTGTTTGTGGGCTTGTAAACCTAGTGTTTGATCTAGAAAATGAGCTATAAGTGTTCAACTCAACATGGTACAAGATAACCCTTATTTGGAGGTGTGAAGGAGCATGTCCTTGGATCAAACCGAGTTAAATTTCTTTGGCAAGTATTCTAGATTGAAACAAATTTGGGAAAATGATCCTCACCCCATATATTGACATTGATAATCTCAACCTATCTACATTTTGAACTTTTGTGGTCATTGATGACAAAGGGGGAGAAATAGTGTACAAAGATAGTGAAAAAACAACAAAGGGGGAAAGAAACAAAGATATAAGTGATAGGGAGAGAATTTGACATTGGGGAGAGATATGACAAAGGAAATGGATCAATTAAAATTTTGAGCACACAAGTAGGGGGAGCAAGCTCATGACCTTGTATGGTGCATTTGAATGTGCATTTCATATATTTGCTTGCATAGGCACAAGTTTTAAATTTCAATATTCATGCTTGTGTGGTGTATGCTAGTTGTAGGTTTGGATGATGAAATGAAAAACTAGCATGCATAGGTTAAAGTAACTAGACTCATGCTCACATTATGAAAACTAGATCTTTACTTCTAATGTTGATCTCACGGGATATTCTAGTTTTTGTGTATGTCTAGTTACTAATGGTGCTAAGGATGGTATATTGATGCACTCCGATTGGTATCATGCTTCAGAGGTCCATCTTTTATACCTTAGCATCATTTGGTAGACATTGTCTCCTATATTTCCTATCTAAGCATATATGCAAGCTACAATCCAAACTCTTAGCAAATATGTAGGGGGAGCAATTGCTACCATTTGGGGTTCATGAAACTTGTCCATATCCTTTTACATATGGTAAATATTCTTGGACAAGCAACATGGTTTCAATTAAATTTGAATTCATATCTTTGTGAAAGGGTTGTCATCAATTACCAAAAAGGGGGAGATTGAAAGCTCTAGTTTGGTTTTGGTGAATTGATGAAACCCTAAGTGCTAACCTAGTTTATCAAAGTGATTATGAGATAGGTAGCACTACTCCAAGTGGTGAAGCAAATGAAGATCATGACTTGATGATGGTGATGCCATGGTGATGATAAAATGCTTGGACTTGGAAAAGAAGAAAGAAAAACAAAAAGCTCAAGGCAAAGGTGAAATTGATAGGAGATTTTTGGTTTAGTGATCGAGACACTTGGAGAGTGTGATCATATTTAGGATTGATAGCCGTACTATTAAGAGGGGTGAAACTCGTATCAAAATACGATTATCAAAGTGCCACTAGATGCTCTAACTCATTGCATATGCATTTAGGATCTAGTGGAAAGCTAATACCCTTGAATATGTTTGTGAAAATATGCTAACACACGTGCACAAGGTCGTACACTTGGTGTTTGGCACATTTGAGCAATGGTGGAGAAGTTGGTGAAATGAAGGAGGTAATAGTAACTGAGAAACAGTGACCGGACGCTGGTCACATAGTGACCGGACTCTGACCCTGTGTCCAGTCAATAGCAGCAGTGAGTGCACGGTCTCGGTCTCGTGACCGGACACTGGCGCGAAGAGTGACCGGATGCTCAGGGCCTGCGTCCGATCAGAGCTAACATACGCTAACGTGGTAGCGTGAGGAACAGTAGTGACGCGTGGCAGTTGGAGAATGACCGGACTCAGGTGTTGCGTCCGGTCGTACAGGAGCGGACGCGTCCGGGCGCAAAACAGAGGTTCAGGGAGCTCTCTGGAAATGGTCGGACTCTGGCTGGTCTGCGTCCGGTCACAAATGGAACCTTACTGGAAATGACCGGACTCCAGTGTTGGAGCGTCCGGTTACTTTGAGCAGCGCGTCTGGTCACAAGTTAAGTGCACTGATGACCGTTGAGATCGGGCGATCAACATTTGAAGCAAGGGACACGTGGCAAAAATCTAAGGATCGGACGTTGGGGTCCTGCGTCTAGTCAATCCGACTGGCGCGTTCGGTCGCCCTGATTTTTCAGTGAACAGAGAGCCAACGGCTCTATTCGTGGGGGCTCTCTATTTAAGCCTTGTTGCCACCTCTAGCTCACCATCTTGGCCATTTGCATTGACATAGCAACCTGGTGAGCTTAGCCAAAGCCCTCCCACTCATCTCCATCATTGATTCATCATCTTTGTGAGATTGGGAGAGAATCCAAGTGCATTGCTTGAGTGTTTGCATCTAGTGGCACTTGGTATTCGTGTTTCGCTACGAGATTCGCTTGTTACTCTTGGTGGTTGCCACCACCTAGACAGCTTGGAGCAGCGAGGATCGTCGAGCGGAGGTTGGTGATTGTCTCCGGCTCCAATCGTGATGATTGTGAGGGGTTCTTGACCTTTCCTCGGTGGAGAGCCAAAAGGTACTTTAGTGAATTGCTCGTGGCTTGTGTGATCCTCATCTAATGTTGGTTGTGCGGCACCCTATTGAGGGTTTGGCGTGTGATGTCAATTAGCGCGTAAACCTCCAAGTGAGTGAATCGCCACAATGAGGACTAGCTTGCCGGTAAGCAAGTGAACCTCAGTAAAAAATCATTGTGTCATCATTTGATTCTGAGGTAATTGGTCTTCATTGGTATTCATTCTTGTGATTGATTGGTTCATTCCTCGAATTGGCAGTATAACCATCTTGCTCCCTCTCCTTACATTACCGCAAACTAGTTGTCAAGCTTTTTAGTGTAGCTAGTCCCTAGAGCTTGTTAGTTTGGTTAGTGTGGCTCTTTATTTAGCCTTTGAGATCACACTAACTTAGTGTAGTGATATAGCCATTGTGTGTTTAGAGACTATATAAACTAGAATTGTGGTAGGTGGCTTGCATTTTTAGTAGGCTAGCGCAACATTTATAGTGTGGCTCTCCTTGCATTTTTAGTGATATATCCATTTTTAGTAGTCATATTTGTCTAACCGGTTTGCTAAGTTTTGTTATACAAACTAACTATTATGGAGCAACAAAAATTACAGTGAACACCTAATAATGTTAGGAATTTACTGTGAAAGTTTTAGAGCCAAAACTATCACCAATTTATCACAACAATTCCTACAAGTTTATATTTTGACAATATTAAGTATCTCAATTTAATTATATAACTCCTAAGAATATTATAAAACTATGTGAACAAAATATACTAGCAGATATATCATGATTTAAGGAACCTAACAAAATTGGTTTCACAATTTTTGGTTAACTCCACAATTTTATACTGAATTTACAAGTTTACCTTAGAAACTAAATTAGAAAATGCTTAGAAAAGGAAAAGGCCGGTGGCGACCATTTTGGCCCGGCAGCCCAGCGCGGCATAGCTGCGCGCGCGTCGCGGTGGCATAGCAACGGCCCAAGGTCGGGGGTGCCCGCGCGCGCTCACGTTTTGCAAAAGAGGGATCGGGCTTTTGGATAATCACGTGGAGCAATGGAACACTATTACTATAGACTCACACATTGTATTAAAGACCCTGGAATGTGTTGCCTTTGCAACAGGGCGGTCCTCGGTGTACCCACGCGTAGCGGCGCAGCACAGCGGCGGCAACGGCGGTTACACCGGGCAAACTAGGCTCGCTATGACGAAGTAAGGGGCGGACCACCATCTACAGCTAAACGCGCAAGGATGGGTGGCGGTTAAGAACTCGGAGACGCGCTGGCGCGAGCTGCAGCGGTGAGCGGCTATCCGTGGTGATGGCGTGACTGTTCTGACGAGCCTATGCCCTCACGGCAAGGTAGAGATGACAGAGAAGCATCCGTAGCTCACCGTGGTGTACGCACTACTGACGGTTGAAGCTAGGTAGAGTTGTGGCAGTCTGGCCATGTGCGACCGAGTGGGGCGGCGGCGCTCTGCGATGGACACCGACGCGTCACCACGTCACCGACGAGTTCCCTGGCCAAAACAGTGCGAGCATCGGATAGACGGAGTCAACGCGAGTGTAGGGTTATGAGCAATCGAACTGATACCACTCCTACATGCCTTACCTCCCAACCTACTGATTCGGCGATGCCCACGGCCGGCGGTGAGCAAAATGCCAAATTGCCTGTTGGTAGTGATCGGCCGGGCTCATGGAGAACAGGGCGCATAGCTGACTACCCATGCCACCCACTGATGCGAGGAATTATACTGCGAAGCCTAAGCTGGTGAAATTGAAAGAAAGGAATGGTGTGCTGCCACTGCTACATTGTGGACAATGGCCTCGACTTACGTGGACCGGCCAAGACGCGATAAGGCATGGCAGCACGAGGGCACAACCTCACGAGAAAGGGTAGGGGTTGCATGTTTAATGCTCGGGTGGAGCCTTTAGAAGTGCATATGCGGTCATGTGTACGCGGCGTTGCAATGCTGTAGGGGGTGGTACGAGTCGGAGCGGTGTAGGTGAGGCGAGCGGTTGTGAACGTGCCCTATTGGGTGGGGAAAGGTGATAGAGAAGGCAGAGTGCAATCCTGTGCATGACTTGGTAGTACGTGCACACGGCGTAGATAGTGGCGGCCAAGCCTGGCCTTGCGCACATCCGGCGGCCACGAGCTCGCTGCCGACGTGGCCCGTGCGCCGCTGTGCTAGAAATGGCAAGGCGACGGCGACACTGCCTCATGCTCGTGGCATCAAAGCGGGCCAACGACATAGCGCGGTGTAGCGGTAGGCACGTAGCATGGCGATACGATGGTAGCGGCAGTGGCGTCAATGCGGCATGGGCGCGGAGGCGGCGAAGACACCAGCCATATGGCCCCAAGGCCGTGTACGCAGCGGCCTGCAGATGATCGATGACGGCAGCGACAAACGTATGCAGCTACGATGAAGGAAGGAAGGGAGATAGAGAGAGCGAAGCACGATGGTGGCGGCGGTGGGCGGCAATGGCGCGATGTACAGAGCCGCAGCGCGGCGATGGCGGCGGCGGCGGCGGCAATGACACAAGCAGCGGCAAAGGGCGGCGGCAAAGCGGCGGGTCGTGGCCGGGCCGAGCCGCCAACGCCACGCCACGGCGTGGGTGACCAGGCCAGCCAAGCACGGCAGCACGCGTCCGCACGTAGAGCGCACCAACGCCGCGACGGCGGGCCCCCATGGCCTGGTGACCTCGCGCCCAGACCAAAGGGCTAGCCCGAGAACATGTCGTGCACGGATTTTAAAGCGGTGACTACCACTAAACCATTGCCTCTAAACCGAAACCGACTTCACCATGATCAAACTAATACATGAGGCTGCTCAGCCGAGATAAAACGCCGCATCACTCTCTAACCCAATCTCTCTAAATAAATTGCTAAACTTGACAATGTCTAGCTATACACAAGCTTGAAATTTTCTAAGTTTTTTTGAGTTGAACTCTATTTCAAATTACATTTCTAAGCTATTGAAAATATTACTAAGCAATATTATTTTTCAACAGCAAGTATTTCATTGTCATCTACAAAGTTTGCACTTCCAACTTTATTTAAGTACCACACACATGTTCTATGGTATTTTTGCTTAATAAAAATTGATTTTTAACCCTACTTGATACACATGAGCTATCGAGTCAACATTCATTTAACATTTTTATTGGTTATTTTAGGCTACAAGAAATTTATCAATGCCTTCTATCACATGCATTATTACACAAACACGATGCTCGTGACATGATTTAGTAGTTGGTTTAGGGCGTAACACCGAGGGTGTTACAGTGGCGTAGCGCCGCTCTTTGCTGCCGAGGAGCTCACCATCAGCCGAATCAATGTCGAGCTATGCCATGCCGGCCTGCGAGCAGTGTCCTAGCACAATGCATGGTGCAGTGCACGCGGAGTTGGCAAACAACAGGGGCATAGCCCGTGAGGCCTATGAGCAGTGCAGGTGAGTGCGCGAACATGGGGTGGATGAGTGGCGACACTCATACTTCATGGAGAGACTAGTTGTGGTGCACACACCAACCAAGGAGAGGCAGTGGTGGATGGGAGAAGGAAGTGGAAGCACCCCTGGCGCTCACGCATGGTGGAGGTGTCCTTGTAGTTGAGGTTAGAGAGCAGGTTGTGGTGGCTCAAACCAACGGTCTTAGGCTTGGGCGCCATTGCTGATGATATGTAAGGAGACAGGATGATAGCCTGGCCATGCGGCGGCGGCGTTGGAGGAAAGAGGGCAGAGGAAGAGGGAGTAAACATGGAGACAGAGAGGGTGAGGGGTCTTTTTGCAATTTCCATGCATGCTGGCACGACCACATAAACATTTATAGGTGACATGGTGTGTTTTGGACCTCTACTCGAGTGCGGCATAAGATCAATGACCCAAATGGTTGCTTTTTTAGTTGGAGTACCTATATGAGAATCCATGAAAAGGTTAAGTACTTGCAGTGCAATTTACTCTTCTAAATAATTATCCACCACTGTCATTATGAAATACAACGTAAAAACCATTGAATCTATATCTAAAATATCAACCTACGCCATGGCTTTTTAGTGGTTTAGCTAAACTCATATGGTCCTATATCAAAAAGAAAATAACTTAAAATAAGCCCATCAATCTTCATCGAAATTACTCATATTTGCCATTATGAAAAATAACCTAAAGTAACCCATAAATCTAGTCCCAATTACACACATTTGCTCTTACCAAAAATAACATGAAGTGGCTACTAAATATGCATCTAAATTACCCATATGCCATTAAGGAAAAAACCAAAGTACCATCTATGTATGGCTATTCTAACTCTAAATTGTTGAGTTTTTCTACTATGAGGTCTTGCTTTTTTTTAGCTTTCAAATTGTGGATGGCAGTTTGCACGTAGTTACAAGGTGCAAAACTAAAACAAACATGTTACAAATTGGACAATACATACGTCAAATTGTTACAATCCAACAATGTGCTTCCCAAACTTGCATATTGTTGAAGACCTAAATATTAATCTAAATTTCTACCTACTTTATTACCAAAAGTACCAAAATACTCCTACACATGCTTAAAAATTACCAACTTTTGTCATTGTTAATATAGAAAAAAAAATATGTCAACCCATGAGCAAAATGATTTCGATATCAAACACATAGCTTAATCCAAGGATTCAGAAAATATGTGGAACAAGCATGGAGGTGTGATGGAAGGGGGAAACTACAATAGGCATGGATAAATAAATAAAACAATTATTTGCATTTGCAACCAAGTAGGGTTGAAATGAATATTTCCCAAAATATCTCCAAAAATAATAAGATTTAAACCTCAACTTCAAGGATTTGAAAAAAGGCCTACCAAAGTTTCAAATTTAAATGAAATCCATAACTATAATTCAAGGTTCTTGTGAGGCGATTCGATCAAATACCACTCAAGGGAAATTCTCACAAATTCTAGCATTGAATGCTATTCAAGAGTAACATCTCAAATCACAGTCAAAATGGAAGAACAAAAAAATCCATGGAAAAGGCCCTGGAAATAACATAATTATAATAGAGAGAGTATAGAAGACAGGGATTCCAAATCCAAATAAAATTCAACAAGTGGATGTCATGGATTGGATATTGAATCACAAGTAGAAGGTCTTTGCTAGGTTAATGCCATCATTCTCCCTCTCTTTAGGAGATGAAGAAACTAGAGTGTTCATCTCTCTCTCTCTCTCCCCCTTCTCACAAGCTAACTCTCCTATAAGAGCTTTGGTGGAAGACCATAACGTCCTACTAGTTAGTACTAAGTACATACACCCAAGGGGCAAAACTATCCAAAGTTAATTTTGCTCTTCCATTAGATGGATTAGGTGTCTTCACGACTTTGCTTCACCTGGACTCTAGCTTCATAATTGTGCCAGTCATCCTCCAACTCAAAGCACCAGATTTTGAGGCGAAACTAGAAAACCCCTCATGCACGCTTATTGAAGCATGCATGACTTGTCATGGCTTGCATTGCATACTTCACCCATAAGCTTCTTGAGGTTGATGCGCGTGTCCCACCTTGTCCTAGCTTGTCCCCAAGTGATCCGCGTTGCCCGCCTCTTGACTTGAACTCGACGCCCTCCTTGACTCGGTCAACATCATCGTCGTCTCCATTTCCCCCCTCTTCACTTGATGTCATCTTAGCTTGTGACCTCCCATGTACGTGCGTGTGCATGCAGAAGTTTGTTTCGTTTATCCTTCTTCTTTTTGCAGACATGACATGCAACCTAATTAGTCATCGTTTGGACAATTATTAACATATATCTACAGCATCCTGTATACACCTAACCGTGCCCGCAACTAAACGAAATGTCATCTTAGCTTGCTCCATGGCAGATCGATAAACCCTGTACATAACTGTGTGATGAGCCCTGATGAGCCTGATGTAGCATCTCTACTATAATGGACCAATCAAAATTATACTAAATCCTCTCAGAAAAATGTCCCCCCGCTGAGAGTCTTCAACAATTATGCACCCAGAAAAATACACATAGAAATTCGTCTCTATTAAAATCAAGGGCTAATAAAGCATCAAAACCCATCCAACGGCTGATCTTCGACGTGTGATGCCAGACTTGTCACCCCGCGCCCCAATCCCACGCACACGGGCTTCAGACGTGCTCCACACACATCGCGTGCCTCTGTAGGCAGGGATCGACTCCCTGCCCCGCTCCGTGCCACTTTTATTTTGTTCCGAAAAAAAACAAAACAACGCTTCGTTCCTCTCCGATGCCCGCACGCCCGAGTGGCCCCTCTGATGGCGACAACTAGGGCTTGCGGCGGTGGCCACGCCCTCGGCGGGTGCGGCAGCGCGGCTGGAAGGCAAGGAGCCGCGCAACCGCGACCGCGCCCGGGGCGTCAGGCAGCGGCGCCGGGATGGGAGTGAGCCACGCCACCACGACGCCGCTCCGCCGCAACCCTTCCCCGCTTCTTTCTGCATCGCCCCTTCTTCTTCATTCGTGGGCCGGCAAGGCCTCAGTCTTATGTTCCCCTCCCTCACTGTTTTCCCCCTCCCAGATTTGCGGCGTCCTCCACGAAGCAGCATCTCAAGCCATGCTGGATGTGGATGGATTTGAGGTGGTTTTGGAGGCCCAGGGGATGGATGCGGTGGAGCGGGATGGACGTGGAGGGTGCGGACGGCAGGGGCGCCGGGAAGGCGATGCGGCAGGCGCAGTCGATGGTGCTGGCGCTCGACAACGACAACGCGCGCCTTGGAGGACCATGCGGAGCTGCTGCTTCTCGGTTACTCGCCATGGGGCAAACGCATCACACATCTCATGACACGGATTGCCGAGGCCGCCACCGCGCTGCACCACATGGTCAGCACAGTCGCCTTCACAGCTGCCGCCGTCGGGCTCAAGGGCGTCGGCATCGTGCTCTTCGTCTATGGCACGGAGCACGCCTACCATAGTCTCCACACCAAGTGAGGACGCTGCTTTGCTTTTTCTCTTGTTTCATTATATATTATTACAAATTTATCGTTTGCTGGAGTGAGGAGGACCTGGCCATGCCGCCATGGAGGAGAACGAGCTCCAGCCTCCAGCTGCTGCTGCCGCCACCAAGGGTAGGCAGAGGAGGATGATCCTGCCGTGGCCGAGAGTACTCCGCCAAAACTAACCGCCAAGAGACTGCATGTTCCTCTAAGTGGACGAAGAGGATCCTACTCTGCATTTGCCAGTTGAGTCTTGGCCTGCTTTGTCTTCTCATTCGTATGTGCATCAGCAAGGTTTTTTTTATCGGCCGAAATTCATGGAAATTTTCGAAATTTCTGTTCTATCCACATGGTCCGATAAAATTTGACATCGGTCAAATTTTTTCCTTCTTTCCTGCTCCCACACAGACAACCCAAATTCAGCCGTGCGACGGTCCCACACTATAATATTTTATTCTTGTTTTTATCTGTGAACAAGTGATGTTTAACAGCTTAGGAATAGTTTCAAGTCAAATTCTACGAAATTTTTTCAAAACAATTTGATTTTTTTTGAATTTGGTCCGATATTTCCGATATATCCTGCTTATCCTATTTATCCATGACCTCCGATAAATTTTTATTTCCGATAATGAAAACCTTGTGCATCAGTGCATGTGCCTTTGTGGAAACAAATCGTGATCAATAGAGATTGGTATCTTTTTCATTTGTACGAATAATTAGAAGAGATACTCTTCAATATTTGCAGTGGTAATAACTGAATGGCAGAACGGAGTATCTTAACACAGTGAGTAATTATTAAATTGGAATGCGTCAAAAAAGCAAGCCCACATCGTTGTAGTTTTTTGGGCTGCAGGCAAGCTCACAGTTGAGCTCAGCTCAGCTATGCTATGCTATGCTTTACACTCTCCCTCACTAACATACATGTTTTGGTTGGCATTAAAAAGTAATTAATAAGCATCCATGTTACACTGCGTCACTGTGTGTGGACAATCTGTGGCCAATTTATTTTGCAAGCAACAAGGAGCTCCCAGCTGACTTGTGCTTTATGCTAAGTTTATAGGTAGTTTTTCATTCTCTAAGAATTCATACACAGTTAGAAAAAAAAACTAAATGCCTCAGCCTAGAAGTTTTCTGTGGATTCGTGTACATTGTTTCATTGAGTGAGAGACCCCATGATAGTTTTGTTTGTGATCACACATGGGCACTCTCATATTTACTTCTTTGCTTTGTTGCAAATACCAAATAATTATGCTCTATAGAAATTCTTACATGGATTCTATTACCTTTATGAATACAGTGGCTTCCTCTGTTAAAGCATGGACTCTGTTGTTCAACACTTGACTCTTATTTTCAGGCTACACCGCTACAGCGAGGAACATTCTCAGCTGAAATGCAGAACCTCTAAGTTTTGAGGATGGATCTATGGATGGCTCACTGCTCATATCTGCGTAGTGAGGGTTAGAAAATCTTGAATTGCTAGAATCCTGCAAATTATTGTTTTACTTGTGGATTAGTAAAATAAGTAGCAAGTAGGCTATCATGCTTTCAGAAATAGAAAGCAGAAGAACTACTCCTTTTACTAAATGGATTCATAAAACAAAGGAAATTCGATCAAGTTAGCTGCAGCCTTGCATAATGTTGTCAGGTTTGTAAGAGCACAAGAAAGTAGCACATATCTAACATGAGATGACCTCTTATCATATTGTATCCGTGATTACTATTGTTATGTTTTTTTCACAAATTTAGCCAGTTTGTTGCAAGAAAAGCCATTCTTGACAGAATTTGTTTGGCCATTGATATTAATAGAAAGATGGTTCTGCACTCAGAAATGGCATGGTCAAATGTCAGAACATTCCTGTTGTGAAATGTTGGTTGGGTTTGAATTGAGAAAGAAAAGCAAGTTAAATATGATGGGCTTTCCGGATTTGAGTCAGCATTGGTAAGCTAAAAGCCTATATATACTGATGTGCCTATCTTATGGTCCGTCTTTGTAAGCTGGTATGCTAGAAGCAAACTGCATAACTCAGTGTTGTCCTAAGTTTCGGTTATACTTAGATATCTTTTTATTGCTTTACAGGTAATATGCTTTGGCTCTCCTGCTCTACATCATTTTGGGATCACAAGCTTCAAGGTAGTATTGATAAAGAGAAGATGTCTGAACCCACTAAACATGGACACCTTAATTGAGCTCCTTTTAATGTATTCTCTTTTAGTGAACTGGGCTAACTGAAAGCTACACTCGCTGCACTAAATTTGTTTAAATAACCACATTGTGCTCGTAAATAATGTGTTCACATGAGCGCTTGTAAATAATGTGTTCACATGAGCGCTTGTAAATAATGTGTTCACATGAGCTTGACAGCTTTATGTATGTATATCCAGTATGGAGTTTTGCTATGAGGCAGAGGACCTTTCATTGAGTTGTAGCTGCAATATAAAAAGTTGGGAATTATATGTGTGAAATTATGTTTGTTTGTCAAAAAAGTGTCTATATGAAAGTTGTCACATGAATTCGATCGTGTTTTGGGTTTTACCGTGACGTTAGCGTGGGCATACTACTGGTAGTACGTAGGGCTGTACACTGGCACCATGGCCTCAACCGATTTGACTTTGCAGGAATGTAGTGGTTGGCCCGTTGCGTCATGCATGCACGCATGCTTATCCCTCTGCAGGTTGCAGCCTCTTTTTTCTTCAATTTACCCAGCTGATAATCGCCACGGCACCTAATTGAAAACTGATGAAAGTCACGCATGCATGGATATATATCTCTATCTGTCTATCTGTCAATCAGATAGCAGTTTGTTATCACCAGCACTGGATCTGACAGTACAAGTCCTGCTTGAAGCTCCATTCGTTCATTCAGATGCACGAACAGTGTGTGGTTTGGTCATCGGCCGGATGGATCACTTTCATTCACTGCACACCGGGTTGTTGCCACAGGGAAATAAAAGCTCACGGCACGTGCATTCAACTATTTGGCCGTGCACGCACGACACACACACACACACATAATGTTTTATTGCGACCTTAATTAGCATATATAATATGGTTCATTCGGGGCTGTTGCTTAGAGGTTATAATATGAAATCCGTGGTGCATATGCATGGGAGAAATGGTCATTCATGATGTGCACTTGCTATCTAGAACAGGTAGCGACCGATGCAAATAAACTTGTGAGGCCAAGATGGAAATGCATGGCACTGTAGAGGGTACCGGTTGTTGGAGCTGAGAAGGCGTCGGCAATTATTCACCACGTGATCCACACTGGCACCATGGCCTCAACCGATTTGACTTTGCAGTGATCGAGTACAGGTAATTTGCGTCATGCACACACGTGCTTATCCCTCAGCATGCCATGTCTTTTTCTTCAATTTACCCATATGATAATCGCCACGGCTAGAATTGAAAACTGATGAAAGTCATGCATCCATTCATCATATCTCTATCTGTGTATCTTCGATCAGATAGCAGTTTGTAACAAAAGAAAAAGGGGATCTGAAAGGCTAAGTCCTGCATTGCAGCTCGTTCGTTCATTCAGATGCACGAACAGTGTAGCTCATCGGCTAGATGGATCACTTTCATTCACTGCACACCGGGTTGTTGCCACAGCAAAAAGCTCACGCACGTGCATCGACCTGTTTGGCCGTGCATGCACGATGCACACATAATGTTTTATGCGACCTTAGGCATATATATAGGTTCATCGGGCGATCGACGACAGATTATCCATGGATGGGATGGACGTGCATATGCATGGGAGAAATGGTCATTCATGATGTGCCGATTGCTATCTAGAACAGGTAGCGACCGATGCAAATAAACACTGAGATCAAGATGGGTGATGGCATTATTTCCACTACCGATTGTTGGAGCTGAGAGGCGTCTGGATTATTCGCCATTTGTTTCCCACAAGCTTCATTGTCATTTTAATGGCGTCTCGTTATGCAGGTATTTAAAGCAGTAAGACCACATGGATATCGATCAGCATGCCATGTAGAATATTTCATCCAGGCTAAAAAGGGCGGCTAGAATTGACAGGCAGACCGATGCATCCATTCATCAAGCTTAGTGGTGTATCCTTCTCGAAGGAAAAAAAACTCGCCTAAAAAAGGGGAAAAAAGGCTAAGTGATGCATTGCATGCGTATCTCATGAACACCATGCAGCTAGCTATAGCTAGTAGCTATAGCAGGGTGCGTGCCTGCAAAAAGGTGGACGGATCGACCCGTCGATATGGCGATGCGCACCAGGCCGGCCGGGGGCAGGCCACATATAGACATCGCACGATCGACGACAGATCCATCCATGGATGGGATGGACGTACGTGTACACGTACGCATCATGTGCCGATTGGACAAGCATGCATGCGACCATGCATTGTTGTCACTAGATCGTGCATGGGTGATGGGCCATTATTTCCACTTCCAGTTGGCCCCAGAGACAACTGGAGTGTTTACCATTTTGTTTCCCAAAAGCTTCATTTCATTTACTTTAACGTCTCGTTATGCATGATTCATGGCAGCTCGACTCATGGATATCATCATTGCCGAAAAGCATCGACGTTGATTTCGTCCAACATACCTATACCGGCCTAGATACACGGCGAAGGGTGGCCTAGACGCCCATGCCGACTAGTATGTTGACGAGACCGATTTAACGCTCGTTCTTCATCCTAAAAATCCACGAACGCCTCTCATGAAGACCTATGTGGGAGATGCAAAGCGAAAGTGTCCTAAGATCAGCAAAGCCATCTAGAACGCCACCAAATCTCGTCGAGAGAAGTGCTGCACAGCAAGGAGTTAGAAGAGCTTAATGTAGAATATATAAAAAGTAAAGATCAATTGATTTTGATGACTGGATAGATGAATTTCTCAATCGGCCATGATCCTCTCATATAAATAGAGGGGAGTAGTCATATATCCCAGTAGAAAACTTATTCCACACGCAATATACAAGTTTCCCATGAGATCGGATCAATTTCCAAAGAAAATCACGAGTTAGCTTCGAATCTGCCAAAACCGGCTCAGGACGGTATGTAAAACCGGACTATAGACCGGTTTTTTCAAGTCGCCGCAGACCTCTTTGGCCAATTTATTATATAGCTAGGGCCACTTTCCTGGGCCGGTTCTTGCAGGCAGCACGCAAATTTGCTCAATTTCATCTAAATTCAATTCTTTTTGCTTCTGTGTGATTTTACAGTCCATCTTCAATATTCCGATCCCTTTTGGCTGTCAACGGCATCCATTTATGCATGCATGCATGCATGCAACCTTGGATTACTGACACATAACAGGAGTAGCTTTTGGTGTGGGCAAGGCAATGCTGGCCAGACGATGTCGATGGACCTTGCTGTCGGTTCATGCACGTAGCTAGCCGGAGTACTCGTCAGTAACATATACTAGTACCCCTCCCAAGAAAGAATGCAATTATGATTCGTAACTGACGCAAATTTGATCAAATTTATAGTAAATAATATTATTATTTATGTCTTAAAATAAATTTTTTATTAAAATATATTATGTACCTAATCTAATGGTACTTATTTTGTATTATAAATGTTAGTATTTTTTTATAGAAATTTAGTCAAAATTTATACTATTTGACTTCTTGAAAAACAAGAATTGCATTTTTTTCATGGGGGGAATGAGTACTACCTAATTTCAGGTTAGTCTAGACTTTAGAGTGATGACGAAATAGTACACAGATCTACCTGAAACTGAAAGGGTCGTGGTCGTTGACAGCTTTTGCTTTGCACGCATGCAGCACGTGTGGCCCAAATCCAAATGGGAACCGGGGTAGATTCCGTTGACAAACTAACGTACGCACGTAATACGCGTCCGCCTGCATGTGCTCGCTTCATTCTTCTTCACCTTCCCAGTCCCAGATATCTAGTGCCAGGTGTCGCCAAGAACAAACACCAAAGATAGCTCGCGGATAGGGTACCAGATAGATATGGAGCAACTACAGCAGCATGGTCTGCAGCAGTAGAGGGATAGATGGAGAGCGAGTGGAGGACGACGACGATGACACCGATGGATCGATAGCCATCGGCGATCGTCCGGCTTTAGAACAAGGCTAATCTTTTTTGTATACCTAAAAAGACTCTAACATCATCATCTAATGATACCAAAATTTTGATCCATGTTCACGCTTCCGTGTCCGATACGTCGTCCTCCACTCAAAGCTCACGCGTTCGCATCTGAGTACTAAGGTTCAGTTCAAAAATCGTAACCTCGGTGTAACGCACGGGCATATATCTAGTAATATATAGCCGCTTGGATCACAGCTCGATTATTATAATCTAGATTATGCATGAGAGAATATTATAATCAGGATTATAGATTATAGTAACCAGAGTGTTTGGGTCTTATATATTATATTATGGTGATTGATTATTGTTGGTTAAAGTGAGAAATTCCTATTTCATCTTTTACAATTTGGCAAGTTGGATAATCAATGGGGGGCAAGGTGGACTTTCAGCACCCATAATCCCTTGTGACCTGGTCTCACCTGGATTATTGGATTACAATAATCAAGAGTTTTGATCTATACCGAATAATAAAGAGGCAAAAATTTCTGCCATAATTTTTTTTTGTCCAACTCTGATCTCTATTTGGATTCTAGTTTTTTGTCCGAAATCATCTTTTCAAAATCCTGTTCAGTTTAGATCTTATTTCTATCTATCTACACATAAAACATATCTTCAAACCGTGCTCGATCAAATCAGAAAAAGGGCGGAGCCTGGCTACTACTTTGCACGACCAACAGGCAACACGTCGGGATTTGCCATGGGCAATTGGGCATGCAGCAGCTATTAAAAAAGAAAAGGCAGAAAATCAAGGAGCGGGCCAGAAATTGAAAACTGTGTGTAAAGAAGAAAATGTCTTTTATAGAAAACTAAAACTCTACTAATTAAAATCATTACTTTTTAATAACTAATATATAAAAATTCAGAAAAGCAAAAAAATCTACACATAAAAAATCACACAAACTAAACTAAAGGCCCGCTGATACTAAAAAAACGCACGACCAGTATGCCAAGGTGGCCGAAGCCAAGAGGATGCACGCACGCAAGGCCAGCCATGCATGTTCGCCCCCTACCACTCACGCTGGGCGGGGCGGCGACATCAATGCTAGCCAGATCAAGCAATGCGGGCACCGGTGCCGGCACAAATGACCATTGTGTACGGAGGACATGCAACAACGTCCTGGCAGACAAGACGACTATCAAGTTATTAATTATTTTTTTTTCCGTTGCAATGTCCGGGCATGATTCTATCTTCAATAATTTTCCTTTCCTTGGTTTGTGTGAGACCCCGCTAAATGGGCCAAGTTAGGGCCGGTTTGATGCGCTGGGCCGAATGGCCGAGTATTATAGCTCTTTGTTGCTGGTACTGTAGCATAAGACTTTAGTCCCATACCGGAACCTGAGGGGAAACTGAACCAGCTTAAAAGCCTGAGCCTGGGAGGCTGTTAACTCCAGTTCAAACCTTTTTCGCAAGCGAGGACGAAAGCGCAAGAGAGTTAATTAACAAGGTGTGGTCCATTCAATGTGTAGAGTGGATCTTAGCCGTCTTCCCGAGCTGGGGCCAACGTGATGGACTCCCATATGAATTCAATAGGAGAAATCGAATACAATACATCAACTCAATAAATAAATTGACATTGAGCACCAATTATTAAACCATATAAGCAAGGCACCATATCGCGCAGGCGAGGCGGCACAAAAAGATATTGAGGTCGAAATGATGGCGGCGCGAGGAGCGGAGACGACGGCGAGATCAGGCAATGGAGGGGCAACCTGACGAGACGACGACATGAGCGAGACCAAGACGAGGAGGCAAGGTCGAGGAGAAAGGAGACGGCGACGCGGGCGAGGCTGCCAAGTGTTGGGGCGTGCGGCCGCTAGATCTCCATCGCATGGATTTGCCAGGCTGTGGTGACGCCGTCGCGTGGTGCTGCCAGGGCATGGTCACGTCGGGGCTCTGTGTGGTCGACAGGGTGCTGTGACCGTCAACCCGCCAGGGCTCCATGGCCACTTTGGCAAGGCTTCAGACAGACGAAGTTGAATCCTTGGAGGCCTCGGGTGCGAGGATGAGGCCTTGGGACTCCGAGTCCGAGCTAGGAGATAAGATGAGAAAGAAGAAAAAAAATAAAAAGAAAGAAGAAAACAGAAAAAAAAGAAAAAAAGAAAGAAAATAGAAGATAGAGTAGTATTGACGTTTTACAGTTTTCAACTACCATAAGGAGTTGTTTAACCAAATGTTTCACCAAAACATCTTCATCTCCATCGCTAGAGCTGCTTGTGAAGCTAAAGTAAAAAAAAAGATGCTTCGCTAGTGATATCCCTCATTGATTAATTGTATGCTATTGGTCTCGACTTTAACAAAAATTGCACAATAAAGTGTTTATAAACTATGTAAATTCACTGGTATGCAGTATGTTCCGTTATATTTGTTTATTCTTTGATGCTATAATTGGAAGTGGAAGTGAAAATGTGCGCCCCTGGCCCTTCATGTTTATAAAGAGTCCTTGCGCTGTAGCATAGATGCAATTAATTACTTAAGTGGAAGAAAATATATTGAATCAAAATTATTTATATATACGTTTTTAGCATAATGTCGAGTGCAATAAAAATATAATGATGTAAATAAAAAACTATTGCTTTCAAGACAAAACAAGACATAGATGCTAAAACTTTGGATGACACTATACCTTTCCTCTTGTTGCAACACACGGGTAATTTTGCTAGTTATAATAAACCATGACATAATCAATCATGTTTGGATCAAAATTTAACTATATATATAATCTGGTTATTATAATCAGAGAGGTATCCAAACAAGGACTTATTATATATAGTACTTCTACTTGGTTTTCATCTATGATCTATCTTTTTTCTTGACTACCGTTTTTCTCCTATATATCTCCTTCACCTCAACGTAAAATCCTACCGTCAGGGAAACATCGGCGTCCATTCCATGCACGCAAGCACGCACGGCCGGCGTGGAAACAAGCGAGGTCCCGACAGCGCCTAGTGCGTGTATTTCGTTTCATCTTTTCTCGTCGACGATCGGGTTCGTTCGCAATCACGCTTTATATGAGCTCTGTCGAGTGTGGCGATAAGTCAAAGCATGGACCAATAATCCACGGATGGATGGAGCGGAGCAACTAATCCCCGTCCCAACCGAAAACTAAACCAGACCAAACCAAACCCCTGGAGATAGATTTGCCGGCCGGCCGGCCGGCCGGTCCAGCCATCCCCATGCCATGCACGCATTAGTCTTCGTTATTCATGTTGCTGACAGCGACCACGCCGACGGCGACGACGACACGAGCTGCAGCCATGGACGGACGGACGGACGTCTCAACCGTCATGATGTACGCGCGCGGCCGTACGTATGTAGCATATATGTACAGTTCCTTTGATTTTCACAAATTAGAGATCGACACAGCAGCTCCGCAGGTATAGGTAGGTGTTCACAAATTACTAGGCTATAATACTAGCTCGTACTATACGTACTACGTAGGTCCGATCGATCCTCCTATTCCGGCGCCGGCGACCACGCCCAGCGGCCGGCGGCGCACCCGTCGAGGATGAGGCGGGCGACGTCGCCGTCGCCCTCGCCCACGTCGTCTGCGGTCCTGCTACTGCGGACGGCGGCCAGCGCGCGGAACTCGCTGGCGCGCATGCGCACGGTGACCCGCTGGCCCGGCGGCACCTCGGGCGGCGTCCAGGGGTGCACCGCCGCCGCGCCCTGATGCCCCCACCTCGCCGTCGTCGCTGTGGCCTGCAGCACCTTCCTCGTCATCCAGCACCAGTCGCAGGACTTGGATGCACAGCTCCCCATGGACGATGAGAGCACACCACCGTCCGTCCCCAATTAGCGTAGCTGGTCTGTACGTGACATGTACTACATGAATCTGTTTTTGTGTATATATAGCGTGGCATGTGGATGAAGATTTGTCGTTGTTGCTGGTCGGAATCGCCGGCACGCAGACGCAGTAGTGAGTAGTCGCAGAAGCAACGCCAGCAGCAAGCAAGGCAAGCAGCAACAGATAGTGCATGAGGTTGGACAAGCGTCAAGAGATTAGTCACACGCACTGACATGTACACACTACACAAGTTGATTGATGGGTCATGGGTGGGTGCAGACGGCAAGAAACACACGACAAGCTAGCTAGCCAAGCTCTGTAGACTGTGTGACTGCTTGCAAGGAATCGACGCGCATATCTACGATAAATCTAGGAATAGAGTGTGCTTAGCATAAGCATAAGCATAAGCAAGAGATGATGAGAACGTGATCACACGAGCTAGCTTATGGTGGTGGTGGTGCCAGTGCATGTGTGTGTTGCTAGCTGCATCCACAAGGCATTTGTTGGTTGGTGGTATAGGGCCATGCTGAACCAGGATTTGGGCGGCATCAATACTTACTATTGTTTTGTTCAGCAGCTGCATGCTGTTCTGTTGATCTTCAAGTGCAATGCAACTGCCTGGGAGAGGAGCAAGCAAGGTGTTGTGTGCAAGCAATGCAAACCTCTGATCTGAAACGCCGGGCAGGCAGCCGGCCTGAGGATATGGGTGATGGCCTGATGGGCCACATTGCTTTTGCCAGGTTTGTGGGATGGCTGTACGGTGACATACGCGTGAGTCAAAATGGCAACGGGTACGTACCCGATGGGTACTGGCCACCCGTACCCGCACCCGCCAGATCAAAATCTTACCCGTCGGGTTACCCGTACCCGCAGGCGGGTAGAAAATTCATTCCATACCCGCACCCAACAATATACCCGAGTTCACACACCAAAATATAATAGCTTCCAGCAAAACAAATCAACAATAAAGCGAAGAAAATGTTCAGAAACTAGTTGAAATAGATCGATGCCTCATTGGTTCATTCCAAATATACTTATATGGGGATTAAGGTTTGAGGGATATACTTATATATATACTTATATGGGCTAAATATGGGCTATATGCTTATATGGGCAAAATGGTGGGATATTATTTATGCGGGTTTTTACCATATGGGTAGTATACACCCACACCCATACCCGGGGTACAAGAATTGTCCAATAACGTACTCACTCCTTATCGGGTAAAACCCGGCTGGTACTGGCATGGCCATTTTGACGTTTTCCCGTCCCCTGTTTGCAATTTGCGTTCAGATTGATGGTCCATACATACATATACACCTACCTGTAGGGATCAGCTAAAGCTGGGGTCACTCTTACTTTGGCATGCTTTCAAGAAGGAAGGAAAAAAAACTCACTTTTGCACTGGCATGGGGTTTTTTCATTTAAAAGAATCTACTATCTCCGTCCTAAAAAGGACAAAACGAGTCAGACTAAATTTGTAGAAAATAAATAATAACAAATATTTATGATTCAAAATAGATATACTAAAGAAATATAAGTCATAAATAATGACTGTAATAATATTTATGTACTACCGTCGATATAATGTCCGTTTATATAAAAAGAGTTCAGATTTAAGATGTTTTATCATACTCCAGTAAGTACTATTATAGAGTTGCATCCTTATTTTCTTGAAGCGCATAGCTGGTTTCTTAGTACTAGTTATTAGGGAGCTGGTAGCTAGAGCCCTGAGCGTTTGAAGCAGGGTAACTTGTTTTCGTGTGTAGGTGTTTGTTTGTTGGGAAATGCTGTACGCAGGATATTCGTCTGCCTGGACGCTCCTTCGTGGACTTGCGTCCTAGACTAATAAACCTTCCGCGTCTATCACTTCCGTTGACCCTGTTGCTTGCCCTTGCTCCGCCGCCCGCCCTGCTCCTCTTGCTCCTGTTCCGCGTGCTGCTCCTGCTGCTACTCCGGCTCCACCGCCCAACCTGCTGCTCCTGCCGTTGCTCCTGTTCCTGTTCCGCGTGCTTGCCAAGCTGCTGCTGCTGCTGCTGCTGCTGCTGACACTACTCTTGCTCCGCCGCCCACCCCGCCCCACGACGCTGAGCGCAAGGTGAAGCGTCAAGCCTGGCGCGGAAGCCCTCTGGCCTCGACTCCTGCTACGGTTGCGGCGCGCCGGCACCCCGATGAAGATGGTAGAGGAAGCCGCACCGGGATAGGATGCATGTTGCAAATGTACAATTCAAAATGTTTCAGAAGTTTGAGAGGTATGTTGCAAGCGTTGTACATCGATGTTGCAAAAGTAGATCAGGATGCTGCACATATTGTAATGGCTATACACGTATATTTCAAGTTTATATCCCAAATGTTTCATTTGTTCCAGACGAATGTTAAAAGCGGTTTATTTGGAAGTTGTAAAACTGGATCTGGATGCTGCATATACATGCATGTTGCAAGCATATGTTTCAAGTATTTTCAGGTGTTTCGTACATATGTGTTTTGCAAGTATTTCATCTAAATGTTGTATATGTTTGCAATGGTTTTCAAATATTTTTTAGGTATTTTCATAAGTGTTTCAGACGCTTGTTCAAGTGTTTCATCCCATATAATGCATACGCGTGGGAAGCGGCTGATGGTGTGGACGACGTTCGGGGCGGCATGGGCGACGTTCGGAGCGACGCGGGCCCACTACTGGTTCGCTCGCCGGCGAGCCCGACACACTAGGCTCTCGCTCGCTCCCTGTACGAGCCACGTCCAGAAGCTAACGCCCGGGACCGCTAGCAAATCCGTTGTTCGTTGGGGTTTTTTTTCCTCTGCTAATAATAATATAACACGGCAATCCTCCCGCCATTTTTTTATAATGGAGGGTGTATTCGGAAGAAAAGCTTTATATATTATTACTAGCAGATTGAGTGATGTATGTACTGAGAGCATCTCCAGCAGTAGCCCCCAAATCAGGGCCCCCGTTTTAGATTTGGGTGCCCGCACCCATTTTTGTTGTGCCAACAGATTTCTTCCACTACAGCCCAAACAAAACCTCCAAAATCCATATCAGCAGACAATGACATGGGGCACCCACGCATCATTGAGGCAGACCTTTCTTCCTCTCCACACAGGGCAGGAGGCCGAGCGGAGCAAGCAGGGTGGCGAGCAGGCCGGCGCTGCTCCCGCGCGGCGGAGGGAGGTGGAGGGAGTAGCGAGCAGGTGCCGCCGCGTCCGTGAGCCATTGGGAAGGGAGCAGGCGCCGCCGTGTCCACGAACCATCGGGATGGGAGCAGGTGCGACCACGTCCGCAAACAAGGATTTGCGCCTCCAGCCATCAGGTAGGAGCCGCCGCACCCGCATGGCCCCCTGCGCCACTGGAGGGAGGGAAGGGAGGATCCACCGCGTCCGTGCGGCCTGCGCCGCCGGGAGGGAGGGGAGGAGGTGCGTCTGCGCGGAGGGAGGGGCGGAGCAACGCGTGCGCGACGGAGGAGCAGCGCGTGTGCGTCGGATAGGGGCCGCCCCCACCACAGGAATGGGGTCTGGAGTGTGGATTTGGGTGTCCACCCCAAATTGGGGGCTCTAGTAGAGGCCCTGCTAGAGCTGCGTTTTTTGGTTAGGCATCCATATTTAGCTATAGAGACTCAAGTAGTGGTCCTGCTGAGTTGCTCCGAGAAGTGAGAACAGTAGCACAGTACTATGTGAGCATAGAAGCAAAGCGGTATCGTGTTTACCTTGTGACTGACGGTTAATTAACTATGAGCTAGCTAGTAGTGTTTTACTGTTGGTAGGGCAGGGGTACTGGGCGGTAAGACTGTCTTCAACAAGAAGACTTGTATGGGCACCCAAACCTAAAATGGGTAACAGAGACTTAAAATCAATCTCCAATAAATTGCCTATATAGGAGACCCATTTTAGATTGCCTGATAGACACAACCTAAATATAAGCATCTTCTCTCCTGAAAACACATTTGCAGAAATGATTTTCTTTTGGATCCTGTTGTTAGAGATGATACCGAATGTGTATTTAATCTTTTGACTGTAGCACTACCAAAGATCAAATAAGTTTTGTATTTTGGGTGTTGTGATTGGAGATAGTATGAGGGCAGGCGTGCAGCTGGGTCTGGGCCTCTGGGAGCCTGGGAGCGTGGGCTGGCCCCGCGCTTGCCTACCATTGCTCGAGTGCTGCTACGACCCACCTGAGGTGACACGCAGGACCAGCAACCCTCATCCTCTGTTCTTCCTCATCTCTCACCTGCAGTCACAGAACAAAAGTCAAAAGGGTAGGGCAGTCCAAAAGGAAAGGGAAGAAAAGAAAGAAAGATGATGGACAGTCAGGCACTCAGGCGAGACGACGAGGAGGAAGAAAACAAGCAAGATCATCGTCGCCTCACCTGTGTTTTTTTATTTTTACTGCGTGCGTACTTTGACATGCACAAGAGTTTCAGAGTGCCCAACGTCCTAGCATGCACGAGCCATTTCCTTTCAGCTTTTGGATTATTACTGGTACTCCCTCTGTGTCAAAAAAAATTCTATACTTAAAAGTCAAACTTTTTCGGTTTAACTAAGTCTACAGAAAATAGTATAATATTTATGTCTCTAATAAATAACTTTGCTATGAAAATATGTTCCATAACTAATTGAGTGATATTAATTTTGAATCATTAGTTTTAGTAGTTTTCACATAAATTTGGTTAAACTTTTGACTTCTCGGAAAGTACTTCCTCCGTCACTAAAAGAATGCAATTGTGGAACAGTGTCACGTGTTAGTATATCAACTTTGACCAATTATATATAAAAAAGTACAAATATTTATAATATCAAATAAATATTATTAGATTAATTACGAAATGTATTTTTATAATAAATTAATTTGGAGTAAAAAATGTGAATACTATTTACTAGAAACTTGATCAAACGTGAACCACTTTACGTGGCACGTAACCCATAGTTGCACTCTTTCTGGGACGGAGTTAGTAAGAAGGGAATTGCTAAAGCACATGCGTCTGTTTTTAAGTTTTTTTTTCAAGTGACGTATCAGGGACCGTTAGATTTAGATCGGAGGGTTGTTGTTCATCTTCAACCTTGAGTAATTGCACAATTTCTATTTCACGTGCTCACGTTCTGAAATCAGGCATCTGAGAGATAGCCGTATAGGATGTGTAGTAGATTTTTTTTTTTGACGGTGGGAGTACATTATCAACCAAAAAAAATGAAGGAGACGAGAGAGACCAAAAGCTGAGTCCATCGTCCGTGCAGTCTGCACAAAGCTGTGGCTGCCCCCCGGGCGTTCCTTCTTTTTTTTTTTGTGACTTCCCCCGGGCGTTCTGTGTTGGCGGCCTGGCATGTGGCATGGGACAGACAGCGATGCGCTGTGCCTGGCCCTGCGAGCGAGAGGATGCTCATGCTCCTGCTCCTGCTCCTGCTCCCCCACCGCGTACAGTACGTACCTTACCTGACATAGACATCCGTGTCTGTCGTCTCATCCCGTCGCGGGTCCCATGTCAAACCTCCCTGCCGTAAAAGCTCTGCTAAACCTCGTTGACAATTAGCGCCGTGTCTCCGGTAGGTAAGGAGTCGTTGCATTGCATTGCACCCACGCGGGTACACCGCCGCAGGTCATCGCGGTCCAGTGTACCTAGACGCCGGCGGCGGCGGCGAAGATTCCACAGACGCCTGGTAGATACATGCAGGTTCTGCCGATAAAAAATAACTGTGTTCATTCGGTCGAATCTAGGCTCGGGTGGCTAGCAATTATCAGGAAAATCTTCCATGTGCGATTCCTAACACTCATCTAAACAAGGCGAGGGGGTTCGATTCTGAGCATGAGTCCACTCCACTGTCTCTCACCGGGATTTATTCGCGTGGAGCTGTAAAGGGATTGTGACACGTCCGTCGCCCATAGAGCCATGGATGGTCCCGATGATTTTAAGAAGAACGTGGTCTTTTAATCTATGTGTAGTTGTAGATCTAGTTGTGAGCCATGGATGGTCTCGATGATCTCAAGAATGACACGGTCTACTAATCTATGTATAGTTGTAGATCACTTGTGTACGCGTGGTATGTGCGTGGGTAGTGTGGACGTGTGTGTTCGTGGCTGAAGTGTTCGTGCACTACAGCTGTACCAGACGAGAGGCTTTAAAGACGTCCCTGACCGGTGGCCGGTGGGCACACGATCCAGATGGATACACGCCAGGCTCTGCTCAATACTCCTACATGTTTATGTACCACCACTGGTCCAGTGCCAAAAGCTGAGCCAATGCAACCCCCGTCCCCGTGCAGGTGCAGGACGCAGCTGGGACTACCTATGGATCAGCCTGGGCGTTCGGTTTTTACCGACGGTTCGGTTCGGTTTGTTCGGTTTTTCAAAAATTCGGTTTCCAGAAAATGACCCCCGATCGGTTTGTTAAATTTCAAAAACCGACCAATTTCGTTCGCAGCTATCGCATAAGATTTACAATTGACAAGACTTCGGTTTTTACCTCGGTACAACAGGAAAAAAAACAGGTTACAACACATTTTAAGTTTGGTTTTTCGGTATTTAGTTCGGCTTCTTGGTACAACAGAAAAAACAGTTACAAAGACACTGTTCGGTTTTTGCACTTCAAGGTCGGTATGTCGGTGACAGAACTGAAAACCGAAACCGAACCGAAAAACCGAACTACCGACTATTCGGTTCGGTTTCGGTTCGGTTTGGTTTTCGGTTTCCGGTAAAAAAATGCCCAGGCTGACCTATGGACCCGCTCCACCGTGCTGCTGCTACCAAGGTCAAGGTGAGACAGAGACACTCGCTGTGACGCTGACAGGGCTGACTGCTGCACGCTGTACCGTGCCACTCTCTACAGCTCCAAGCTATGCAGCCAGAGTCCTGAGTCCTGACAGAACGTCAAGCTTAGGCCAATGATCGAATGAACCAGATGCAGCACTTCAGATTCAAGTTTATTTTTTTTCCTTTTCCAAAATATAAATGGCAGGAGCACTAACACCAGGTCCAGGTGGAATTCGGATTCAGATTCTAGGCGACCGGTGCATGCAAGCATGGTTGCACTTGCGGGTTGGTAACAGAGGAGGGCCAGACCTAAAACAGGGCAAGATTAAGAGCAGGTTACCAGAGACCCACAAACTGCTACTACAATTCTGCAACTGGGAGGATGCAAACTGTATCAACCGACTGGCATCAACTTTGTCCTTTCTCACCACCTCATGTCGTACAGTACAGGTCATGTTATAGCTGCACCATAAGATGTACTCCTACAAACTACACAACCTATGGCAGCAGCCAGCAGAAACACCACATGATCAGGTCTCAAAACTACTACAAACAACACTGCACATAGACAAAGCCAGGAACATGGAAGATGGAACCAGCCACCAGAGGGATCGGAAAAACACAACAGCATGCGCCACAACAAGAAAACATAGTAACATGTAAGCAACCAAAAGGTATGTAGAGCATATAACGGTACGCGTTCATAGTCTCCAATACCCAAGTTTTTTGTTTTGTTTTTTTTTTCAGTAGCAACCAGGACACAGCAAACAACTGAACACAGGGTAAATGTCCAGGAGTTTCGCCTTTGTTGCATCAAGGACAAGAGCATCAGGCAGACCGACCCCTGCTTCCTTCTAGTAAGATAAGAAATTCTCCTCTATGTGCAAGGTAAAAAAAAGGACCCAGCCTCGACCCGGGATTTCCCCATCTCTCTGGCTCCTGGCGTAGGCACTTTACTCACGGTGGAACGGTGAAGCAAGAAAAAAAAAGGCTGAGCCCATAACTTAAAAACAAAAGACACATGTCGCGACTTCTTTCCTCCCCTTTTCATATATGTCTATCTCTATTATATATAAGCAATGCCATCAGCACCTCCTGTACCTACGATATCTAGTGCATCAGCTGGCGAGGCGAGCGGGGACGCACGGGAGTCTTCGACGGGCTCACCCTGAAAATAAAATACCACAGTAGACAAGCTCTGTTATCCACTCCCAGCTCCTCTATATCACTGCAAAGCGTCAAAAGATTAGAGTTTTACCTTATTGGCAAGGATCCCAGTATCACACCACTGCAGTTGAGCGCAGCAGTAGCACTTTCAGCCTGGAAATTAAGAAACAAATGGATCTTATTGAGATGGGGGTTTATTTCTTGAAAAAAGGAGAAAAAAACAATTACTCCTATGTTACAACAAAAGCACCATCTAAAGGACCCAGCTTTTACAAATATATTGAATTAAGCATTGCCTTCAACAAATAATCAGCACGAGAAGGCTCGAGAAAGGCAGTGCAAAGGAACAGATCAGTTATATACTAGCACAGAGCAGTGATGATATCTCAAAATAATAATAATAAGAAAAAAAACAGGTCACGAGCGCTGAACAAAACATGATGACAAGGCGCAGGTATTAACAGTTCTACTAGAGTTAGGACCCACTTATAGTACTCAAAGTCTCAGTCTTAAACAGTCAGCGTAGATTAGCACGCAAAATTACACATTTGAACAGCAGACCTTAACTCGGAGGCACTGACCAATCAAATCACTCAAACCAGCAACAAGTAAAGCTTTGTTTGAGAAAACAAAGATCCAAATTCGTTGTTCTAATGTTCTCCAGTTTTGTCTAAAAAATGATAGGTTGTGAAACTGTTCCCTACCTAATTAATTTGGGTGATGAGAGCTAAGCTCAGTACATAGGACAAATCCTCTTGCACATCCATTTCCACCTCAATTAATTTGGGTTTCTAAAGCTGAAACACTACCTGTCTAGAAACTAAAATCAGTGATGCAAATTTCTTCTTTGTGAACAGCACAGGAATATTCTACTGCAATGAAACTTACTTGCATGCTTCTCAAGCATATTCTTAGCATTTTAGTATTTGGAGACGATATAATGTGTCCTCACCCATCAAACAATGCTAAAAACATATTTAAAATGCACACTGCAGACAATTTTTGCGCAAAATATTTCCCTCAAAAATTGCACAAATATGAAGAAGGTATGCTAGCTAACCATCACAAATTCCACAAAAGCGATGCGAGTAGAATGATGGTAGTCACCAAGCAACCTCAGTCGAAAGACCTGTAGCAGTCATTGCAATGAGCCAATGATACTGTGATGGTTGAATTGCCATTTCTGCAAACATTTAGCAACACAAACTGTATAGAAGGGAAATTATGTTTGAAGTAAAGAATGACCAACCTCTCCACATATAGACTCAAAGAATAATTTCAGATCTGCCTGAGTGACCTGCGGTAAGTGCATATATTAAAATAGAACAATGACAGAATGAATACCTAGTGGTAGCATGAGTGTAGGTAGCAAACCTTCCTGTCAATGTTTGTGCAGTAAATAGTCCTTGCACACATTTCACGTTCGTCATCAGACTGCAGATCACAGAAAAATGGCAAACTTTTTAGAGACCATACCAGATACAAGCATGAACCTTGAGCCATGAACTTAAGACAAGCATGTTAATTCCTGAAGGTTGCATACCCTGGGTAGGAATGTTGGGTTGACTGGTGCAATGGCAGTTTTAGATGGCAGAACCCTGACAGGATAATATCCAAGTACAGTTCCTGACAGATTCAGAGCAGCCCTTGCACCCTCTGGAACATGGATGTTGATCACCCAATGAACAGTAGATTCATTACACAAAGAAAACTGAAATATGGTTGGATATGGATATATTACCCTCATCAGTGAACTCTATGAAAGCAAACCGAAGGACTGAATTTGGGTCCCCACACATGCGACAGTCCACAACCTTCAGAGAGCATATCCAAGATTATGCACAGTTGCATCAAAATAAAATGGGGAACTAAATATATGTAAGGGGGTTTACAACTGTAACATAAATTTGTACCTGTCCGCAATTTATAAATAGTGCTGCCAGGTTTTCTTCAGTAACCTGAACAACAAAAGAGAAATTAGCACCAGAACTACATATAATTGCTAGCAACTCAAACATCATTATGTATCACACTACAACCGTCAATATAGTGTACTACAGAAGCTAACATATAGAATACAACAGTTAGATAAAGATTGCCCTAATACATCACCCAACTTTTTGAACTTCGATTGGCAAAAAAGTAACACTATCAGGTACTGAAAAGAAAGAAAAGGGCACAGCCATACAAAGCTATGGCAACAACTACATGTATTAAGAAACGTTAACTATTCACAATTACTTTCTATTTTACATGAATCAGCAGTATAATTAACTACATCAGCAAACAATATCTTAGTAGCCATAGCAGTGGGCCACACTTAAATATGTGCATTGCAATTTTGCAAAAGGTTTCTGTGTTCTGCATCTACAACAACGACAAAAGCCTTTTGTCCCAAACTCCCAATCCAAGGTAGGGTAGGCCTCTTCCTTTTCCATATTAAGAAAGAACAGGGCATATGCTTGTTAACGCTTTACACCAGGAGCAATACCGTAGGTGGAAAACTAAAGACAAGACATGGTCTTGATCATTTAAGTGGCCCCTTGGACCCAAGGGAAACAAGAAATCAATATACTATTAGGCCTTAACAATGACTTCAAAACAGCATTAGAGAACCAGAATTTGCATCAGGTACAAACTAAAGCTCAAGCAAAGCTATGAACAGGTTGTAGAAAACAAGACAGTACTGTTTCCATACATCGTGAAGCAACAGGGGATGGTGAACACAGGGCATGCCATGCTAGTACCAAACAACTTTTGTCCAACATAATCACAACCAATTACAGCCTAGTCATGACAATGAAGAAGACAATCACTTATACCAACTTGCATTGTATACATTTTTCTCAACAGAATTAATTTAAGACTGAAATGGTCACCATGCTTCAGCAAAGTTGCTGCATGTGTACAATGGAGTATGTAACAACTGACAGCTATTCTGATAATGCAAATCCATTGTACACATGCAATACTGCATTGTACACAGCTATTCTGATAATACAAAATTACTTCGCGAGGTGTTGCACTTGCTGTACTGTAATGCCAAAGATAAAGTAAGTTTATTTGGTCCTATAGAAACTACCACGCATATGCCAGATTGCATTCTGCAATATAGAAGTGTTGCTGTTCTAGAACATACATGCACCAAAGACCATGACACTGCATCTATACCTTGCAACAGCAATACTCATGCACAACTAAGCATATAGACATTCCTTCCCAACACGCAAATACTAAATGTTCACTCAAAGCTTATGACTGTAAGCACTGATGCCAACTACAAATAGTCAAACAGATATAAAGTGTACAACGACAAGCAGGAGTGTCAACATGACTGGCATACTTGTAAAGTCAAGATCCCCCATAGCATACATGAAAGGAATGGAGACAAATGTGCGTGGAGTTTGACAGGAATCAACCAAACATGGTCCCCTAGGTATTTCACAAAATAGAACTTGTTCCTTGCAATCAAGGATGTATGGAATTCTGAGATAAATTAAGGAATTCAGAAAGCAGAGGCACAGGCACCTAGTATTTCTAGCAGTCTCTACAGCAGAGCATGGGATAGCTACTGATTGTCCTTTCCTGGTGGCACTCCACAAAAGGACATCAAAACAGAGCTCTTCAAGGTCACACTTCCTAGTAAAGAACCCTTGCTACATAGGTGATCAGACAGTACATAAACATCTTAAGACAAAACCAGCAACATGATATTATAGATCCTAATCTAACAAGAGATGTTATGACACAAACCACATGAACAAAAGCAGAGATGCCACACTGCCGCAGACAGAAGCACATGGCAAGTGAAATGCAACAAAGAAAGATGAACCACATCATCAGAGAAGAACAATACTAAAGGCTCGCTGCAGCACACACAGGCAGCCAAGCACATAAAAGGCAAAACAGAACAGAGCATACAGCTTTCTAGATTCCGCACGGAACAAATAGCCAAGCAGCAGCGAGAGATAAACTAGCAGAAAGTGGCATCCAAATCTACCAAAGCAGCAGCACAAAAAGGATGGCTCATACTCGGGGGCAGCAACGCCTACGCCTCTACTGCGTAGTGGCGTATCCAACATCCCAACCTGTGCTCCCCGAGTGATCCCGCTCATGAGTCGTAACAAAACATCATCCGATCTCGTGATATCACCATTTTGCCAAGGAGCACGCACGGACAGAACCCAAAATCTAACCGAGTAATCATCACGGGTAGTGCGACGAACAAGAAAATAACAAATTGGCATCGGAAATCGATCGATCGAGAGATATCGGTAGGTAGGCCGCTAGTGGAAGAGGAAAAATTCCCAATTGGCGCGACTAGACGCCCAAATGGGAGGAAGGAATGGATCGGACCTGATGATCGATGTCGGAGACGTATACGGTGCGGCGGATGACCTCATCGCGCTGCGCCATGCTGGTGCGGCTGTTGGTCCGCCGCCTGCCGGGGTGGGCGTGGCCGCCGAAACCTCCACCGGCTCCGCCCTTCTTCTGCACAGCAGCGAGAAGACCGGATCACGACGATCATCATCAGCGGGAGACATCGGAAATGGAATCAATGCAAGCAGGGGGGGCAGAGGAGAGGCCAATTAAGGACGATCCTTACCCTGCCGCGTCCGGCGTGAGCGGCGTCGGCGACGGCCGGGAAGCCGACGACGCCACGGTGGCCCGCCGGCGAGGCGACCGCGAAGCCAGCGTTGGCCGGGTAGAAGCCGTAGGCGGCGGGTGAGAGCGGCGCGGGCGTGAGGGGCCCCGGCCCGGGCCCGGCGCCGGCGGGGATGGCGACGGGGGAGGCGAGGGAGGGCGGGACGAACTCCTCGGCCATGGGGTTGAGCTTGGAGAGGAGGTCCTCCAGATCCCGCATCTCGCGCTCCCCGGCGTCGGCGGCGGCGCCGGCGCCGGCGCCTCCTCCTCCTCCTGGCGCGGCGGCGCGGCGTGGTCAACGGCGGCGGCCTCGACGACGGCCATCGGAGTCGTCGGTCGGGGAGGGGAGCGGAGGAGGAGAGTGGAGGTGAGGAGGAGGGTTCTGGAAGGTTCTGTGGCGGGGTCGGAGAAGACGAGGCGGGGGCTGGCGGGCGTATATATAGAGGCAGGCGTCCCAGCGGAGGTGGATCGGGGGCAGGGGTGGTGCGCAGCGCAGGCAAGCCGCAGCAGAAGAACCGGGAGGGAGAGGGGATGCAGGGATGCAGCAGCGGGTGGGTGGTGGGTCGTCGCGGGGATGATGCCTAGGCGCGCATCGGCGGGTTGTTGGTGGCGCGCCTCCGACAGCAGCAGCAGCGGCAGAGCGGAGCAGAGCCGACCGGCGCAGAGCAGCAGCAGGGGGGACGGCCGGGCGGCAAGGGGAGGGGGAGATGCGCGCCTGCGCCTCTCTCTCCTCTCTCCTCTCCTCTTCCTCTTCCTCGGTCTCTCTCTCTCTCTCTCTCTACGGAGACGGACAGGCGGCCCGGCTCCCCTTTGCCTTTTTTGGGCGCTGCCCCCCCTCCGGTACGGTGGTGGTGCACTGTGCTGCTTTTCTTCTCTCTCCCGTGCGTGCGCCTGTTCCCTTCCGCCCGCCGGGCTGCCTCTTTCGCCGAAAGCCCCTCGTCACACCTCCATTTCTGATTTCTCACAACGCCTACCAACGGCCACGGCTTCCTTGCGAGCGATTAATGCCCGTTAATCCAGTCCAGCCAGTAGTAGCGTCACGTTGGTCTCTCGTGGATAATCTTAACGTGTGTGCTTAACTTTGTTTTTTCGGTGTGATTTGCCAATCTTTATCGGATAATAATAAGGCCATAAAGGAAAGGAAAACCATTTTCTCGGATATGGATCATATCTCCTGCTAGCTAGGAAACGGCTGTTGCGACGGTGATGATAGAATTATTATAAAAAGAAATGGATCACGGTTTATTTGGACATATATCTCCTGCGAGGAAAGCACGTTTGTGTAAGCCATTATTTTGGTGTTATTAATTAGTGAACCTTATTGGTGGCGGTGACGATAAAGTTTTATAGAAACAAATTAAGATTTATCTGAAAACGGACTGTATCTCGTGCGAGGGAGGCAAGCGTTAATGTTTTCCTCCTGGTGAGTCATTCCGGAGTTTGTCGATGTTGCAAAACAATTCCTCTCGTCTTAATGAAATACGGGTACATGTATCTGTTCATGAAAAAAAAAATTGTGAGTCACGACGACATGCGGCCTTTAGTGCATACCAAACTTATCGTGAACGGGAACAAGAACAAGCTTTGATATATATATATATATCTCATGGAGGCCTATCTTGTCCGTTGTAAGAAACCATAAATGTCTTGTACATTGCCTTATCCTGACCTATTACGTCCACGTGTAACGCTCCGTTCGCTTTAACTTATCAGCCCGACTTATCAGCTATGGTACAGTGTTTTTCTTTAACAATAAAACAACATCAACCGGCTTATCAGCTGTAAAAACTTTCAGCCAAACAGCTATATATGATATATCCCACGTCACCGAAAAGGACAATATAAGAATATTGCATTTAATTCGTATTATCTATAGTAAAGGACTAAAGGTGTCACGAGATTAGTGGGCATTTAACTTCTTGCCAATGTGAGGGATCACGCTTAATTAGCCCCTCTTGTATTCACCCATGTTACAAAAGTGGCAAATCATTTGCCACTCGTCCTTTCATAAATGGCAATAAGTTAACTATTATGTTTTAGTCTAACGTCACATTGTCTTTTTGTTGTAGTGATGAATCTAGCCCTCGGTAAGCACTGCATGTGGTTAGACTCTCGGAATGCATAATATAACGTGCGGGCTATTATTCCAAGTGTGACTTTGTAGTTTTACTCTTATTGTCAACACAGGCGATGCATGGTAAACTCAAAACGTGAAGACGGCCTACCTTTTGACGATAAGAAACCATTAATGCTCACCCTATGATTGCCTCGATACAAATGTGAGTTTAGAATGTATGCCATATTGCCATACATGGGGCATAAATGTTTCTTATTGTAAGTTTCCTTATGACGACATTTGTTGCATCAACGACTAAATTGATCGGGCATGTCTTCTATACCTATACCTAATAATAAAGAGGCAAAATTTCTTCCATAATTTTTTTCATCCAACTCCGATCTCTAATTTCTTGTCCGATAATCCTCTTTTCAAAGTGCCATTCAGTTTGGATCTAATCTTTAATAATTTTTCTATCCATAATTTTTCTTTCCTTGATTTGTGTCCCCACCTCCAACGTGATGGACTCCCTATTCGAATCCAATAGGAGAAATCAAGTACAGTACAATGACTCAATAAATATATATACCGATGCAATAGAAGAAATCAAATACAATTAAACAACTCAATAAATAAACTTAATACAAATTGGGTTAAATTGAACACCAATTAAACCAAATATGCGAGGCACCGTATCAGCGCAGATGAGGTGGCTCGAAAAGATGCTGAGACCGAAACGACAATGGCGTGAGGTCTGGAGACTATGTCTTGGGCAACGGAGGGGCAACATAACGAGACAACGATGTGAGCAAGACCGAGGCGAGGATGGGTGACGACGCAGGGTGAGGTCGAGGAGAGAGGAGACTGCGACGTGGGCGAGGCTGCCAAGTTGTTGGGGCCTGCGGCCACTGGGGCTCCGTCTCATGCTGCCAGGCTGTGGTGACGCCATCACGTGGAGCTACCGGGGCGTGGCCGCGTCGGGGCTCCGTGCCCGCCGGGTGCTGTGTCCGTCAGCCCGTCAGGGCTCCATGGCCGCCTTGGCAAGGTTTCAGCCGAACGAAGTTGGAGGCCTTGGGGTGTGAATGGATGGGGCCACGTGACTCTGACTCCGAGCTAGTAGATAAGGATGAGGAAGAAGAGAAAAAGAAAGAAGAGAAAAAAAAAAAAAAAAAGAAAAGAAAAGATAGGTTACTATGTTTTCCATTGATTAATTATGTGCTATTGGTCTTGACTTTAACAAAATTTGCACGATGAAGTGTTTATGCACTATATATTTTGTTGATCTTTGATGGTATAATTGAAAGTGGAAGTGGTTCGTGATCTCCTTGCGCTATGGCATATATGGAATTGATTACTTAAGTAGAAGAAAACATATTGAGTCAAAATTATGTATATACGTTTTTAGCATAACGTGGAGTGCAATAAAAATATAACGATGTAAATGAAAAACTATAGCTTTTGAGACAAAACAACACATAGATATCAAAACTTCAGATGACGCTATACCTTTCCTCCTGTTGCAATGCACGTGCACTTTTGTTAGTCTATATATAAAAATTAAATAAGTGTATGGCACTCCATTATCATTATTGTCTCTGGAAAAAGTTATCATGTGACGATAATATGTTACGTGCATGGAAAATGGACAAACAAGCTATTGCCTCATTTTGCCATGCTTGCAATTTTAGACATTGCTAAATCTAGGCATCGCGTGTTTTAGATTTTTTATAAATTCTCATCCACTTCATATGAATCGCATGATTCATCCGAGAGGAAGTAAACTGTTTGCGCCCAAGCAAAGTTACAAACTACTAGGTAGGCTTGGTGACAACCAAACCTTAAGACATATCTCCTTCGTCTTAAAATAGTTGCATATCTTGTTTCAGAAAAATTAAAAAGTTTTGAACTCGAAAGTTTTTCCAAGAGATGCCTGCTAAAAATCATTTCAATCTCTCACCAAAACAGATAAGAAGTATATCACTCGAAATTACTATCCAGCCATATGGGTATATGAAGAGCGCAAATTCCTTTATACCCCACCCAATTAGAATTAGGGGAAATAAAACATACATGTAGAAAGTTCTTATCATAAGATCAGCCAATAGAAAAAAAAAAGGAGCCAACTTTAAAAAAAAATAACTAGATTTATATAAAAAATTACTTTATTTGTATCTTCTAAAGTTTTACTATATTTAACAAAAATACATCTCTATTAATAATGGTACTTATTATCCACGTAAATATCAGTATATTCTTTATATAGTACTACCTCCGTCCCCAAATGAATGTAATTCTAGCACAGTGTCACGTTTTACTATCTTAAGTTTGACCAATTATATATATAAAAATATCCATATTTATGATACCAAATAAATACCATCGGATTAATTACGAAATATATTTTTATAATAAATTAATTTAAAGATATAACTGTGAATGTTATTCACTAAAAACTTGCTCAAATATGAACCACTTTTCATGGCGCGCAACCCATAGTCGCATCCTTTTCAGGACGAACCTACGAAGATCTCGTGTCATAGGTGTATCAGAAAAGCAGCACACAGAGGCGTCCAGTGCAGAAACAAGATGCCACAAGGCCCTTTCTTTACACGAAAGAAAAGATGACGACGAACGTTGTTGCATTCCGTTCCCAGTTCCACGCGTGGTCTGACGGGCTCTCGTTCTATCCGTCCATCGCCAATAGGTCCAGCAGACAATTTGTTGGTTGGTTACTCTCGCTCTATCCATCCATCGCCCCAAAAGCCCAAAACTAGATGACCCACAAGCACGCACAATTTGTTGGTTCTCTCCGCTGTGTTCCCCGGCCTAGCGCCCGGAGCGTGGGCGCTGGATGGGTGGCCGCGCCATGCTGGCCGACGCGGCGTGAGGACACGTGGAATGGTTTTTTCGGAGCGTTCGTGCGGGTAATTAGGTGTGTGTGTGGTGGGGGGATCCGATTTTCGAATTTGAACATTTTTTCCCAGACGGGAGAGCTTTATTGGAAGAACACTGTGGTACCTGATAAAAGGAGCGTTACAAAACCCAAAAGTATGTTACCTTATTTTTGTTTCGGTAACTATAAGGCCCTATTTGGATATCCGTGATTATGAAAATATGTAATCAAATCTGTATCCAAACATGATTAATTATGCGACGGATTGCTATAATCAAAACCCCGTTTTACCGCAAATCCCAAAATCCATGTGAGATCAGGTTTTAGATGATTTTGTATGCTGAAAGTCTAACTTGCCGCCTAATCGATTGTCCAACCTGCCAAACTAAATGATAAGATAGAAATTTCTCACTTTAACCAACTGTAATGAAGAATCATAATCTAGGGAAGACTCTAATTCTTATAATTATAATCTTGATTGCGATAATCCTATGGATAATCCAGATTATAACAATCCAGTTATGAACTTATGATCTAAACGGGTGTTGAAATGCCCACCTAAATGCACGGGATAACTCTCTCTCGTGGGTGTCGTCTTTTGCTCGAGGAGAAGATAATGTGCGCACAGGTGATTTCGATTTGTATTCCATTTTCATCCTTAGAAGGTACCACCGATGTTTGCACTTTGAAAAGAATTTTGTACATGTTATTTGGACGCGTTGGTGCTTGCGACGAGTCGAGTGGAGCGAGCGAGAAAGAATTACAAGTCCTATCGGCTTATGGAGTGCCGACATACCCCTAGCGGCAGTCCAGGAGGCGACAAGGCTCCGGAGCTGGCTGTGGTGTGCCGACATACCCCTATAGGCAGTCCAGGAGCCGACAAGTCTCCGGAGCGCGCTGCGTTGGGCTGTATCGGGCCGATAGGCATGTCGGCCATCCGCTGGCCGATAGGTAGTAGTACCTATCGGCTGTCGAGGAGCCGACAAGGCTCCGGAGCGGGCTGCGTTGGGCGATATCGGGCCGATAGGGCTATCGGCCATCCGCTGGCCGATAGGGCTATCGGCCAGGTAGCAGTACCTATCGGCAGTCGAGGAGCCGACAAGGCTCCGGAGAGGGCTGCGTTGGGCTATATCGGGCCGATAGGGCTGTCGACCATCCGGTGGCCGATATATAGCACTCAGCCAATAGAAGAAAAAAAAGGAGCCTAGTTTTTAAAAAGAAATAACTAGATTTATATAAAAATTTACTTTATTTGTATCATCTAAATTTTTAATATATTTAATAAAAATACATCTCTATTTATAATGGTACTTATTATCCACATAAATATCAGCATATTCTTTATATAGTACTACCTCCGTCCCCAAATGAATGCAATTCTAGCACAGTCTCACGTTATAGTACCTTAAGTTTGACCAATTATATATAAAAAAGTATCCATATTTATGATACTAAATAAATACCTTCAGATTAATTACGAAATGTATTTTTATAATTAATTAATTTAAAGATATAACTGCGAATATTATTCACTAAAAACTTGCTCAAATATGAACCACTTTTTATGGCGCGCAACCCATAGTTGCATCCTTTTTAGGACGGACCTACGAAGATCTCGTGTCATAGGTGTATCAGAAAAGCAGCACAGAGGTGTCCAGTGCAGAAACAAGATGCCACAAGGCCCTTTCTTTACACGAAAGAAAAGATGACGACGAACGTTGTTGCATTCCGTTCCCAGTTCCACGCGTGGTCTGACGGGCTCTCGTTCTATCCATCCATCAGCAACAGCAGCCAGCAGCACAATTTGTTGGTTGGTTCGCCTGGCCTAGCCTGCGCCCTCACGCCGGCGGCCCAAAACCAGATGACGCACGCCGGCGGGTAATTAGGTGTGTGTGTGGTGGGGGGATCCGATTTTCGAATTTGAACATTTTTTCCCGAACGGGAGAGCTTTATTGGAAGAACACTGTGGTACCTGATAAAAGGAGCGTTACAAAACCCAAAAGTATGTTACCTTATTTTTGTTTCGGTAACTATAAGGCCCTATTTGGATATCCGTGATTATGAAAATATGTAATCAAATCTGTATCCAAACATGATTAATTATGCGACGGATTGCTATAATCAAAACCCCGTTTTACCGCAAATCCCAAAATCCATGTGAGATCAGGTTTTAGATGATTTTGTATGCTGAAAGTCTAACTTGCCGCCTAATCGATTGTCCAACCTGCCAAACTAAATGATAAGATAGAAATTTCTCACTTTAACCAACTATAATGAAGAATCATAATCTAGGGAAGACTCTAATTCTTATAATTATAATCTTGATTGCAATAATCCTATGGATAATCCAGATTATAGCAATCCAGTTATGAACTGATGATCTAAACGGGTGCTGAAATGCCCACCTACATGCACGGGATAACTCTCTCTCGTGGGTGTCGTTTGTTGCTCGAGGAGAAGATAATGTGCGCACAGGCGATTTCGATTTGTATTCCATTTTCATCCTTAGAAGGTACCACCGATGTTTGCACTTTGAAAAGAATTTTGTACATGTTATTTGGACGCGTTGGTGCTTGCGACGAGTCGAGTGGAGCGAGCGAGAAAGAATTACAAGTCCTATCGGCTTATGGAGTGCCGACATACCCCTAGCGACAGTCCAGGAGGCGACAAGGTTCCGGAGCTGGCTGTGGAGTGCCGACATACCCCTATCGGCAGTCCAGGAGCCGACAAGTCTCCGGAGCGGGCTGCGTTGGTCTGTATCGGGCTGATAAGCATGTCGGCCATCCGCTGGCCGATAGGTAGTAGTACCTATCGGCTGTCGAGGAGCCGACAAGGCTCCGGAGCGGGCTGCGTTGGGCGATATCGTGCCGATAGGGCTGTCGCCCATCCGTTGGCCGATAGGTAGCAGTACCTATCGGCAGTCGAGGAGCCGACAAGGCTCCGGAGAGGGCTGCGTTGGGCTATATGGGGCCGATGGGGCTGTCAACCATCCGGTGGCCGATAGGTAGCACTCAGCCAATAGAAGAAAAAAAAGGAGCCAAGTTTTTAAAAAGAAATAACTAGATTTATATAAAAAATTACTTTATTTGTATCTTCTAAAGTTTTAATATATTTAATAAAAATACATCTCTATTTATAATGGTACTTATTATCCACGTAAATATCAATATATTCTTTATATAGTACTACCTCCGTCCCCAAATGAATGCAATTATAGCACAGTGTCACATTTTAGGACCTTAAGGTTGACCAATTATATATAAAAAAGTATCCATATTTATGATACCAAATAAATACCATCAGATTAATTACGAATGTATTTTTATAATTAATTAATTTAAAGATATAACTGTGAATATTATTCACTAAAAACTTGCTCAAATATGAACCACTTTTCATGGCGCGCAACCCATAGTTGCATCCTTTTCAGGATGGACCTGCGAAGATCTCGTGTCATAGGTGTATCAGAAAAGCAGCATAGAGCCGTCCAGTGCAAAAACAAGATGCCACAAGGCCCTTGCTTTACACGAAAGAAAAGATGACGACGAACGTTGTTGCGTTCCGTTCCCAGTTCCACGCATGGTCTGACGGGCTCTCGTTCTATCCATCAATCAGCAACAGCAGCCAGCAGCACAGTTTGTTGGTTGGTTCGCCTGGCCTGGCCCGCGCCCTCACGCTGGTGGCCCAAAACTAGATGACACACGCAAGCACAGAAGGACTCCCATTTGGGTGTAGCGCTTTGTGAGATCTTCACGTGATGTGTATCTTTTTGAAGAAAAAAGTACTCCCATTTGGGTGTAGCCCCCGAGTCTCTTGCTTTTTGGCACAAGGAGTTGGAGGGTCTTCTTTTGAAATCGCTCTGATTCTTTGTTGAAGGGTTCTTGAGCATATACCTGGGTTCTTAATCAAAAAGAGCTCGGATATAGCCCGGTCCGGGTTCTTTTTGTCGTGAGGTCTTGAAGTGATCTATCTTGAAGAAGTCTTCTTGGTGATGTGCGCTTTTTCAGAGAAAAAAGTGCACTCACTGAGTGTAGCCCCCGAGCCTCTTGCTATTTGGAACAAAAAGTTGAAGGGTCTTGAATCTTATGTTGTTTGAAAACTGCTGTCTTGAGGAAGTCTTCTGAGTGATGTGCGCTTTTTGAAGAAAAAGTGCACTCACTGAGTGTATAGCCCCCGAGCCTCTTACTATTTGAAACAAAGAGTTGGAGGGTCTTGACTCTAAGTTGTTCAAGTTACTGAGAACCTCTTCTGTTGTAGCCCCGTCTTGAATCTGAGTTGTTCAAATGACTGAAAGCCTTTCCTATTGCAGCCCCCGAGTATATACCCAGGTTCTTTTATTTGAAAAGAACTCAGATACAGGATCTTGGCATATTGTCTGGTAGTCTGCTGTTGTCAAATGTAGTTGTAAAATGGTGGTTGAGAGTAAATGCTGTTAATTCACGAGTTGTATAGTGTTGGTATATTCTTCCGAATATGCTCATTCTTGAGTACTGCTCCTTCACGCCTGAGTCTTCTTTCATTTAATTCTATCTTTTCACTATGTCCTTTGTTAGGTTTGCTCTATTGATGCTCCCGGTCCATGTGCACCGCTTTTTTGGTCTATAAATACCCTCCTGGTGTGCTGTTTTGATTCATCGAGCATTTTGTTGCGTGGTCTAAAATCTCTGTAGCCATGAATATGATAGTTTGTGAAGTAGAGCAGCCTCCAGGCGTATTTTGTAGCTCTTATACATCTTGTCGTAGCTGGAGGAAGTCTTGTGATAGGGATTAGAGGTAGACTAATCCCGCAGCAGTATTGTACTTGGAAGTACGTGGCGGTAGTTGGAGAAAGTCTTGTGATGTGGGATGCGTTTCTTCATCCAGTAGTTCTGGGTTGATCTTCGTCGTCTGTCTTGAGACTGTCTGGTGCAGATCAACACCATATCCGGTATCACATCGGACTTGGGTAGACAGATGCCTATCGGCTTCCCCTGATCTATGTTGTCTCGCCGTGCTGCTGATTTCCGCCTTGGGTGCACTGTGTCCGTCCTTTGAAGAAAATAGTGTCGCCAAGTGTGGTTTGTTCTACTGAGTAGCAATTTAGAACACGTAGTCGTTCTAGAGCCTAGCTATGTCCGGGTTCCTCTTTGCTACCTTGCTTGTCGTAGTACCGAGTTCATTGGGTCTTGTAAGATGTGTAATTTTCTATTTTTTTGAAGCCATTTGTAATGAAAAGAACCTTGTCTTCTGAGTTGTCATTCTTTTCTGCTAAAGTCCTAGTTGTTTATGAGATTCCCAAGTTCTTTCTATAAGGACCGGGTTGTTATGTTCCTTGTGAGGTAACCTTCCGTTGCTTCATGGTTGATGAGTTCTTTTTGTAGTAATATGGTAACTCTACCGTTTTGCTGGATGGATAAGTCTAAAATCTGCCCATTGAACTGTACCGTTGTGTGGATTTGTGCTTTCCATCATTTTAGCTGTGTCAGTAAATGGACCGTTTTGTTCTCACACCGTGTTTTAACGGGCCCGGTAGGCCGCGTTTTACTGTTGTAAAATATATTTAAAGGCCTTTCACCTTCTTCTTCTTTACTGCTCAGCTTTTGCCTTGAAACCCTAGTTTTTAGAAATCCACCGCTGCCATTGTCGCCGTCATCTAAGCGCCGCCATCTGAGCCTCATCTTTCCCTAGTGCCTTTTTGCTTCCGCTAGTACATGGGTAGGAAGAAAGCCACGAGCAAGTCCCAGGCAGCCTTTGTGGACGAGAAGTCATCACTTTCCGTGATCGAGAACTAAGAGTTCATGGCCATGAGGGCTGCCAGAAGGTTTGGCCGGCTCCGACTACAACTGAGGATCAGCTGCGTGAGCTCATCAGTGATGGTCTGATCCAGAGCAAGGATATTGCTGATTGGAGAGCTCTAGGTGAGCACCGGGTCCTCGCTCTAGGTCCTAGTGAGATTATTCTTTTTGTCTCCTTTATTCGTGCTAGACTCTGCCTTCCGGCTTCTGCTTTTCTTCACCAATTTCTCAGCTATTTTGGGATTAGCCTGAATCATCTTGCTCCCAATGTTGTCCTTCATCTTTCTGTATTTGTTCATCTTTGTGAAACCTTCCTTGGAATTCCTCCTTTTCTTTCTCTCTTTTGCTACTTCTTTCATCTAAAGCCACAACCCCACCGCGATGACATCAGCGTTCTTGGTGGCTACAGGATTCAGTTTCGCTAGGGTCTTAAGAGCAAGTTCTTTGACTATGACCTGGTTGATTCTATGAGGGATTGGCGTGTCGATTGGTTTTACGCCGCCAATTTGATTCCTCCTCTTGCTGTTCACTCTGGATCTGGTCCCTTGGTTAATGACCAATGGGATAAGAACCCTATGACGATGGCTGAGGTTTAGGCGATCAAGCCATTTCTTAAGAGGATTGGTACTCTAAAACAGCAAGGCTTGACCGGCTTCGGGATTATTTCTAGTTTTCTTTGCCGCCGAGTTCAACCTCTGAAGGAGCGGGAAAACTATGGTTTTGAGTACTCTAGGGCGGAGGATCCTTCTCGTATGGTCCTTGCCCTTGAGTTGACTGATGAGGAGGTGCTCGAGCGTCTTCAGAAGATGCTGAAAGTAGTAAGCGTCGTCCCACTTGCTGTCCTTGAGTACAGTGCTAAGAACCTGCCCCCTGCTATGAGTTGTTCTTTTCTTATGCGGGTACTTTTTGTATTTCCTTTGCTATATCCACTTTTTGCTTAATCTTCCTTGTCTTGTTGTTTTACTCTTTTATAGGAATTGGGGCATAACTTCGTTGATCCGATTCCCCTTGATGACCTCCCTGCCGTGGTGAATACTGGGGAGAATCTTGTCGAGGCATCCTTAACCAGTGAGTTTCAAACCACCACGATATTTCCTGGTGTTTCTTCCGCAAACTTTGATGTATATGCAGAGTATGTTCCTCATCTAGTTCCTCGAGCTCCTCGTACTGTTGGAAAGAGGGGACGAGTGGCTGGTCCTTCTTCTGGTTTACCTGGTACCAAGAAGCTTCACCAGACGAGTACTCATCCAGGTACTCAAGTTCTAGGTAGCATGCTCCTAAATGAGCATATTAATACGCTTTGTCTTCTTTTTGTTTGTTTGCTCCTTTATCCGAGTACTTTCCCCCTTTTTCAGATGGCGCTATGGTTGCCGTGATTGAGGATGAGGAAGAAGAGGATGATGAGGCGGCCCTTGGCACGTGTCGGTGAGTTGTTTTCTTGTTTTCCTGTTGTTGAACCCCTCCTTTGTTTTGACTTTGGTCTTGATTTCTTTGTAGTAAGCGGTCGTCGGGTACTAGTTCTTCTAGGGCCCCGGCACCGAGTTCTTTTGTAGCTCCGTTACCGAGTTCTTCTAGGGCTCCGGTACCGGCTACGCCGCTCCTATCACCGAGTGGCGGTGACGTTTTTGCTGCCATAGTTCCTCCTGTAAGGTCTTCTTTTGGTTTTATGAAGAAGAAGATAGCTGATCAAGTGATTCCTTGTTATGCTTCTTTGCTTCTCTTTTCGTTTTTTCCCTAACTCATATTCTTATCGTCGATTTTTCTTATCATCTTGCAGACCCTCGCCTTCCCTTAACCCTTTGTCGACTTCTTCTCAGTCCTCTGACGTGCCTCTACACGCTGAGTCTCGGGACTTGGAATGCTTGGTTGGCGAGGTGGCTGTGAGGGAAGCTGGGTCCCCTGCTGCCACTGATCCTGTTGCTCCGGAGGTGACCGTGGCCACGGCGGTGGGTACTTCTGAGGAGGTAGTCGGGGCCTCCCAGGATATGGCCCTGGTTTTGCCTTCTTTACCTGCGCCGACTTCTCCCTCTGCTCCCCTTGGAACTAGCAGTCAGCGCTTGAACGACGATGTGTTGCTGTAGTTTGATGCCACTCATCGTTTGTCAGAGTTGACTGCTGCCTGGGGGGCCCTTTTGACTTCCTTTGGTGAAAAGCTCCAGGTAAGTTTTTCTGGAGTTCTTTCTTTGGATGTTCATCTTTGTTTTGTTCTTATGCCTTTTCTCTCTCTCTTTTTTTGTTCAGTCTTTTTCTCGGGATCATACTGGCTTCTTTTTCTCATCCAAAAATGAGAAAAAGTTGTCTTCTAAGGTAAGCGCCCTGAAGGTAGAGCTTGATCTCTGTCGAGCCAAGATGGAGACTGAGCGCCAAATGCACCAAAAGGAGGAGAAGGCTCTTTGTGCCCGGGTGGTAGAGGCGGAGAAGCAGAAGGATGCTGCGGTGGAGTCCATGAAGAATGAGTGCAAAGGTATTGCAGGTTCTTTTTGTTTCCTTTTGTATTCTGACTTCCCTTTCTGCTGACTTGTTTTTCTTTTGTACTCTAATTTTCCTTTCCGTTGACTTATTTTTGTTGCCTGGCCTTGCCCTTCGAGTTGAAAAGCAGAAGCTCTTAGAGGGTATCGAGGAGATGAAGACACTCGTCCGCACTAACCACAACAAGGCTGAGGAGGTAATTACTCGAATTGAAGAAGAACTCACGCTTGCTAAGTTGATTAGGCGTGGAGCTGACAGGGATCTTGTGCAGGCCCAAAAAATTGTTCAAGACTTGACTGGTAAGTTGGCGACGGCTACTGAGAACTGGAATGCCTTGTGGAAATCTTTTCGGTCAGTAGCTGACCTTCTCTGGACTCCAGCAGATGATGGTCAACCTTGGGCTCAATTTATTCCCCAAGTTCCAACTTGTTTCTAGGAGTTCGTGAAGAGGTGCGCCCGCTTGTGTACCAGGAATGTTCTTGCCCAGGTCCGAGTTCTTTCTCCGGAGTTTCCTTTGTCCAAGATTGCTGATGAAGCTGAAAGTCAAGAATATGTGGACGTTGATGAGAAGTTGGAGCCTAAAGTTGATGATTTAGCCAGTAGGATTGTGGACAATCTTAACATTGAAGTTTCTTCTCCTGATGATGATGCTTGATGTAATCGACTTTTGTACTCTAGCTTTTGTAACGGGATATTATACTTCTTTTTGAATGAAGATCCTTTATCTTTGTTGATGTCTTCTTTGTCTAGATGTCTAAGCCTTGCTTATTCTTTAAATGAGTTGTCCAAGCGATCATAATTTTCTCCGAGTAGTTATTTGTTCTGACTCTCATCTGCGTTGTGTAAACCACTCGGTGTATGTAGATCGTTGTCTTGACGAATTTTCTTGATTTGCTTAGAGAGTGCTTGTCTAGCTTTAAATGCATGCTGTAAACAACTTCGGTATAGATCGTTGTCTTGACAAACTTTGGGCTCTTGTTAGTCTTGAAAGGACTTAGGATCGGCGATCTCAAGTCTCTTGACCTCTTCTTTTTAGTTTTTTCGCTTAACTCGAGCTGTGTCCAGCATCTGTCTCTTTCCCTGGTTGCAAAAACTTCTTAGGATCGGTAAGCCCCCGAGCACTTCATGGTTGAGTTCTGGAAGCCTCGTCTTTCTCCTTTAGGTCCTGCTGAGAGGTATAAGCGTCGTCTGAGTACTTTGCTGAGCGAGACCATGTAGCGCTTCTTGGGGTCTTCGAGTGGTTTGTGCTTTTTTTTGAAGAAAAAGTACATCCATCTGAGTATAGCCCCCGAGCCTCTTGCTTTTTGGCACAAGGAGCTAGAGGGTCTTGTCTTAAAATTGCTCTGATTTATGCTTGAGTGAAGTTTGATCATTTTGCTTTTTGTTTGGTGTTAGCTTATTAGCTACCCTCATTAGCGGGCTCAAACATCTTTTTAGCTCTTTTGCTCTTGGCCGGTATGCTCAGGCGTATTTTCAGCCATTTTGCTTTTTGGTTCGGGTGTTAGCTTATTAGCTACCCTCATCGGCGGGCTCAAGCATCTTTTCAGCTATTTTGCTCTCGGCCGAGATGCTCAGGCGTATTTTCAACCATTTTGCTTTTTGTTTCGGGTGTTAGCTTGTTAGCTACCCTCATCGGCGGGCTCAAACATCTTTTCAGCTATTTTGCTCTCGGCCGGGATGCTCAGGCGTATTTTCAGCCATTTTGCTTTTTGTTTCGGGTGTTAGCTTGTTAGCTACCCTCATCGGCGGGCTCAAGCATCTTTTCAGCTATTTTGCTCTCGGCCGGGATGCTTAGGCGTATTTTCAGCCATTTTGCTTTTTGTTTCGGGTGTTAGCTTGTTAGCTACCCTCATCAGCGGGCTCAAGCATCTTTTCAGCTATTTTGCTCTCGGCCAGGATGCTCAGGCGTGTTTCAGCCATTTTGCTTTTTGGTTCGGGTGTCAGCTTATTAGCTACCCTCATCGGCGGGCTCAAGCATATTTTTAGCTCTTTTGCTCTCGGCCGGAATGCTTAGTGAAGACAACTCGAAGAAAGTCATAATAAGTCATATGTTGTGTAGAAAGACCATCTTTATTGATCATGAACGTTGATAAGCCATAATAATACATATGTAGTCGATGAGCATTATCTATATTGATCATGAACGTTGATCCCTTGTGGCTTGAAAATATATTCTTCCTTGAGTTGTTTTCACGCGTAGAATTTTCGTAGTTGGTTGATGTGCCATGTGTTGCTGACTTCTTTTCCATCCTCGGTTGTCAACTTGTATGTGCCTGGTCCGGTGACTTTTGTGACAATAAAAGGACATTCCCATGGACTGAGTAGTTTGTGGCGTCCATCAGTTTTTTGTATTCTTCTTAGTACTAGATCTCCGGTTAGGAGTGATCGAGTCCGTGTACTCTTGTTGTAGTGGCGTCTTAAACCTTGTAGGTATCTGGCTAATTGCAGGGTAGCGTTTACACTGACTTCTTCTGAACTGTCGAGCTCTAATCTTCTGGTGTGTTATGCTTCTCCTTCGTCATACTGTTCTATCCTTGGTGATGTCCAGATCAAGTCAGTAGGTAGTACAACTTCTGACCCATAAACTAGGAAGAAAGGTGAGTATCCGGTGGCTCTACTTATTTGAGTTCGTAGCCCCTGAAATGACCTAATTTCCGTGAAGGAAAATCCACAGAGTCGAAGTGTAATAAGACCGTTGTAGATCATATTACCCATAATTCCAGTCGAATATCACATCCATACAACGTAATATCAGAGTACAAATAGTGCGGAATTACATAAATTATTACATCACCGCATTGGCGGAATCAAAAGTAGCATTCATTCAGAACAGCTTGAAGACAAGATCGCCAAACTCGAGCGTAGGAACGAACCCCTCAACCGTCAAACTCCTCAGAGCTATACTCCTCAGCAGAACCTGTGTGCCAAAATTTATCAGTATGATTTGTACTAGCCACTCCCACCCTATGAGCATTGCTTTGTGGAAATTGGATGCAAGTTGGATATAATCAAAAGGAACCTATAAGGCTGGGGTTTCCTATGTATTAGCATATCAGGTATATAATAACAGTTGGTCAAGTTTTAACACCATTCCCACACCCATTCCACCCCATTCCCGTCCAGAGCCAGGTTTCGATCCTAGGATCGATATACCACCATCTCCACATCATCACCACATCACAACCATACCATCGCTCAGTCGACAGGCCAACTCCCTCTCGGCACTATCTCATGGCCCGTAGCCCCTAGCTATGTCTGAACACTTACTCCTAGGGGGAGAAGAGAAGGACTCATCTCACTATCTAGTTTAAGCGAAACCTAGGAAATGTCCATAGCCGACAAGTCGACATATGTATCGATCGGTCAACCATACACTCTATAGAGGTTTTACATAACCACAAGATCTGCCTTCCTCGCTGACCGTTGTCAACTAGGCTGATTCCGGCCGCTTGCTAGCCTAGGATAATGCCACTCTACCATTCAGCCCTGGTACACCCCAAGTCTAGTCTAGGGTGGCTGAAACTGTGAGTCATGAGCCGGGTCCACAAGGTCTCCATGAAGTCTCGAAAGGGTGTGGGGGAAATCCTCCGTGCCCCGTACCTCCTTCGCATTGTCCGCTATCAACCTAGCAGTAGTGGCAATATCCTACCAAGTAGTCCGGGCATCCCGCACCATATAGGGCGAGTGGTACGTAAGGCTTCCCGGTGAATCTGAGTACTAGTAAGTCCTTAGGGGTGACCAAGCCAGAATGTCTTCATCAGGGTTCCCATTTACCGTGCCACCACAGCACCTCCACCCTGGGCTCCTCCCATCACAGGTTCACACCCAGGGCCACCTTATATACAATTTACCCACCACAGGTATCCATTCCAGGGGTGCCCAGGTAGCACCCCACGGCAAGACTTGCCCCAGGCTCGTCGTATATTCCAACTTGGTCGACACAACCCTCACCCTCCACGCACCCAAGTCACACACGCTGCACTCTCCCCATAGTTCAGATAACACCAGTTTCCACCACGCATCAATGTAGTACAAGCATAGTAGAAGTAATAAGCAATGAAATATAGCAGCAAGCGTGTGTCTAGCCTAATAGCAGGGTAAGCAGGGGTAAGGTTGCATCAAGGTAAAGGCCATCAAGTAAGCATACTACCATGCAAGTCCTATCACGGTGTGAATATAACAATAAAGTAAAGCAATAGTAGTTCTATATTAGCCATGCGTAATAGGTGCTACGAGGTTGGGTGGGATGTGGCACCTTCAGTGAAGTCGTCCCCGCACTCCTCACGGTACTCACGATCCTTGTCTGTCTGGTTCTCCTCCGAGTCTGCAAACGATCGCATTATAGTCGCGTTAGCGACATCTATAGAATAGCACAAAGAAGCAATGAAAATTCAAAAGAGCCAAATGCACTCAAACATGGGTTCATTACATAGAGCTCGATTTTAGATGAATTTTGGTCCTGGTCTTGTATTTTTCTGAGTTCGTATGAATTAGTTATGAATTTCTGAAGATTAAATCCATTTCTAAAAATAATGAAGGCTGATTAATTCAGGGCTGACACGTGTCACACTGTGACTGGTTTACATGGCATGTAGGGACTTGGAGTGGTGTATCAGCTGGTGAGGTGGTCGGAGAGGTCGCCGAGGTGGTCGGAAAGATCGCCGAGGTGGTCGGAGAGGTCGCCGAGGTGGTCGGAGAGATCGCCGAAGTGGTCGGAGAGGTTCTTAGAGTTGGTTCTGAGATCGGCCGAGGTGGTCGGAGAGATCGTTGAGGTCCTCGATCTTGGCATGGTCTCAACCGACATGACGTCGGCGTGGCATCATCGAGCTAAACCACGGTTGATGTGTGGGTCTCTTGGCGTCGAGATGACATCATCATTGCGGTTGGTCACTAACGGTGTGGTCCGGGGTCAAACGGTGACTGACAGGTGAGGCGTGGTTCATGGTGAACCCGCCTGCATTGGTCCATAGACCGTAGGGCCGGTCTATGAAGGTCTTGGTCCACTTACTCCTTCCTAGGGTTCGGTTCACGTGCACCAAGTGCACGGACGTGTGGCCGGCGAGGGGGAAATTCCCATCTTCTTCCCCTGCGTGCTCCCACCGGTGGTGAGCTCACCGGCGAGCCTCTCGGGCTGTATGGGTGTGCAATTAAGGTGGGCAAAAGCTTGGCCTTGCCATGGCGGGTGCCCCGGTGAAGTTAACGTGGTGACCGGACGGCTCCAGTTGGCTGGCCGCGGTGGCGGCGGTCCTCGTACACCGGCGAGCGGTGGTGCTAGAGATTGGTGGTGCGCACGAGCTCCCTGACGCTGCTACGGCCATGGCGAGCAGGTTGAAGGGGCTCTAAGAGCTCTCAACACCTCCGGCCATGGCGGTCAGGGCAAAGCGAAGGCGGTGGCGCTCCGATGAGATGCGGTGCGGCAACGCAGGTCTCTGTGGGCTTCATCCTCGGCTAAGGTGAGCGCGGTGTGTCTCTCGTCATGGCGGAGCCAGTTGGGGTGTCAACGTCGCCTTTACCGCGACGTAGAAGATGTGGTGGTCTCACCATGGTTGTGCTCTCGGCCATGGCGTGCAGGGTGGTCGTGCCAGTGTTCCCGAGCTGCTAGCGGTCAGTGAGGCCAGGCCTTGGGCTTGTGCGCGTGCGATGCGTGTGCAGCGTGTCCAGGAGCGGGAATGCTCCGCCTCTGCGTCCCCTAGGTGTGGGAACATGGTGGCGTTCATGGCGAGTACGGCTAGCTCGGTGAGCGGTGAACGACGTGGCTCACCGTAGGGCTCATGGCGGTAGGATGGCGGTGCGGTGGCGAGGCAAGGCCGTGATGAGGCGATGCAGTGCCATGCCGAGCAGCTATGTCGCTGTAGTCGATCGGGGTGGCGCTCCTGGCTCCGGCGAGGTCTGGTTCCGCAGCGGCTTCCTTCTCCTCCTTGCTTCTTCCTCCTCCCTCTCTCTCGGCTTGACGCGGTGTGGTGCTGTGCCACCAGCGGCGGCGGCGAACGGGCTGAGGGTTAGGGCTCATGGGCATTGGCTTTTATAGCCGAGCTCCAAGGGCTCCAATGGCGGACGGCGATCGGGCGGTGGTGATGCGTGCGGTGCATCCGACGGCCCGCGTGCGGTAGCATAGGCACAGCGCAAGGGGAAACAGGGTCATGCTTCTTGCGTGACCCCCTAGCCTGCGCCTACCACGCTGGTCGGTCTCCGGTCACGCGGGGAGAATGCATGGGCGAGGGGAAGAAGACGCTACTGTGCTGACAAACGGGGTCGGGTCGTCAGGCGCTTGGCGTGTTGTGGCTGCGTGCGGCGCATGATGGCTGACGAGTGGGCCTGGCTTGTCAGTGGCTATGTGCGTGGGCTACGCACGAGTGGGAGGGCAGGCGGGCTCAACCGGGCTGGCTCGCAAGGCCGAGCAGGCCTGGGCTGCTGCTTCTCCCTCTTTTTTCCTTTCTCTTTTATTTCTTTTGCTTCGATTCAAATTTAGTTAGAGTTTAAACTTGAGCTTCGAGTTATGTAGTGGGTCCCATAAGGTGTTTCAAATGGTGGTCAAAATACATCCCATATATTAGGGTTTATCATAAATATTAAGTAAGTTAGTTAAACATCACATAAGGCAAAAGAATCCAAATCACAAGTGGGATTAGGGATGCATGCATGATTTATTTAATTACACATGTGGCATAAAACCAAACTATGCTTATGATTTTATCCTAGTTGGGTCACATCTAATCCAAAACTAGGGTTTGGCTTCTACATGTGTCACTCAACATCACTTAGGGTTTAAACAAAAATTTTGTAGTTGTGATTTTTGGTGTGTGGATTTTTGGGTTGTTACAGCCCCCATACTACTTTGGGTAATTCTTCAATCCACTTGGATCCATAGTCCACTAGTTCTTCATACAATCATGGTTTTAATCCAGCAAGTATGAGTCCATTAGCCGTTTCTACCTGCCCGTTGGCTTCTGGATGTGCGACTGATGCGTAATCTATGCTGAAACCGCAATCCTATGCCCTACTTTGGAATTATGTAGCTATGAATGGAGAACCCAAATCTGTGATGATTCGATTGGGCATGCCGAAGCGGTGCATAATGTCTTGGATGAACTCGACTGCTTTGGCTGCGCTATATTTTGCGAGTGGTTTGTATTCAATCCACTTGGTGAACTTGTCAATTGCTACGAAGATGTACTCGAAACTGCCCTTTGCTTTCTTTAGAGGTCCTACTTGATCCAGCCCCCAGCAGGAGAAAGGCCAAGCAGGTGGGATGTAGATGAGATTATGAGCTGGTACATGTGCTTGTCTTGCGAACATTTGACAGCCTTTGCATTTTCTTATGAGTTCTTCTGCGTCTTTTAGAGCTGTTGGCCAGTAGAATCCGGTGCGGAAAGCTTTACCGACTAGTGTTCTTAAAGCGGCATGATTTCTGCAGCAACCTGAGTGTATTTCATCTAAGATCCCTTTGCCTTCTTCAAACGAGACACATTTTAGGAGTACTCCTGATGATGCAGCTCTTCTGTATAGCTTTTCCCCTACTAGGACGTAGTTCCTTCTCCTACGAACAACTCTGGTAGCCTCCTCTTTATCTGCTGGCAACTTGTTCTCTTTGATATAGTCAATAAAGACCTGGGTCCACGAGGTGTTGATTACCAAGATCTGGTTGTCTTTAGCTTGAAGCTCAGAGGCTATTTCACTAGGTTATTTGATAGAGGGAGCTGATAACTCCTCTATGAATACGCCGGGTGGAACTTTTGCCCTGTCTGATCCGAGCTTGGCGAGGACGTCTGCTGCAATATTGGAATCGCGTAGGACATGTAGAATTTCTAATCCTTGAAAATGTTTTTCGAGTTTTCGTATTTCAGCACAGTAGGCACCCATGTTTTCTTTGGTGCAATCCCAATCTTTGTTGACTTGATTGATGACTGCTGCTGAATCACCGTATACGAGTAACCGCTTGATTCCGAGGGTAATTGCCACTCGGAGCCCGTGGATGAGGGCTTCGTATTCTGCTTCATTGTTTGTAGCTTGCCATAATATCTGAAGGACATACTTGAATTGCTTTCTGTCTCGAGAAATGAGGAGAACGCCTGCGCCTGCTTCGCCTAGCTTGAGAGATCCATCAAAGTACATCTTCTAATGGTCAGGGATGGTATTTGACAAAGGTTGTTGAAATGCAATTCTAGCACAGTGTCACGTTTTAGTACATTAAGTTTGACCAATTATATATAAAAAAGTATCCATATTTATGATACCAAATAAATACCATCAGATTAATTACAAAATGTATTTTTATAATAAATTAATTTAAAGATATAACTACGAATATTATTCACTAAAAACTTGCTCAAATATGAACCACTTTTCATGCCGCGCAACCCATAGTTGCATCCTTTTTAGGACGGACCTGCGAAGATCTCGAGTCATAGGTGTATCGGAAAAAAGCGGCAGAGAGGCGTCCAGGCAAAAACAAGATGCCACGAGGCCCTTTCTTTACGAAAGAAAAGATGACGACGAACGCGTTGCGTTGCGTTCCTTCGATTCCACGCGTGGTCCGGCGGGATCTCGTTCTATCCATCCATCGCCAATAGCAGCAGCCCGGCCCGCAGTTTGTTGGTTGGTTACGCTTGGCTTTGGCCCTCACCCTCATGCCAGGTGACCCAAAACCGAGATGGCCGCGCAAACCTGAAGAAGGACTCGGCCCTGCGTGGACCGTTGCCACGACGGCCATGCTCTCCCGCGTCGTGTTCCCCGGCGCACGTAGACCCGGAGCGTGGGCGCGCGGATGGGTGGCCGCGCCATACTGGCCGACGCGTGGTAGGGACACGTGGAATGGTTTTTTCGGAGCGTTCGTGCGGGTATTAGGTGTGTGTGTGGTGGGGGGATCTGATTTTCGAATTTGAACTTTTTTTCCCCGGACGGGAGAGCTTTATTGTTAGAACATTGTGGTACCTGATAAAAGGAGCGTTACAGAACATGAAAGTATGTTACCTTATTTTTGTTTGGGTAACTATAAGGCCCTGTTTGGATATCCGTGATTATGACAATACGTAATCAAATTTGTATCCAAGCATGATTAATTATGTGACGGATTGCTATAATCAAAACCCCGTATTACCATAAATCCCATAATCCATGTGAGATCAGGTTTTAGATGATTATGTATGCTGAAAGTCTAACTTGCCCCCTAATCGATTGTCCAACCTGCCAAACTAAATGATAAGATAGAAATTTCTCACTTTAACCAACTATAATGAAGAATCATAATCTAGGGAAGACTCTAATTCTAATAATTATAATCTTGATTGCAATAATCCTGTGGATAATCCAGATTATAACAATCCAGTTATGAACTTATGATCTAAACGGGTGCTGAAATGCCCACCTACATGCACGGGATAACTATCGCTCGTGGGTGTCGTCTTTTGCTCGAGGAGAAGATAATGTGCGCACAGGCGATTTTGATTTGTATTCCATTTTCATCCTTAGAAGGTACCAACGATGTTTGCACTTTGAAAAGAATTTTGTACATGTTATTTGGACGCGTTGGTGCTTGCGACGAGTCGAGTGGAGCGAGCGAGAAAGAATTACAAGTCCTATCGGCTTATGGAGTGCCGACATACCCCTAGCGGCTGTCCAGGAGGCGACAAGGCTCTGGAGCTGGCTGTGGAGTGCCGACATACCCCCATCGGCAGTCCAGGAGCCGACAAGTCTCCGGAGCGGGCTGCGTTAGGCTGTATCGGGCCGATAGGCATGTCGGCCATCCGCTGGCCGATAGGTAGCAGTACCTATCGGCAGTCGAGGAGCCGGCAAGGCTCCGGAGAGGGCTGCGTCGGGCTATATCGGGCCGATAGGGCTGTCGGCCATTCGCTGGCCGATAGGTAGCACTCAGCTAATAGAAGAAGAAAAAGGAGCCAAGTTTTTAAGAAGAAATAACTAGATTTATATAAAAAATTACTTTATTTGTATCTTCTAAAGTTTTAATATATTTAATAAAAATACATCTCTATTTATAATGGTACTTATTATCCACGTAAATATCAGCATATTCTTTATATAGTACTACATCCGTCCCCAAATGAACGCAATTCTAGCACAGTGTCACGTTTTAGTACCTTAAGTTTGACCAATTATATATAAAAAAGTATCCATATTTATGATACCAAATAAATACCATCAGATTAATTACGAAATGTATTTTTATAATAAATTAATTTAAAGATATAACGGTTAATATTATTCACTAAAAACTTGCTCAAATATGAACCACTTTTCATGGCGCGCAGCCCATAGTTGCATCCTTTTCAGGACGGACCTGCGAAGATCGCGTGTCATTGGTGTATCAGAAAAGCAGCACAGAGGCGTCTAGTGCAAAAACAAGATGCCACGTGGCCCTTTCTTTACACGAAAGAAAAGATGACGACGAACGTTGTTGCGTTCCGTTCCCAGTTCCACGCGTGGTCTGACGGGCTCTCGTTCTATCCATCCATCAGCAACAGCAGCCAGCAGCACAGTTTGTTGGTTGGTTCGCCTGGCCTGGCCCGCGCCCTCACGCCGGTGGCCCAAAACCAGATGACGCACGCAAGCACAGAAGGACTTGGCCCTGCGTGGACCGTGGCCACGACGGGCACGCTCTCCCGCGTCGTGTTCCCCGGCGCACGTAGACCCGGAGCGTGGGCGCGCGGATGGGTGGCCGCGCCATGCTGGCCGACGCGTGGCAGGGACACGTGGAATGGTTTTTTCGGAGCGTTCGTGCGGGTAATTAGGTGTGTGTGTGGTGGGGGGATCCGATTTTCGAATTTGAACTTTTTTTCCCCGGACGGGAGAGCTTTATTGGAAGAACACTGTGGTACCTGATAAAAGGAGCGTTACAGAACCCGAAAGTATGTTACCTTATTTTTGTTTGGGTAACTATAAGGCCCTGTTTGGATATCCGTGATTATGACAATACGTAATCAAATTTGTATCCAAGCATGATTAATTATGTGACGGATTGCTATAATCAAAACCCCGTATTACCATAAATCCCATAATCCATGTGAGATCAGGTTTTAGATGATTATGTATGCTGAAAGTCTAACTTGCCCCCTAATCGATTGTCCAACCTGCCAAACTAAATGATAAGATAGAAATTTCTCACTTTAACCAACTATAATGAAGAATCATAATCTAGGGAAGACTCTAATTCTAATAATTATAATCTTGATTGCAATAATCCTGTGGATAATCCAGATTATAACAATCCAGTTATGAACTTATGATCTAAACGGGTGCTGAAATGCCCACCTACATGCACGGGATAACTATCGCTCGTGGGTGTCGTCTTTTGCTCGAGGAGAAGATAATGTGCGCACAGGCGATTTTGATTTGTATTCCATTTTCATCCTTAGAAGGTACCAACGATGTTTGCACTTTGAAAAGAATTTTGTACATGTTATTTGGACGCGTTGGTGCTTGCGACGAGTCGAGTGGAGCGAGCGAGAAAGAATTACAAGTCCTATCGGCTTATGGAGTGCCGACATACCCCTAGCGGCAGTCCAGGAGGCGACAAGGCTCCGGAGCTGGCTGTGGAGTGCCGACATACCCCTATCGGCAGTCTAGGAGCCGACAAGTCTCCGGACCGGGCCGCGTTGGGCTGTATCGGGCCGATAGGCATGTCGGCCATCCGCTGGCCGATAGGTAGCAGTACCTATCGGCAGTCGAGGAGCCGGCAAGGCTCCGGAGAGGGCTGCGTCGGGCTATATCGGGCCGATAGGGCTGTCGGCCATTCGCTGGCCGATAGGTAGCACTCAGCTAATAGAAGAAGAAAAAGGAGCCAAGTTTTTAAGAAGAAATAACTAGATTTATATAAAAAATTACTTTATTTGTATCTTCTAAAGTTTTAATATATTTAATAAAAATACATCTCTATTTATAATGGTACTTATTATCCACGTAAATATCAGCATATTCTTTATATAGTACTACATCCGTCCCCAAATGAACGCAATTCTAGCACAGTGTCACGTTTTAGTACCTTAAGTTTGACCAATTATATATAAAAAAGTATCCATATTTATGATACCAAATAAATACCATCAGATTAATTACGAAATGTATTTTTATAATAAATTAATTTAAAGATATAACGGTGAATATTATTCAGTAAAAACTTGCTCAAATATGAACCACTTTTCATGGCGCGCAGCCCATAGTTGCATCCTTTTCAGGACGGACCTGCGAAGATCGCGTGTCATTGGTGTATCAGAAAAGCAGCACAGAGGCGTCTAGTGCAAAAACAAGATGCCACGTGGCCCTTTCTTTACACGAAAGAAAAGATGACGACGAACGTTGTTGCGTTCTGTTCCTAGTTCCACGCGTGGTCTGACGGGCTCTCGTTCTATCCATCCATCAGCAACAGCAGCCAGCAGCATAGTTTGTTGGTTGGTTCGCCTGGCCTGGCCCACGCCCTCACGCCGGTGGCCCAAAACCAGATGACGCACGCAAGCACAGAAGGACTCGGCCCTGCGTGGACCGTGGCCACGACGGGCACGCTCTCCCGCGTCGTGTTCCCCGGCGCACGTAGACCCGGAGCGTGGGCGCGCGGATGGGTGGCCGCGCCATGCTGGCCGACGCGTGGCAGGGACACGTGGAATGGTTTTTTCGGAGCGTTCGTGCGGGTAATTAGGTGTGTGTGTGGTGGGGGATCCGATTTTCGAATTTGAACATTTTTTCCCCGGACGGGAGAGCTTTATTGGAAGAACACTGTGGTACCTGATAAAAGGAGCGTTACAGAACCCGAAAGTATGTTACCTTATTTTTTTTTGGGTAACTATAAGGCCCTGTTCGGATATCCGTGATTATGACAATATGTAATCAAATCTGTATCCAAACATGATTAATTATGTGACGGATTGCTATAATCAAAACCACGTATTACCATAAATCCCATAATCCATGTGAGATCAGGTTTTAGATGATTATGTATGCTGAAAGTCTAACTTGCCCCCTAATCGATTGTCCAACCTGCCGAACTAAATGATAAGATAGAAATTTCTCACTTTAACCAACTATAATGAAGAATCATAATCTAGGGAAGACTCTAATTCTAATAATTATAATCTTGATTGCAATAATCCTGTGGATAATCCAGATTATAACAATCCAGTTATGAACTTATGATCTAAACGGGTGCTGAAATGCCCACCTACATGCATGGGATAACTATCGCTCGTGGGTGTCGTCTTTTGCTCGAGGAGAAGATAATGTGCGCACAGGCGATTTTGATTTGTATTCCATTTAAATCCTTAGAAGGTACCAACGATGTTTGCACTTTGAAAAGAATTTTGTACATGTTATTTGGACGCGTTGGTGCTTGCGACGAGTCGAGTGGAGCGAGCGAGAAAGAATTACAAGTCCTATCGGCTTATGGAGTGCCGACATACCCCTAGCGGCAGTCCAGGAGGCGACAAGGCTCCGGAGCTGGCTGTGGAGTGCCGACATACCCCTATCGGCAGTCCAGGAGCCGACAAGTCTCCGGAGCGGGCTGCGTTGGGCTGTATCGGACCAATAGGCATGTCGGCCATCCGCTGGCCGATAGGTAGCAGTACCTATCAGCAGTCGAGGAGCCGACAAGGCTCCGGAGAGGGCTGCATCGGGCTATATCGGGCCGATAGGGCTGTCGGCCATCCGCTGGCCGATAGGTAGCACTCAGCCAATAGAAGAAGAAAAAGGAGCCAAGTTTTTAAGAAGAAATAACTAGATTTATATAAAAAATTACTTTATTTGTATCTTCTAAAGTTTTAATATATTTAATAAAAATACATCTCTATTTATAATGGTACTTATTATCCACGTAAATATCAGCATATTCTTTATATAGTACTACATCCGTCCCCAAATGAACGCAATTCTAGCACAGTGTCACGTTTTAGTTCCTTAAGGTTGACCAATTATATATAAAAAAGTATCCATATTTATGATACCAAATAAATACCATCAGATTAATTACGAAATGTATTTTTATAATAAATTAATTTAAAGATATAACGGTGAATATTATTCACTAAAAACTTGCTCAAATATGAACCACTTTTCGTGGCGCGCAGCCCATAGTTGCATCCTTTTTAGGATGGACCTGCGAAGATCTCGTGTCATAGGTGTATCGAAAAGCAGCACAGAGGCGTCCAAAGGTGCAAAAACAAGATGCCACGAGGCCCTTTCTTTACACGAAAGAAAAGATGACGATTTAACGTTGTTGCGTTCCGTTCCCAGTTCCACGCGCGTGGTCTGACGGGCTCTCGCTCTATCCATCCATCAAAGCAACAGCAGCCAGCAGCATAGTTTGTTGGTTGGTTCGCTTTGGCCTGGCCCACGCCCTCAAGCCGGTGGCCCAAAACCAGATGACGACGCATAAGCACGTATGGACTCGGCCCTCGTGGACCGTGGCCTGACGACGGCGGCACGCTCTCCCGCGTCGTGTTCCCCGCGCAAGACGTGACCCGGAGCGCATGGCGCGCGGATGGGTGGCCGCGCCATGCTGGCCGACGCGTGGCAGGGACACGTGGAATGGTTTTTCCGGAGCGTTCGTGCGGGTAATTAGGTGTGTGTGTGGTGGGGGATCCGATTTTCGAATTTGAACTTTTTTTCCCCGGACGGGAGAGCTTATTGGAAGAACACTGTGGTACCTGATAAAAGGAGCGTTACAGAACCCGAAAGTATGTTACCTTATTTTTGTTTGGGTAACTATAAGGCCCTGTTTGGATATCCGTGATTATGACAATACGTAATCAAATCTGTATCCAAACATGATTAATTATGTGACGGATTGCTATAATCAAAACCCCGTATTACCATAAATCCCATAATCCATGTGAGATCGTGTTTTAGATGATTATGTATGTTGAAAGTCTAACTTGCCCCCTAATCGATTGTCCAACCCGCCAAACTAAATGATAAGATAGAAATTTCTCACTTTAACCAACTATAATGAAGAATCATAATCTAGGGAAGACTCTAATTCTAATAATTATAATCTTGATTGCAATAATCCTCATGGATAATCCAGATTATAACAATCCAGATTATGAACTTATGATCTAAACGGGTGCTTTGAAATGCCCACCTACATGCATGGGATAACTATCGCTCAGGGGTGTCGTCGTCTTTTGCTCGAGGAGAAGATAATGTGCGCATGTGCTGCGATTTTGATTTGTATTCCATTTAAATCCTTAGAAGGTACCAACGATGTTTGCACTTTGAAAAGAATTTTGTACATGTTATTTGGATGCGTTGGTGCTTACGACGAGTCGAGTGGAGCGAAGCGAGAAAGAATTACAAGTCCTATCGGCTTATGGAGTGCCGACATACCCCCCTAGCGGCGATCCAGAGGCGACAAGGCTCCGAGTGGGTGTGGAGTGCCGACATACCCCTATCGGCAGTCCAGAGCCGACAAGTCTCCTGAGCGGGCTGCGTTGGGCTGTATCGGGCCGATAGGCATGTCGGCCATCCGCGGCCGATAGGTAGTAGTACCTATACCTATCGGCGATCGAGGAGCCGACAAGGCTCGGAGCGGGCTGCGTTAGGCGATTTCGGGCCGATAGGGTTGTCGGCCATCCGGCCGATAGGTAGCAATACCTATCGGCAAATGAGGAGCCAACAAGGCTCGGGAGAGGGTCTGCGTCCGGGCTATATCGGGCCGATAGGGTTGTCGGCCATCCGGCAAGGCCGATAGGTAGCACTCAAATAATAGAAGAAGAAAAAAGGAGCCAAGTTTTTAAGAAGAAATAACTAGATTTATATAAAAATTTACTTTATTTGTATCTTCTAAAGTTTTAATATATTTAATAAAAATACATCTCTATTTATAATGGTACTTATTATCCACGTAAATATCAAAGATATTCTTTATATAGTACTACATCCGTCCCCAAATGAACGCAATTGTAGCACACGATGTCACGTTTTAGTACCTTAAGTTTGAGCAAAGTATATATAAAAAAGTATCCATATTTATGATACCAAATAAATACCATCGAGATTAATTACGAAATGTATTTTTATAATAAATTAATTTAAAGATATAACGGTGAATATTATTCACTAAAAACTTGCTCAAATATGAACCACTTTTCATGGCGCTGCAGCCCATAGTTGCATCCTTTTCGGGACGGACTGCGAAGATCTCGTGTCATAGGTGTATCGTAAAAGCAAAGACAGAGGCGTCCAGTGCAAAAAAAAGATGCCACGAGGCCCTTTCTTTACACGAAAGAAAAGATGACGACGAATGTTGTTGCGTTCCGTTCCCAGTTCCACGCGATGGTCCAGACGGGCTCTCGTTCTATCCATCCATCAGCAACAGCAGCCAGCAGCAGAGTTTGTTGGTTGGTTCGCCTGGCCTGGCCCGCGCCCTCACGCCGGTGGCCCAAGACAAGATGACGCATGCAAGCACAGAAGGAGTCGGCCCTGCGTGGACCGTGGCCACGACGGCCACGCTCTCCCGCGTCGTGTTCCCGGCGCCACGTAGACCCGGAGCGTGGGCGGCGGGATGGGTGGCATGCGCCATGCTGGCCGACGCGTGGCGAGGACACGTGGAATGGTTTTTCCGGGCGCTTGTGCGGGTAATTAGGTGTGTGTGTGGTGGGGATCCGATTTTCGAATTTGAACTTTTTTCCCGGACGGAGAGCTTATTGAAGAACACTGTGGTACCTGATAAAAGGAGCGTTACAGAACCCGAAAGTATGTTACCTTATTTTTGTTTGGGTAACTATAAGGCCCTGTTTGGATATCCGTGATTATGACAATACGTAATCAAATCTGTATCCAAACATGATTAATTATGTGACGGATTGCTATAATCAAAACCCGGTATTACCATAAATCCCATAATCCATGTGAGATCAGGTTTTAGATGATTATGTATGCTGAAAGTCTAACTTGCCCCTAATCGATTGTCCAACCTGCCAAACTAAATGATAAGATAGAAATTTCTCACTTTAACCAACTATAATGAAGAATCATAATCTAGGGAAGACTCTAATTCTAATAATTATAATCTTGATTGCAATAATCCTGTGGATAATCCAGATTATAACAATCCAGTTATGAACTTATGATCTAAACGGGTGCTGAAATGCCCACCTACATGCATGGGATAACTATCGCTCGTGGGTGTCGTCTTTTGCTCGAGGAGAAGATAATGTGCGACAAAGCGATTTTGATTTGTATTCCATTTTCATCCTTAGAAGGTACCAACGATGTTTGCACTTTGAAAAGAAATTTGTACATGTTATTTGGACGCGTTGGTGCTTGCGACGAGTCGAGTGGAGCGAGCGAGAAAGAATTACAAGTCCTATCGGCTTATGGAGTGCCAACATACCCCTAGCGGCAGTCCAGGAGGCGACAAGGCTCCGGAGCTGGCTGTGGAGTGCCGACATACCCCTATCGGCAGTCCCCTATCGGCAAGTCTCCGGCCGACGCTGTCTCCGGACCGGGCGATAGGCATGTCGGCTGTATCCGGGCCGATAGGTAGTACCTATCGGTCGAGGAGCCGCTGGCTCGAGCGGTAGCAGTACCTCGGGCCGATAGGGTTGTCGAGATCCCGACGCCGATAGGTAGCAAGACTCTATCGGCAAATGAGGAGCCAACAAGGAGAGGGTTGCATAGGGCTATATCGGGCCGATAGGGTTGTCGGCCATCCGCTGGCCGATAGGTAGCACTCAGCCAATAGAAGAAGAAAAAGGAGCCAAGTTTTTAAGAAGAAATAACTAGATTTATATAAAAATTTACTTTATTTGTATCTTCTAAAGTTTTAATATATTTAATAAAAATACATCTCTATTTATAATGGTACTTATTATCCACGTAAATATCAGCATATTCTTTATATAGTACTACATCCGTCCCCAAATGAACGCAATTGTAGCACAGTGTCACGTTTTAGTACCTTAAGTTTGAGCAGTTATATATAAAAAAGTATCCATATTTATGATACCAAATAAATACCATCGAGATTAATTACGAAATGTATTTTTATAATAAATTAATTTAAAGATATAACGGTGAATATTATTCACTAAAAACTTGCTCAAATATGAACCACTTTTCATGGCGCAGCGAGCCCATAGTTTGCATCCTTTTCAGGATGGACTGCGAAGATCTCGTGTCATAGGTGTATCGTAAAAGCAAAGACAGAGGCGTCCAAGGTGCAAAAACAAGATGCCACGAGGCCCTTTCTTTACGAAAAGAAAAGATGACGACGAATGTTGTTGCGTTCTGCTCCCGGCCCCACAGCGTGGTCCAGACGGGCTCTCGTTCTATCCATCCATCGCCAACAGCAGCAGCCCAGCCAGAGTTTGTTGGTTGGTTAGTCGCTTGGCCCGCCCACGCCTCACGCCGGTGGCCCAAAACCAGATGACGCACGCAAGCACAGAAGGACTCGGCCCTGCGTGGACCGTGGCCACGACGGCCACGCTCTCCCGCGTCGTGTTCCCCGGCGCACGTAGACCCGGAGCGTGGGCGCGCGGATGGGTGGCCGCGCCATGCTGGCCGACGCGTGGCAGGGACACGTGGAATGGTTTTTCCGGAGCGTTCGTGCGGGTAATTAGGTGTGTGTGTGGTGGGGATCCGATTTTTCAATTTGAACTTTTTTCCCCGGACGGAGAGCTTATTGGAAGAACACCGTGGTACCGATAAAAGGAGCGTTATGAACCCGAAAGTATGTTACCTTATTTTTGTTTGGGTAACTATAAGGCCCTGTTTGGATATCCGTGATTATGACAATACGTAATCAAATCAGTATCCAAACATGATTAATTATGTGACGGATTGCTATAATCAAAACCCGAGATTACCATAAATCCCATAATCCATGTGAGATCAGGTTTTAGATGATTATGTATGCTTGAAAGTCTAACTTGCCCCCTAATCGATTGTCCAACCCGCCAAACTAAATGATAAGATAGAAATTTCTCACTTTAACCAACTATAATGAAGAATCATAATCTAGGGAAGACTCTAATTCTAATAATTATAATCTTGATTGCAATAATCCGTGGATAATCCAGATTATAACAATCCGATTATGAACTTATGATCTAAACGGGTGCTGAAATGCCCACCTACATGCATGGGATAACTATCGCCGTGGGTGTCGTCTTTTGCTCGAGGAGAAGATAATGTGCGCCTGAAGCGATTTCGATTTGTATTCCATTTTCATCCTTAGAAGGTACCAACGATGTTTGCACTTTGAAAAGAAATTTGTACATGTTATTTGGATGCGTTGGTGCTTGCGACGAGTCGAGTGGAGCGAGCGAGAAAGAATTACAAGTCCTATCGGCTTATGGAGTGCCAACATACCCCTAGCGGCGATCCAGAGGCGACAAGGCTCGAGTCAAGCGTGGAGTGCCGACATACCCCTATCGGCAGTCCGAGGAGCCGACAAGTCTCGGAGCGGGCGCGTTGATGTGTCGGGCGATAGGCATGTCGATCGGGCCGATAGGCATACCTATCGGTTATCCGGCTCGAGCGGTAGTAGTACCTATCGGTCATTTATCCGGCGGCCGATAGGTAGCCGATCGGCGGTCGAAGGCAAGGCTCCGGAGAGGGTCTGCGTCTAATATATCGGGCCGATAGGGTCTGTCGACCATCCGCTGGCGATAGGTAGCACTCAGCCAATAGAAGAAGAAAAAAAGGAGCCAAGTTTTTAAGAAGAAATAACTAGATTTATATAAAAATTTACTTTATTTGTATCTTCTAAAGTTTTAATATATTTAATAAAAATACATCTCTATTTATAATGGTACTTATTATCCACGTAAATATCAGCATATTCTTTATATAGTACTACATCCGTCCCCAAATGAACGCAAATTGTAGCACAAAGTGTCACGTTTTAGTACCTTAAGTTTGAGCAATTATATATAAAAAGTATCCATATTTATGATACCAAATAAATACCATCAGATTAATTACGAAATGTATTTTTATAATAAATTAATTTAAAGATATAACGGTGAATATTATTCACTAAAAACTTGCTCAAATATGAACCACTTTTCATGGCGCGCAGCCCATAGTTGCATCCTTTTCAGGACGGACCTGCGAAGATCTCGTGTCATTGGTGTATCGTAAAAGCAAAGACAGAGAGGCGTCCAAAGCAAAAACAAGATGCCACGAGGCCCTTTCTTTACACGAAAGAAAAGATGACGACGAACGTTGTTGCGTTCCATTCCCGATTCCACGCATGGTCCGACGGGCTCTCGTTCTATCCATCCATCGCCAAAGCAGCAACCAAAGCAGCAGTTTGTTGGTTGGTTCGCCTTGCCCGCCCGCGCCCTCACGCCGGGTGGCCCAAAACAAGATGACGCATGCAAGCACGTATGACTCGGCCTGCGTGGACCGTGTAGCCACGACGGCCACGCTCTCCCGCGTCGTGTTCCCCGGCGCGACGAGACCGGAGCGCGGGCGGCGCGGATGGGGTGGCGCGCCATTATGCTGGCCGACGCGCGTGGCGAGGACACGTGGAATGGTTTTTTCGAGCGTTCGTGCGGGTAATTAGATGTGTGTGTGTGGGGATCCGATTTTCGAATTTGAACTTTTTTCCCGGACGGGAGAGCTTATTGGAAGAACACTGTGGTACCTGATAAAAGGAGCGTTACAGAACCCGAAAGTATGTTACCTTATTTTTGTTTGGGTAACTATAAGGCCATGTTTGGATATCCATGATTATGACAATACGTAATCAAATCTGTATCCAAACATGATTAATTATGTGACGGATTGCTATAATCAAAACCCCGTATTACCATAAATCCCATAATCCATGTGAGATCAGGTTTTAGATGATTATGTATGCTGAAAGTCTAACTTGCCCCCTAATCGATTGTCCAACCTGCCAAACTAAATGATAAGATAGAAATTTCTCACTTTAACCAACTATAATGAAGAATCATAATCTAGGGAAGACTCTAATTCTAATAATTATAATCTTGATTGCAATAATCCTGTGGATAATCCAGATTATAACAATCCAGTTATGAACTTATGATCTAACGGGTGCTGAAATGCCCACCTACATGCACGGGATAACTATCGCTCGTGGGTGTCGTCTTTTGCTCGAGGAGAAGATAATGTGCGCACAGGCGATTTCGATTTGTATTCCATTCTCATCCTTAGAAGGTACCAACGATGTTTGCACTTTGAAAAGAAATTTGTACATGTTATTTGGACGCGTTGGTGCTTGCGACGAGTCGAGTGGAGCGAGCGAGAAAGAATTACAAGTCCTATCGGCTTATGGAGTGCCAACATACCCCTAGCGGCAGTCCAGGAGGCGACAAGGCTCGGAGAGTCGGGTCAGGAGTGCCGACATACCCCTATCGGCAGTCCAGAGCCGACAAGTCTCCGGAGCGGGCGCGCTAGCGGGCGGGCGATAGGCATGTCGGCCATCCGGCGGCCGATAGGTAGTAGTACCTATCGGTCGGGCCGACAGGCATGTCGTTAGGCCATCCGATAGGGGCTGTCGATAGGTAGTAGTACCTATCTATCGTCGAGGAGCCGACAAGGCTCCGGAGAGGGCTGCGTCGGGCTATATCGGGCCGATAGGGCTGTCGGCCATCCGCTGGCCGATAGGTAGCACTCAGCCAATAGAAGAAGAAAAAGGAGCCAAGTTTTTAAGAAGAAATAACTAGATTTATATAAAAATTTACTTTATTTGTATCTTCTAAAGTTTTAATATATTTAATAAAAATACATCTCTATTTATAATGGTACTTATTATCCACGTAAATATCAGCATATTCTTTATATAGTACTACATCCGTCCCCAAATGAACGCAATTCTAGCACAGTGTCACGTTTTAGTACCTTAAGTTTGAACAGTTATATATAAAAAAGTATCCATATTTATGATACCAAATAAATACCATCAGATTAATTACGAAATGTATTTTTATAATAAATTAATTTAAAGATATAACGGTGAATATTATTCACTAAAAACTTGCTCAAATATGAACCACTTTTCATGGCGCGCAGCCCATAGTTGCATCCTTTTCAGGACGGACCTGCGAAGATCTCGTGTCATAGGTGTATCAGAAAAGCAGCACAGAGGCGTCCAGTGCAAAAACAAGATGCCACGAGGCCCTTTCTTTACACGAAAGAAAAGATGACGACGAACGTTGTTGCGTTCCGTTCCCAGTTCCACGCGTGGTCTGACGGGCTCTCGTTCTATCCATCCATCAGCAACAGCAGCCAGCAGCACAGTTTGTTGGTTGGTTCGCCTGGCCTGGCCCGCGCCCTCACGCCGGTGGCCCAAAACCAGATGACGCACGCAAGCACAGAAGGACTCGGCCCTGCGTGGACCGTGGCCACGACGGCCACGCTCTCCCGCGTCGTGTTCCCCGGCGCACGTAGACCCGGAGCGTGGGCGCGCGGATGGGTGGCCGCGCCATGCTGGCCGACGCGTGGCAGGGACACGTGGAATGGTTTTTTCGGAGCGTTCGTGCGGGTAATTAGATGTGTGTGTGGTGGGGGGATCCGATTTTCGAATTTGAACTTTTTCCCCGGACGGGAGAGCTTATTGGAAGAACACTGTGGTACCTGATAAAAGGAGCGTTACAGAACCCGAAAGTATGTTACCTTATTTTTGTTTGGGTAACTATAAGGCCCTGTTTGGATATCCGTGATTATGACAATACGTAATCAAATCTGTATCCAAACATGATTAATTATGTGACGGATTGCTATAATCAAAACCCCGTATTACCATAAATCCCATAATCCATGTGAGATCAGGTTTTAGATGATTATGTATGCTGAAAGTCTAACTTGCCCCCTAATCGATTGTCCAACCTGCCAAACTAAATGATAAGATAGAAATTTCTCACTTTAACCAACTATAATGAAGAATCATAATCTAGGGAAGACTCTAATTCTAATAATTATAATCTTGATTGCAATAATCCTGTGGATAATCCAGATTATAACAATCCAGTTATGAACTTATGATCTAAACGGGTGCTGAAATGCCCACCTACATGCACGGGATAACTATCGCTCGTGGGTGTCGTCTTTTGCTCGAGGAGAAGATAATGTGCGCACAGGCGATTTCGATTTGTATTCCATTCTCATCCTTAGAAGGTACCAACGATGTTTGCACTTTGAAAAGAAATTTGTACATGTTATTTGGACGCTGTTGGTGCTTGCGGCGAGTCGAGTGTGGAGCGAAGAGAAAGAATTACAAGTCCTATCGGCTTATGGAGTGCCAACATACCCCTAGCGGCAGTCCGAGAGGCGACAAGGCTCGGAGCTGGTCCGTGGAGTGCCGACATACCCCTATCGGCAGTCCAGAGCCGACAAGTCTCCGGAGCGGGCCGCGTCTCGGTATGTCGGGCCGATAGGCATGTCGGTTATCCGGCGGCCGATAGGTAGTAGTACCTATCGGTCGTCGAGGAGCCGACAAGGCTCCGGAGAGGGCTGCGTCCGGTCAGTGTCGGGCGATAGGGCTGTCGACCATCCGCTGGCCGATAGGTAGCACTCAGCCAATAGAAGAAGAAAAAAAGGAGCCAAGTTTTTAAGAAGAAATAACTAGATTTATATAAAAATTTACTTTATTTGTATCTTCTAAAGTTTTAATATATTTAATAAAAATACATCTCTATTTATAATGGTACTTATTATCCACGGAAATATCAGCATATTCTTTATATAGTACTACATCCGTCCCCAAATGAACGCAATTGTAGCACACGTTGTCACGCTTTTAGTACCTTAAGTTTGAGCAGTTATATATAAAAAGTATCCATATTTATGATACCAAATAAATACCATCAGATTAATTACGAAATGTATTTTTATAATAAATTAATTTAAAGATATAACGGTGAATATTATTCACTAAAAACTTGCTCAAATATGAACCACTTTTCATGGCGCTGTTTCCATAGTTGCATCCTTTTCAGGGACGGACCTGCGGAGATCTCGTGTCATAGGTGTATCGTAAAAGCAAAGACAGAGGCGCCCAGTGCAAAAACAAGATGCCACGAGGCCCTTTCTTTACACGAAAAGAAAAGATGACGACGATTTAACGTTGTTGCGCTCCGCTCCCGCCCACGCGTGGTCCGACGGGCTCTCGCTCTATCCATCCATCAGCAACAGCAGCCAGCAGCACGCTTTGTTGGTTGGTTCGGTTCGCCTGGCCCGCCCGCGCCCTCACGCCGGTGGCCCAAAACCGATGACGACGCAAGCACGTATGACTCGGCCCCTGCGTGGACCGTGGCCACGACGGCCACGCTCTCCGCGCGTCGTGTTCCCCGCGCCGCGACGAGACCCGTGAGCGCGCATGCCGCGATGGGTGGCCGCGCCATGCTGGCGGCCGACGCGGCGTGGCGAGGACACGTGGAATGGTTTTTTCGGAGCGTTCGTGCGGGTAATTAGATGTGTGTGTGGGGGGATCCGATTTTCGAATTTGAACTTTTTCCCAGACGGGAGAGCTTATTGGAAGAACACTGTGGTACCGATAAAAGGAGCGTTACAGAACCCGAAAGTATGTTACCTTATTTTTGTTTGGGTAACTATAAGGCCCTGTTTGGATATCCGTGATTATGACAATACGTAATCAAATCAGTATCCAAACATGATTAATTATGTGACGGATTGCTATAATCAAAACCCGTATTACCATAAATCCCATAATCCATGTGAGATCAGGTTTTAGATGATTATGTATGTCAAAGTCTAACTTGCCCCCTAATCGATTGTCCAACCTGCCAAACTAAATGATAAGATAGAAATTTCTCACTTTAACCAACTATAATGAAGAATCATAATCTAGGAAGACTCTAATTCTAATAATTATAATCTTGATTGCAATAATCCTGTGGATACTCCAGATTATAACAATCCAGTTATGAACTTATGATCTAACGGGTGCTGAAATGCCCACCTACATGCACGGATAACTATCGCCGTGGGTGTCGCTTTTTGCTCGAGGAGAAGATAATGCGCGACAAAGCGATTTCGATTTGTATTCCATTCTCATCCTTAGAAGGTACCAACGATGTTTGCACTTTGAAAAGAAATTTGTACATGTTATTTGGACGCGTTGGTGCTTGCGACGATTCGAGTCGAGTGGAGCGAAAGAGAAAGAATTACAAGTCCTATCGGCTTATGGAGTGCCAACATACCCCTAGCGGCAGTCCAGAGGCGACAAGGCTCGGAGCTGGTCAGGAGTGCCGACATACCCTATCGGCAGTCCAGAGCCGACAAGTCTCCTGGGCGGGCGCGCTCAACAGTATCGGGCCGATAGGCATGTCGGTTATCCGCCGGCCGATAGGTAGTAGTACCTATCGGTCGTCGAGGAGCCGACAAGGCTCCGGAGAGGGGCTGCGTCCGGGCAGTATCGGGCCGATAGGGTCATCGACCATCCGCTGGCCGATAGGTAGCACTCAGCCAATAGAAGATGAAAAAGGAGCCAAGTTTTTAAGAAGAAATAACTAGATTTATATAAAAATTTACTTTATTTGTATCTTCTAAAGTTTTAATATATTTAATAAAAATACATCTCTATTTATAATGGTACTTATTATCCACGGAAATATCAGCATATTCTTTATATAGTACTACATCCGTCCCCAAATGAACGCAAATTGTAGCACAAAGGTCACGCTTTTAGTACCTTAAGTTTGAGCAGTTATATATAAAAAGTATCCATATTTATGATACCAAATAAATACCATCAGATTAATTACGAAATGTATTTTTATAATAAATTAATTTAAAGATATAACGGTGAATATTATTCACTAAAAACTTGCTCAAATATGAACCACTTTTCATGGCGCGCAGCCCATAGTTGCATCCTTTTCGGAGACGGACTGCGGAGATCTCGTGTCATAGGTGTATCGTAAAAGCAAAGACAGAGGCGTCCAAAGCAAAAACAAGATGCCACGAGGCCCTTTCTTTACACGAAAGAAAAGATGACGATTAACGTTGTTGCGTTCCGCTCCCGCCCACGCGTGGTCCGACGGGCTCTCGTTCTATCCATCCATCGCCAACAGCAGCCAGCAGCACAGCTTTGTTGGTTGGTTCGCCTGGCCCGCCCAGCGCCCTCACGCCGTGGCCCAAAACCGATGACGACGCAAGCATCAGAAGGACTCGGCCTGCGCGGGACCGTGGCCACGACGGCCACGCTCTCCCGCGTCGTGTTCCCCGGCGCCGCGTGAGACCCGGGAGCGTGCATGCGGATGGATGGCAGCGCCATGCTGGCCGACGCGTGGCGTGGGACACGTGGAATGGTTTTTTCGGAGCGCTCGTGCGGGTAATTAGATGTGTGTGTGGTGGGGATCCGATTTTCGAATTTGAACTTTTTCCTGGACGGGAGAGCTTATTGGAAGAACACTGTGGTACCGATAAAAGGAGCGTTCTGAAACCCGAAAGTATGTTACCTTATTTTTGTTTGGGTAACTATAAGGCCCTGTTTGGATATCCGTGATTATGACAATACGTAATCAAATCTGTATCCAAACATGATTAATTATGTGACGGATTGCTATAATCAAAACCCCAGATACCATAAATCCCATAATCCATGTGAGATCAGGTTTTAGATGATTATGTATGCCGAAAGTCTAACTTGCCCCTAATCGATTGTCCAACCCGCCAAACTAAATGATAAGATAGAAATTTCTCACTTTAACCAACTATAATGAAGAATCATAATCTAGGAAGACTCTAATTCTAATAATTATAATCTTGATTGCAATAATCCTGTGGATAATCCAGATTATAACAATCCGATTATGAACTTATGATCTAAGCGGGTGCTGAAATGCCCACCTACATGCACGGATAACTATCGCTCAGGGTGTCGCTTTTTTGCTCGAGGAGAAGATAATGTGCGCACAGGCGATTTCGATTTGTATTCCATTTTCATCCTTAGAAGGTACCAACGATGTTTGCACTTTGAAAAGAATTTTGTACATGTTATTTGGACGCGTTGGTGCTTGCGACGAGTCGAGTGGAGCGAGCGAGAAAGAATTACAAGTCCTATCGGCTTATGGAGTGCCGACATACCCCCTAGCGGCAGTCCAGAGGCGACAAGGCTCCTGAGTCGGCTGTGGAGTGCCGACATACCCCTATCGGCAGTCCAGAGCCGACAAGTCTCCTGAGCGGGCTGCGTTGGGCTGTATCGGACCAATAGGCATGTCGGCCATCCGCCGGCCGATAGGTAGCAAGACCTATCAGCAAATGAGGAGCCGACAAGGTCTCGGAGAGGGTCTGCATCGGGCTATATCGGGCCGATAGGGTCATGTCGGGCCATCCGCTGGCCGATAGGTAGCACTCAGCCAATAGAAGAAGAAAAAAGAGCCAAGTTTTTAAGAAGAAATAACTAGATTTATATAAAAAATTACTTTATTTGTATCTTCTAAAGTTTTAATATATTTAATAAAAATACATCTCTATTTATAATGGTACTTTTTATCCACGTAAATATCAAAGATATTCTTTATATATAGTACTACCTCCGTCCCCAAATGAATGCAATTCTAGCACGAAGGTCACGCTTTTAGTACCTTAAGTTTGACCAATTATATATAAAAAAGTATCCATATTTATGATATCAAATAAATACCATAAGATTAATTACGAAATGTATTTTTATAATAAATTAATTTAAAGATATAACTCGTGAATATTATTCACTAAAAACTTGCTCAAATATGAACCACTTTTCATGGCGCAAGAACCCATAGTTGCATCCTTTTCGTGACGGACCTGCGAAGATCTCGTGTCATAGGTGTATCAGAAAAGCAGCACTGTTAACACTGGATTTTGGTCGACTTTAGAAGATGACAGGTGGACCCGCATACGGGAAGAAGGACATTCGCAAAAACAAAACGAAGCGGTCGGCTAAATGCTTGTGCGGTTGGTTACTTCAAGAAGGTGGTGACTCCATTCGGGAAAGCAGAAGATGGCGAGTGCAAAGCCGATCGAAAAGATGAAAGTTGTAATAATAAAGGACTCTACGAGAGTTTTGGGCAAGGAATCATAGTTTCCAAGTTTGTTTAAGAGTTCCTTTGTAAATCATAGTCTTTTAGGACTCGTGTTTTGTCTAGGGTATAAATATTGACCCTTGACCATTGTAATAGGCGTTCACAACCAAATCAATACAACCGCCCCGTGCCAACTTTCGAGTAGTAGTTTTGTCGTGTCATCGAAGTTCTTCGAGAGGAGTCATCGATCCGTCGACCTCCGTGAAGTTCCGGCAACCTTGTTATCATGTTTAGTATCATGTGGTAGATTTAGACGTGATGCAAGTAGTCTTGTTTGTTTTCAATGATCGTATGCGGATCTTTGCTTGACAATCAAGAAGTCTTTGCTTATGCTTTGTTTATGAGTAGATACCGTAAGCGCGTGCGCGTTTGCTCAATATGCTTAGTGAAGGCAAGATGCTTATCGGCTCTATTAGATACGGCAAAATCTAAATAGATTCATTGTTATCCTGTGTTGCATGTTTTAAATATTTTATATATTTGTAACACACTTCTCCCTAATCTGGATTGATATTGTTCGCCCTCTCTTATGGTTTTATTCGTATTTCAATGATCATTACTTTCAGATTACCTTTGCAAATAGATAACATGCTCGTAATGGCTGAATTATTTTAATCTAGATTGTCACATGTCGTGGGTTCATGCATGTTAATTACGCTTAAGCTTTGACGAAACTAGGTGTCGTATGGCGGATGCATGGTTTTAGATTAGTTTAATCGTATTTATTTGCATGTTCCTTCTTCATGGACCCCAACTCGGCCGGATTGTCGAGCTTGGTTATGCATTAACTCATGATTAATTTCACTTGTTCAAACATGTCTTCCCATGCACATGCATTCGGCAATCGGATCTTTACGTGTGCTCATCTTACGATTAGCCAATGGTTTATAAACTTGCCGCGATAGCTTCCTATAGCTGTATGTCGCTAGTAAGTGGCTTCGTGGTCAGATATATGGAACTGTCTGGTCTCACCCGACATGTTCCGGTTTGGCATTTAACTATTTTATCCCTTGTTAGTTTTTTTCAGTCAAACCGACCGCACGCTTCCGGATCACGAAGCACCCGGCACCCAATTGAAGCCACGCTTTCCACTTGTTGTGTGTGTGGGCACAAGGCGTCACATTTTGTGTCAACACACTTTTTGGGCACGACCGTGGGGGACAATCTGTTAGTTCAAGATGGCGTCCCGAGATCAACAATGATCATGTTCGGATGTGAGCATGGCGTAATCAAGCCGATAATTACAGGATTTAGTGCTACAAGCATGTGAGCAATACCAACGGAAGTGTTTGATGTCTTTTTCCAAAAACAAGAGCAATAAAGTGTTTCAAAAGCAACCAATGCCAAGGGTTCTTCTTCCACATCAAACCGATTACATCAAGAGGAGGATGCTCGGAAGATGGCAGCCCTGGTTTATAAAGCTATGGGAGAAACCATGACAAACCATCACACGACTTTTTCTCAATACCTTTCGGGCAATCATGATCAGTACTTTTTTTGGTCCAATGGTTGATAAGTACTTTGAAGAAAATGTTGGCCCACTCAAAGGACCGATACTTTTCAATGTTCCAAAGCATCAAGAGAAGCCTGCTGGAAAAGAAGGACCATCGACTTCAAATATAGGTGGATTGACTCACACCGAAAGCAATCACATCCCACCTATGGCTGTGTAACATTTGGTACCACAGAGAAGTGCCACCTTCACTTTATAGAGTTTCTCCAAATCAAACAGATTGCAGTAAGAATATGTATGGAGATGGGTATCAAGAATTTATCGATTACAATGCTATCAATGCCGTGCCAAATCCAGGTATAGGAGTGTTTCAGATTGCCTTCGAGTACAAGTACAAGGAAATCAGATTCGTGCATTGATGTTTTGATGCACAGGATGGCTGATATGATGCAGAATCGCTTTGGCTTGAAGCCAAAAATCAATCCTATTCATACAAGTCTCCTTACCCAGTAGTGGTACAACAGAGTGGCGTTACCTCCAAGGGTGAAGCCTCCAATGGATTTGACCAAGTTTTCGTCAAGATGATACTAGTACCATAGAGCACGCTGGTCGGTACTTAATGCAACTTGGAGAAGCCGCCAGATGAAGCTTGGAGGATTCGATATTTTCCTTTGTCTCTTATAGGACCAAAGCTTTCACGTGGTTCACGCTTTTACCAAATCATTCCATTGGTACGTAAGGCAGAGCTAGAGCGTAAGTTTCATTCATATTTCTACACGGGTACTAATGAGAAGAAGTTGGTCGATCTCATGAGTCTGAGGATGAGAACAAATGAGACACCATTGGAATATCTTCGCAGATTTAGGGAGACCAAGAATATGTGTTATTCTCTGAATTTACCAGATGATCAACTACCTGGAATAGCTATAGCAGGAATGTTGCCGAATATCAAGGAGAAGTTGTTCGACATGGAGTTTGATGATCTTGGCCAACTTGCACAGCGTTTAGCAGCTATGAGTAATCAGGCCCAAGGATTCAGGAGAGATAATCGCTTTCAGAAGAACAATGCCACTAATGAGGTGTATCAAGGTTTTCTGGAGGAAGCGACTGAGTATATTGATGAAGATGAGATAGCTGCAGCTGAGTTGAATTGGGCAAAGGAGCCTACTCAAATTAGTCAACGCTGGTTGAAACAACAAAAGGGAACCTATGATTTTGATGTTACTAAGGTAGACAGGCTTTTTGCATTATTGATGAAGGAAGGACGCATCAAGTTGCCAGAAGGACATCCCATGCTACGTCCTGAGAGAGTGAAAGACAAAAAGTATTGTGGCTTCCATAACACTAATTCTCACTCTATCAATGATTGCCGAGTGTTCGTATACGAATCCGTAAAGCTATCCAAGAGGGACATTTGAAGTTTGATGGCAAGATGAAAATTGATGATCAGCCTTTTCCACAAAATATGATTTCTTTATCTCGTGAATATGGTCTCTCGCCAATGATCTCAAAGGTAAAGGCAAGATGAAGGTGTTGACTTCGATAGAGCAAAGAAAATGGTGCTGCTTGACCCGGATCGGCAAGTCACCAGAGAGAGTCAGCTAAGAACGAAGTTCGGTTTCGTATAGCCGAACCGAGAAAGGTCAAACTTCCAAACCCGTAGTTACATCACGTATTTTGCTAAACAAGTGGCGAGAGAGAGCAAGAGAAGGAATACTATAAGAAGCAATGGTTTATGGAAGAATGCTTAGGAGGTATGAGGAAGAGGTATACCAAGGGAGCAAGAAGAATACATGATGTAAACAGGAGCAGCCTCATTGGGGTTGTTCATTCTTTAGGCATTGTTGGAATGAAGGCTTGAGGTTACCTCGCTAGAAATAATTGTCCGGAGTGTAGTGCTCATTACTCGAGTATAGGCAATCTCGAGTCAACCGCCGTCCCGTTTATGAAAGACTTGGAACGAAGGTTCCCAAGATGATCGGCGCTTAAAAATAGATGATTTTGAGAATCAAAGAAAGGAAGAGATTTGCAGTCGAGGTTGGATTCATGATAGAGTGCATGATGAAGAAGTCGATTCCTATAGATACGTATGGCAAAAAGGATGGTGGTCCTCCTCCGGGCCTGAGGAAAGGTCGAAAAGAAGAGTTCAACGGTTGAGGAATAGGGAGTTGAAACAGAAGTTACCAAACAAAGCAAATATGGCGTCCCTAAGAAGAAGCCTCGGTGAATGTGGTCCTTCTTGATGCTTGCATGGCTTTCTTCCTCCCATCGTGGTTTATAGCTCCCGGAAAGCCAAGATGTCCAAGAAGAGGTGTACTCTAATTTTGATGAAAGTGAATGTCGATTTGATGGCCCACTTGTATTAACACAAGAGGGTCGCTTTTTGACAAACCAATCAAGAATCGCCACTTGAGACCACTCTATTTAAAGGGATATGTCAATGGCAAGCCTTTAACTAAGATGTTTGTTGATGGAGGGGTTGCTATCAATATCATGCCTTATACTACCTTCGTAAAGCTTGGGATGACTAATGAAGAATTGTTGAAAACCCGACATGATGCTTAGGGACTTTGTCGGCAATCCTTCCGATACCCGAGGTGCTATCCATGTCGAAATGACTATTGGGTCGAAAACTCGATTACTACCTTTTTTGTCATTGATGGCAAGGGGCATATAGTCTACTCTTGGGCAGTAGATTGATCCATGCTAATTGTCGCATTCCTTCGACCATGCATCAAATTCTCATTCAATGGATTGGAGATGATGTTGAAGTTGTACATGCCGATGATTCGGTAAGTGTTGCCGCCACGAATCTACCTCACCGGGAATATGAAGGCGTCGATTGTTTCTCTAGAAAAGTGTGGAAAGAAGGTCCTATAAATGTTTTCGGCGAGGACCAACAAATTGGATCCAAGCAAATGGCTCTCCTAGTAATTTTAATGGGAAATCTCGTCGATGGCAACAAAGGAAAGTTGGGATGTGGTTTTATGTCGGTGATAAGTTGGAAGAAATTGATGTTGGTGATGGTTCTAAGCCAAGGCCGATGTATATTAGTGCAAAGTTAGACCCGTAATATAAATCAAAGTTGATAGATCTGCTGAAAGAGTTTAAAGATTGTTTTGCTTGGGATTACACCTGAAATGCCCGGATTGGATCGTTCCATTGTTGAGCATCGATTACCCATTAAACCTGGATTTCGTCCTTACAAACAACCTCCACGGAAGATATACAAAGAGGAGGTATTGGCCGATGTGAAGAAGGAGGTTGAAAGATTAATAGAAGCAAACTTTATTCGCCCCGCAAGTATGCGAGTGGATTTCAAATATAGTACCGGGGATAAGAAAAATGGAAAATGAGGGTTTGCATAGATTTCAGAAATCTTAATAAGGCCACTCCCATGGGATGGTTACCCAATGCCGCTTGTTTATTTACTAGTAGATGCAAAGAAGAAAAGTTATGAAGTCATTAGTTTTATGGATGGTAATGTCGGCTATAATCAAATTTTTATGGCAATGGAAGATATTTCAAAAACAGCCTTCGATGTCCCGGTCATATTGGTTTGTTTGAATGGATAGTCATGACATTTGGGTTAAAGAATGCCGTGCAACTTATCAAAGAGCTATGAATTATATTTTTCACAAGCTGATCGGCAAGATTGTAGAGATCTACATCGATGATGTAGTGGTCAAGTCTAGAAATCATGAAGGACATTTAGCCGATTTAAGAAAGACTCTGAGTGCACAAGAAAGCATGGCTTGAAGATGAATCCAAACAAATGTGCCTTTGGAGTTTCACCGTGAGTTTTGGGATTTTTAGTTCATAAAGGAGGAATTGAAGTTGGGAAAAAGAGCATGGAAGCAATAGACAAAGTTGTGCCGCCAACCAATCTCATGTAATTACAATCATTGTTAGGCAAAATCAACTTTGTAAGAAGATTCATATCCAATCTATCGTAGAGAGTTTTACCCTTTTCTCCTTTATTAAAGCTCAAGAAGGATCAAAATTTAGAGGGGTGACATACAACAAAAGGCTTTTGATGAGATCAAGCAATATATGAAGGCACCACATGCTGGTACCTCCACAACTTGACAAGCCTTTTGTTAGTATGTGATACCGATAGCCTAACGATAGGATCGGCCCTTATGCAAGAATTTGAAGGAAAAGAAAGAGTCATAGCTTATCTTAGCCGAAAGTCGCTAGACCCGAAACAAGGTATTCGCCACGTAAAAAACTTTGCTTGTGTGTGTATTACTCATGTACCAAATTTTGGCACTATTTGTTGAATGCCGAATGCGTGGTAGTTTCTAGTTTTGATGTAATCAAACATATGCTATCAATGCCAATTTTGAATGGAAGAATTGGCAAATGGATTTTAGCATTGTCAGAATTTAATTTAAGGTACGAATCGGCAAAGGCGGTAAAGGGTCAAATTATTGCCGATTTTATTACCCAACATCGGGATCTTTCTGTTGAGGCGATAAGCATTGTTCCTTGGGCTTTGTTCTTCGATGGATCATCTTGTAACAAAGGTGGTGGTGCTGGTATTCTCTTGATTTCCCCACAAGGAAAAACTTTTGAGTATGCGGTTCCTATTGAATTTCATGTTACTAATAATCAGGCAGAGTATGAAGCGTTGCTTAGAGGGCTTCAGCTTCTTATAGAAGTAAAGGCCGTTGTTGTTGAAATCTTTGGGGATTCTGAGTTGGTGATTAATCAACTGAGTGGTCAATATGAATGCAAGAACAATGTGTTAAGAGAATATTATGAGGAGTGTAGAGAACTTTTGAAGAATTTTCCGTAGTAACCTTGCATCATATCCCTAGAGAGTATAATGAAGAAGCAAATAAGTTAGCTCAAGTCGCTTCGGATATCGAGAGAGTCGGGAAGTTTTTTGTCAGAGAAGAAGGTGTTTTAAATATTGATCAAGTAGATGGTGATTGGAGATACGAAAATTACCAATTATCTAAAAGGTCCATCTCAAAAGTTTCCTAAAACTCGGATACAAAGCTCTCAAATTTGTGTTCCTTGATGATCGCTTATATTACAAGTCCATCGATGGAGTATTGCTCAAATGTTTAAGTCAAGAAGAGGCCAAGAAAGTGATGTATGAGGTTCACGAAGGATTGTGTGGTGCACACCACCAAATTTTCGGATGAAGTGGATAATTAGGAGAACTCGGCTATTTTTTGGCCGACTATGTTGGAGGATTGTTTTGAATATTACAAAGGGTGTCACAATTGTCAAAAATTCGGCAATATTCAAAAAGTTCCAAAGATTTGCTATGAATCTCATAATCAAGCCTTGGCCATTTAGAGGATGGGGTATAGATTTAATTGGTCGATCAATCCTCCTTCTAGTAAGGGACACAAATTTGTACTCTTGGCCACGGATTATTTCACCAAGTGGGTTGAAGCTATCCCTTTGAAGAAGGTAACGCCGTAAAATATGATCGCTTTTGTTAAGGAACATATAATTCATGATTCGGGATTCCTCAAACTATAACAACCGATCAAGGAACCCGCTTACTTCTTCTGAATTCGTGATTTTGCCAAAGATATGGGAATTGTTGTATAATTCTTCTCCTTATTATGCACAAGCTAATGGTCGTGCGTAAGCATCAAATAAGATTATGATTAAAATCATCCGTAAGAAGATTGATGAAAACCAAGGAGATGGCACTTGGTTCTTAATGAAGCATTGTGGGCTTACCAAATGGCTTGTCATGGGTCCACTCAAACGCCTCCCTATGAACTGGTCTATGGGCATCATGTCAGTATTACCATGGGAATTGCGGTCGTTTCAAGGCGAGTTGTGTTACGTGAAAAAGAATTGGTGGAAGAAGATTATAAGAATCGATGATGGATGAATTGGAAGATTTACATTTGATTCGTCTCAAGGCATTGGAAAATATTGAGAAAAAATAAAAATACGCGCTGCCAAGTATTATAACAAAAGGGTTAGGGCCGAGGCAATTCGCAGAAGGAGACTTGGTTTGGAAAACTATATTGCCGCTGGAACAAAGGATAGAGCATTCTGAAATGGTCTCCATATTGGGAAGGTCCTTTCCAATAGTAGAATGTGTACCGCAATGCATACATATTGAAGACTTTATTTGGGGAGGAGTTTACCAGAGCTATCAATGGAAGATTTCTTAAGAAATATTACCCCAAAGTTGAGGTTGGTTCATGAACGAGATCGTAAAAGTTGATCGCCTTTAGCCTAAAAAAAAATAAATCGAGAATAGCCGATATTGTTCATATCGCTTTAGCATCGAAATAGCCGATGCAGCTTTGCATCGCCTCTAGCACAAGAATGTTTATGCAAGACCGGGAGTTTTCAGATTTTTCCTCGACAATCGCAGTGAATTTTTACCGAAAAAGAATCAAAGAAATAAGCATTCTTCCAAAAGACAAGTTTATTCACGTAAGTCCATCCTAATACAAACTACTCCTCAAATAACCTGTTGAGGACGGATCGGGATTTGTGGACTCGGCAAGGGCGGCAACATGATGATCATCGTGAGACCTCCGTGACGCCATCGATGTCGCCGATCTCGTCCGGCGTCCTCCAAATAAGCCGATCGGGCTAGGAGTAGTCTTCGTTGGTTCGGGAGGTCATTGCCGCCACCGAGAGAAACACCAAGGTGCACACCTTGGATGACGGCCCGATCAACACGGCCATCCACAAAGATCAAGGCGTGCCTCGGATGTCTCCCCCAGGCATTCACCTTGTCGGCAACCTTGTTCGCCGCCGCCAAAAGCGATCGTTCTCATGTAAAGAGTCAAGCGTAAAAAGAAAAAAATGGGTCGCTAAGCGGGGAAGCCGTAATGATAAAACCAAATGAAGATATCAAACCGTGATGGCATCGTAGAGTTGCTTCACTGGTCCTCCCATTCGCTTGCTCGATGCCGAATTTCTTGAGACGCCGCCTAGCTCCTCCCGGCCTCGCCCCTCTCCCGCGAAACTTGAGCGCTTCCTCGTGAGAATATGGATGGTGTGCATCTGCTGGTTCCGCCGGGCCCCAAGGATTGGGATGATAGGAGCTTGAAGAACTGGAGGATCCGGAGGAGCTAGATGATGGAGTTCTCGGTTGAGCTGCTGTCACCGGAGGGAGGAGATGATATTGACTGGAGCTGATGACCCTTATCCTGATGAATGAGGAAGAAAAATCAAAACTAAGAGATGAACAAATCGCAAGGGGCAAAAACCATTCGCACCCACGGCGCCAAGTAGCGCGATGCTCGCTTCCTTCCGCCTCTCCGCTTGGCAGTCGCTTGCCACGATCGCCATCGCGCGCCATTTGCTTTGGTGGAGGTTAGGGTTTTCTTGAATGAATCGAACAAAGGAAGTGGAGGAGACGGATATGAGAACGCTAAAACGGAGATAACAATGAAGGCTAACGGAAGGGTCTATTTATAAGCCAAGCGAAGAATCGTGGCGAATTCCACGGAGTCGTGGGCGGAATGCCGAACGATGGAGTAGGGTTTTTCTTTTTAGTCGGGCCGCCATCGGGCTGGGCCAGCATGGATTAAGTCGGGCGCCGTTCGACTATATCCTTGATTTGTTGGAGCCAGATTTGTTCGCCATACCCTCACAACATTTAAATTAGGATTCGCTCGCTATCGGAAGAATGGAAACAATCGGCTACATTCTAATCGAAATTTAAAGGAAAATGGCCGATTGCTTTTTCAAACGAATAAGATATGTAAACATAAAGTTGATTGATCAAGGACGAGAGGATATCACACTTAAGTTTATTACAAGCTCAATGTCTACTTGTTCGTGTTGATTGATTGCCTCTATGGCTTCAAATTCCGATTCGCTAACATTATCTAGCACTTTCTCGATCCTCATCTTTAGAACTCGGATGTCGGATAACTTAGTTTTGATTTGTTGATCTTCTTTGATGGCCGGGTTATCTTTAGTGAAGCCGCTTCTATGTTCTTCGCAAATTAGCTATATGGGCCTGTGGAGACCTGAATTTTGGCATTCGGGCCGCTAGTTGAGCTTCTAGTCCGCTTTTTTTCATCCTCCATGGCTTTCGCCTTCAGGCTCCAAGGTTGTCAAGGAATTTCTTGTAGTCCTGATATGAGAGTGAAGATCTTTAATCTCCAAATTCTTCAAAGATCTATCTTTCTCGCAAAGCACCCTCGAAGATATGTTCTTGGTTGCCCTTCTCACCATGGCAAAGTGGTCATCAAGATGGGCTACAGATTCTAGGGGGCCTTTGATGGCGTAAGGATATCTTCATCAATGAGTTCAAGGAGGTCTCTTATCTCGATCCGCATCCCAACCGCACTAATGGTATCCTTGTTCAACAGAATGATCACGCCTTTTAGCCGAGCCCGATTTTCCAAAGAATAAGGTTTGTTGAGAAGTAATCTCTTCACCTTTCTCAATGATGTAGTCCTCAATAGAGAAGGAGTAGCTGGTGGTCGGTTTAGTAATGTTCTTCTAAAAGAAAAGAGAAGAAAGGAGGTGTTAGCCGATTGGGTGAATTTACTAAAATATAGTGTAAGACAAGGCATTACTCGCTGAATCGATTGATCATCGTGGATGGGTTATACCTCAGCTTGTCGGAAGACTTGGCTGAATGTTCAGAAGGGACGGGTTTGGAGCTTGATCAGGAGAAGTTTCCCTTGCCAGTTCGTCTAAGATTTCATCTATAAAGTAAATGATAATGAGCATAAGGGATCAAAATCTGATTCTTGTATTCTCAGAAAGGGTGATTGAAATCAAAGAGGAATAAGCCAAAAGAAGAACGGGAAGATCAAGTGGAAATTGCCGAATATAAGTGAAGTTTACCTCTGAATTTCATCCCGGGTCGCCATTGAAGATTCGAAGTGGGTCCAAGGTTGCGCTTGAAAGCTTGAATTTTTGACAAATGGTGCATGGTGTTGAACAGTGCTGACCTAGGAGGAGAAGGAGTTAGGTCAATTTCAGAATAAAACAACTTTTATCCCAAATTGAGGGGGCATGTGTTAACACTAGATTTTGGTCGACTTCGAAAGATGACAGTGGACCCGCATGTGAAGAAGGACATTCAAAACAAAACGAAAGCGGTCGGCTAAATGCTTGTGCGGTTGGTTACTTCGCAAGGTGGTGACTCCATTCGGGAAAGTAGAACATGGCGAGCAAAGCCGATCGAAAAGATGAAAGTTGTAATAATAAAGGACTCGAGAGTTTAGGGCAAGGAATCGTAGTTTCCAAGTTTGTTTAAGAGTTCCTTTGTAAATCGTAGTCTTTAGGACTCGTGTTTTGTCTAGGGTATAAATATTGACCTCGACCATTGTAATAGGCGCTCACAACCAAATCAATACAACCGCCCCATGCCAACTTTCGAGTCCTTTTGTCGTGGTCGCCGAGTTCTTCGAGAGAGAGTCATTGATCCGTCGACCTCCGTAAGTTCCGACAACCTTGTTATCATGTTTAGTATCATGCGGTGGATTTAGACGTGATGCAAGTAGTCTTGTTTGTTTTCAATGATCATGCGGCGGATCTTTGCTTGACAATCAAGAAGTCTTTGCTTATGCTTTGTTTATGAGTAGATACCGTAAGTGCAAAAGCTTTGCTCAATATGCTTAGTGAAGGCAAGACAGCTTATCGGCTCTATTAGATACGGCAAAATCTAAATAGATTCATTAAGTTATCCTCGTGTTGCATGTTTTAAATATTTTATATATTTGTAACACACTTCGCCCAATCTAGATTGATATTGTTCGCCCCTCTCTTATGGTTTTATTCGTGCTTCAATGATCATTACTTTCGATTACCTTTGCAAATAGATAACATGCTCGTAATGGCTGAATTATTTTAATCTAGATTGTCACATGTCGTGGGTTCATGCATGTTAATTACGCTTAAGCTTTGACGAAACTAGGTGTCGTCGTGCGGCGTATGTGTTTTTAGATTAGTTTAATCATGTTTATTTGCATGTTCCTTCTTCATGGACCCCAACTCGGCCGGATTGCCGAGCTTGGTTATGCATTAACTCATGATTAATTTCACTTGTTCAAACATGTCTTCCCATGCACATGCATTCGCAATCGGATCTTTACGTGTGCTCATCTTATGATTAGTCAATGGTTTATAAACTTGTCGCGTATAGCTTCCTATAGTCAGTATGTCGTTGTAAGTGGCTTCAGTGGTCGTATATATGGAACTGCCTTGTCTCACCCGACATGTTCCGGTTTGGCATTTAACTGTTTTATCCCTTGTTAGTTTTTTCAGGTCAAACTGACTGGCACGTTTCTGGATCACGAAGCACCCGGGCACCCAATTGAAGCCATGCTTTCCGGCTTGCTGTGTGTGGGGCACAGTGCGTCACATTTTGTGTCAACAACCACAGAGGCGTCCAGTGCAAAAACAAGATGCCACGAGGCCCTTTCTTTACATGAAAGAAAAGATGACGACGAACGTTGTTGCGCCTCCGCTCCCGCCCACGCTGTGGTCCGACGGGCTCTCATTCTATCCATCCATCGCCAACAGCAGCCAAAGCAGACAGCTTTGTTGGTTGGTTCGCCTCGCCTGGCCCGCCCTCACGCCGGTGGCCCAAAACCAGATGATGACGACGCAAAGCACGTAGGACTCAGCCCAGCGTGGACCGTGGCCACGACGGCCATGCTTCACCTGCTGTGTTCCCCGGCGCGACGAGACCCGTGAGCGTATGCTGCCATAGATGGGTGGCCACGCCATGCTGGCCGACGCGTGGCAGGGACACGTGGAATGGTTTTTTCGGAGCGTTCGTGCGGGTAATTAGGTGTGTGTGTGGTGGGGGGATCCGATTTTCGAATTTGAACTTTTTTCCCCGGACGGGAGAGCTTTATTGGAAGAACACTGTGGTACCTGATAAAAGGAGCGTTACAAAACCCGAAAGTATGTTACCTTGTTTTTGTTTGGGTAACTATAAGGCCCTGTTTGGATATCCGTGATTATGACAATACTAATCAAATCTGTATCCAAACATGATTAATTATGTGACGGATTGCTATAATCAAAACCCTGTATTACCATAAATCCCATAATCCATGTGAGATCAGGTTTTAGATGATTTTGTATGATGAAAGTCTAACTTGCCCCCTAATCGATTGTCCAACCTGCCAAACTAAATGATAAGATAGAAATTTCTCACTTTAACCAACTATAATGAAGAATCATAATCTAGGGAAGACTCTAATTCTTATAAATATAATCTTGATTGCGATAATCCTACGGATAATCCAGATTATAACAATCCAGTTATGAACTTATGATGTAAACGGGTGCTGAAATGCCCACCTACATGCACGGGATAACTATCGCTCGTGGGTGTCGTCTTTTGCTCGAGGAGAAGATAATGTGCGCACAGGCGATTTTGATTTGTATTCCATTTTCATCCTTAGAAGGTACCAACAATGTTTGCACTTTGAAAAGAATTTTGTACATGTTATTTGGACGCGTTGGTGCTTGCGACGAGTCGAGTGGAGCGAGCGAGAAAGAATTACAAGTCCTATCGGCTTATGGAGTGCCGACATACCCCTAGCGCTAGACCAGGAGGCGACAAGGCTCCGGAGCTGGCTGTGGAGTGCCCACATACCCCTATCGGCAGTCCAGGAGCCGACAAGTCTCCGGAGCGGGCTGCGTTGGGCTGTATCGGGCCGATAGGCATGTCGGCCATCCGCTGGCCGTTAGGTAGTAGTACCTATCGGCTGTCGAGGAGCCGACAAGGCTCCGGAGCGGGCTGCGTTGGTCGATTTCGGGCCGATAGGGCTGTCGGCCATCCGCTGGCCGATAGGTAGCAGTACCTATCGGCAGTCGAGGAGACGACAAGGCTCCGGAGAGGGCTGCGTCGGGCTATATCGGGCCGATAGGTCTGTCGGCCATCCGCTGGCCGATAGGTAGCACTCTGCCAATAGAAGAAGAAAAAGGAGCCAAGTTTTTAAGAAGAAATAACTAGATTTATATAAAAAATTACTTTATTTGTATCTTCTAAAGTTTTAATATATTTAATAAAAATACATCTCTATTTATAATGGTACTTATTATCCACGTAAATATCAGCATATTCTTTATATAGTACTACATCCGTCCCCAAATGAACGCAATTCTAGCACAGTGTCACGTTTTAGTACCTTAAGTTTGACCAATTATATATAAAAAAGTATCCATATTTATGATACCAAATAAATACCATCCGATTAATTATGAAATGTATTTTTATAATAAATTAATTTAAAGATATAACGGTGAATATTATTCACTAAAAACTTGCTCAAATATGAACCACTTTTCATGGCGCGCAACCCATAGTTGCATCCTTTTCAGGACCGACCTGCGAAGATCTCGTGTCATATGTGTATCAGAAAAGCAGCACAGAGGCGTGCAGTGCAAAAACAAGATGCCACGAGGCCCTTTCTTTACACGAAAGAAAAGATGACGACGAACGTTGTTGCGTTCCGTTCCCAGTTCCACGCGTGGTCTGATGGGCTCTCGTTCTATCCATCCATCAGCAACAGCAGCCAGCAGCACAGTTTGTTGGTTGGTTCGCCTGGCCTGGCCCGCGCCCTCACGCCGGTGGCCCAAAACCAGATGACGCACGCAAGCACAGAAGGACTCGGCCCTGCGTGGACCGTGGCCACGACGGCCACGCTCTCCCGCGTCGTGTTCCCCGGCGCACGTAGACCCAGAGCGTGGGCGCGCGGATGGGTGGACGCGCCATGCTGGCCGACGCGTGGCAGGGACACGTGGAATGGTTTTTTCGGAGCGTTCGTGCGGGTAATTAGGTGTGTGTGTGGTGGGGGGATCCGATTTTCGAATTTGAACTTTTTTCCCCGGACGGGAGAGCTTTATTGGAAGAACACTGTGGTACCTGATAAAAGGAGCGTTACAAAACCCGAAAGTATGTTACCTTGTTTTTGTTTGGGTAACTATAAGGCCCTGTTTGGATATCCGTGATTATGACAATACTAATCAAATCTGTATCCAAACATGATTAATTATGTGACGGATTGCTATAATCAAAACCCTGTATTACCATAAATCCCATAATCCATGTGAGATCAGGTTTTAGATGATTTTGTATGATGAAAGTCTAACTTGCCCCCTAATCGATTGTCCAACCTGCCAAACTAAATGATAAGATAGAAATTTCTCACTTTAACCAACTATAATGAAGAATCATAATCTAGGGAAGACTCTAATTCTTATAAATATAATCTTGATTGCGATAATCCTACGGATAATCCAGATTATAACAATCCAGTTATGAACTTATGATCTAAACGGGTGCTGAAATGCCCACCTACATGCACGGGATAACTATCGCTCGTGGGTGTCGTCTTTTGCTCGAGGAGAAGATAATGTGCGCACAGGCGATTTCGATTTGTATTCCATTTTCATCCTTAGAAGGTACCAACGATGTTTGCACTTTGAAAAGAATTTTGTACATGTTATTTGGACGCGTTGGTGCTTGCGACGAGTCGAGTGGAGCGAGCGAGAAAGAATTACAAGTCCTATCGGCTTATGGAGTGCCGACATACCCCTAGCGGCAGTCCAGGAGGCGACAAGGCTCCGGAGCTGGCTGTGGAGTGCCGACATACCCCTATCGGCAGTCTTGGAGCCGACAAGTCTCCGGAGCGGGCCGCGTTGGGCTGTATCGGGCCGATAGGCATGTCGGCCATCCGCTGGCCGTTAGGTAGTAGTACCTATCGGCTGTCGAGGAGCCGACAAGGCTCCGGAGCGGGCTGCGTTGGGCGATTTCGGGCCGATAGGGCTGTCGGCCATCCGCTGGCCGATAGGTAGCAGTACCTATCGGCAGTCGAGGAGCCGACAAGGCTCCGGAGAGGGCTGCGTCGGGCTATATCGGGCCGATAGGGCTGTCGGCCATCCGCTGGCCGATAGGTAGCACTCAGCCAATAGAAGAAGAAAAAGGAGCCAAGTTTTTAAGAAGAAATAACTAGATTTATATAAAAATTTACTTTATTTGTATCTTCTAAAGTTTTAATATATTTAATAAAAATACATCTCTATTTATAATGGTACTTATTATCCACGTAAATATCAGCATATTCTTTATATAGTACTACCTCCGTCCCCAAATGAATGCAATTCTAGCACAGTGTCACGTTTTAGTACCTTAAGTTTGACCAATTATATATAAAAAAGTATCCATATTTATGATACCAAATAAATACCATCAGATTAATTACGAAATGTATTTTTATAATAAATTAATTTAAAGATATAACGGTGAATATTATTCACTAAAAACTTGCTCAAATATGAACCACTTTTCATGGCGCGCAACCCATAGTTGCATCCTTTTCAGGACCGACCTGCGAAGATCTCGTGTCATATGTGTATCAGAAAAGCAGCACAGAGGCGTCCAGTGCAAAAACAAGATGCCACGAGGCCCTTTCTTTACACGAAAGAAAAGATGACGACGAACGTTGTTGCGTTCCGTTCCCAGTTCCACGCGTGGTCTGACGGGCTCTCGTTCTATCCATCCATCAGCAACAGCAGCCAGCAGCACAGTTTGTTGGTTGGTTCGCCTGGCCTGGCCCGCGCCCTCACGCCGGTGGCCCAAAACCAGATGACGCACGCAAGCACAGAAGGACTCGGCCCTGCGTGGACCGTGGCCACGACGGCCACGCTCTCCCGCGTCGTGTTCCCCGGCGCACGTAGACCCAGAGCGTGGGCGCGCGGATGGGTGGCCGCGCCATGCTGGCCGACGCGTGGCAGGGACACGTGGAATGGTTTTTTCGGAGCGTTCGTGCGGGTAATTAGGTGTGTGTGTGGTGGGGGGATCCGATTTTCGAATTTGAACTTTTTTCCCCGGACGGGAGAGCTTTATTGGAAGAACACTGTGGTACCTGATAAAAGGAGCGTTACAAAACCCGAAAGTATGTTACCTTGTTTTTGTTTGGGTAACTATAAGGCCCTGTTTGGATATCCGTGATTATGACAATACTAATCAAATCTGTATCCAAACATGATTAATTATGTGACGGATTGCTATAATCAAAACCCTGTATTACCATAAATCCCATAATCCATGTGAGATCAGGTTTTAGATGATTTTGTATGATGAAAGTCTAACTTGCCCCCTAATCGATTGTCCAACCTGCCAAACTAAATGATAAGATAGAAATTTCTCACTTTAACCAACTATAATGAAGAATCATAATCTAGGGAAGACTCTAATTCTTATAAATATAATCTTGATTGCGATAATCCTACGGATAATCCAGATTATAACAATCCAGTTATGAACTTATGATGTAAACGGGTGCTGAAATGCCCACCTACATGCATGCGGGATAACTATCGCCTCGTGGGTGTCGCCTTTTGCTCGAGGAGAAGATAATGTGCGACAAAGCGATTTTGATTTGTATTCCATTTTCATCCTTAGAAGGTACCAACAATGTTTGCACTTTGAAAAGAATTTTGTACATGTTATTTGGACGCGTTGGTGCTTGCGACGAGTCGAGTGGAGCGAGCGAGAAAGAATTACAAGTCCTATCGGCTTATGGAGTGCCGACATACCCCTAGCGCTAGACCAGGAGGCGACAAGGCTCCGGAGCTGGCTGTGGAGTGCCCACATACCCCTATCGGCAGTCCAGGAGCCGACAAGTCTCCGGAGCGGGCTGCGTTGGGCTGTATCGGGCCGATAGGCATGTCGGCCATCCGCTGGCCGATAGGTAGTAGTACCTATCGGCTGTCGAGGAGCCGACAAGGCTCCGGAGCGGGCTGCGTTGGGCGATTTCGGGCCGATAGGGCTGTCGGCCATCCGCTGGCCGATAGGTAGCAGTACCTATCGGCAGTCGAGGAGCCAACAAGGCTCCGGAGAGGGCTGCGTCGGGCTATATCGGGCCGATAGGGCTGTCGGCCATCCGCTGGCCGATAGGTAGCACTCAGCCAATAGAAGAAGAAAAAGGAGCCAAGTTTTTAAGAAGAAATAACTAGATTTATATAAAAATTTACTTTATTTGTATCTTCTAAAGTTTTAATATATTTAATAAAAATACATCTCTATTTATAATGGTACTTATTATCCACGTAAATATCAGCATATTCTTTATATAGTACTACCTCCGTCCCCAAATGAATGCAATTCTAGCACAGTGTCACGTTTTAGTACCTTAAGTTTGACCAATTATATATAAAAAAGTATCCATATTTATGATACCAAATAAATACCATCAGATTAATTACGAAATGTATTTTTATAATAAATTAATTTAAAGATATAACTGTGAATATTATTCACTAAAAACTTGCTCAAATATGAACCACTTTTCATGGCGCGCAACCCATAGTTGCATCCTTTTCAGGACGGACCTGCGAAGATGTCGTGTCATAGGTGTATCAGAAAAACAGCACAGAGGCGTCCAGTGCAAAAACAAGATGCCACGAGGCCCTTTCTTTACACGAAAGAAAAGATGACGACGAACGTTGTTGCGTTCCGTTCCCAGTTCCACGCGTGGTCTGACGGGCTCTCGTTCTATCCATCCATCAGCAACAGCAGCCAGCAACACAGTTTGTTGGTTGGTTCACCTGGCCTGGCCCGCGCCCTCACGCCGGCGGCCCAAAACCAGATGACGCACGCAAGCACAGAAGGACTCGGCCCTGCGTGGACCGTGGGCACGACGGCCACGCTCTCCCGGGTCGTGTTCCCCGGCGCACGTAGACCCGGAGCGTGGGCGCATGGATGGGTGGCCGCGCCATGCTGGCCGACGCGTGGTAGGGACACGTTGAATGGTTTTTTCGGAGCGTTCGTGCGGGTAATTAGGTGTGTGTGTGTGTGGTGGGGGGATCCGATTTTTGAATTTGAACTTTTTTCCCCGGACGGGAGAGCTTTATTGGAAGAACACTGTGGTACCTGATAAAAGGAGCGTTACAAAACCCGAAAGTATGTTACCTTATTTTTGTTTGGGTAACTATAAGGCCCTGTTTGGATATCCGTGATTATGACAATACTAATCAAATCTGTATCCAAACATGATTAATTATGTGACGGATTGCTATAATCAAAACCCCGTATTACCATAAATCCCATAATCCATGTGAGATCAGGTTTTAGATGATTATGTATGATGAAAGTCTAACTTGCCCCCTAATCGATTGTCCACCCTGCCAAACTAAATGATAAGATAGAAATTTCTCACTTTAACCAACTATAATGAAGAATCATAATCTAGGGAAGACTCTAATTCTAATAATTATAATCTTGATTGCAATAATCCTGTGGATAATCCAGATTATAACAATCCAGTTATGAACTTATGATCTAAACGGGTGCTGAAATGCCCACCTACATGCACGGGATAACTATCGCTCGTGGGTGTCGTCTTTTAATCTAGGGACACGTGGAATGGTTTTTTTGGAGCGTTCGTGCGGGTAATTAGGTGTGTGTGTGTAACAACCCGGGTTTTTGGAGAAGCCAAAAATATGAACTTTTTAAATTTTTTCCTGCAATGTGTGAAACATATAATTGCTAGGTCAAACACGAGTCCAACTCGCTAACAAGACGTTGCATACATGTATATGGTTTGTAGGTGATTGCCGGAGTTTTCGAGTTGTCCTGTGTTTGAGTCTTGATTATTGTTGGAGAGCACAACCTATAGCAACCCCCTGTGATCCTCGTTGGATTATTTCGAGTCTTCCGTTAATATCTCCTTATAACCCCTAACCCCACTAGAACCCGAACTTGCCATTTATATTTGTGCCGACCATTGGACCGGAGTCCCTAAAACCTAAGACCCCTAGTAGACCACCACGATGAGTAAGCATGTTGTTAATACATGCGGGTACGCACATATAAGACCTAGGAGGTAAACGTGTTGGCAACCCATGTATTCCAATGTGAGAAACCCATGGCATAGAGTAGGATAGAAATAAGAAATAGAAAAGGAAAAGAAGACAGAGGAAAAAGAAAAGGGGCATCTGGCCCAAGTAACCGAACCAGCCCAACCCAGCCCCCCTTGCTTCTAGCCTGCTCGCGCGTGCGTGGCCTGCTTGGCCCAACCAGCGCAGCAGCCCAACTGAACCCCCTCCCCTTGCCCCGCTGGCCCACGAGCACGCGAGCCTACTGGCCCAGCCGCGTGGCCCACCAGCGCCTGGCCAAGCCAAAGCCCCACTCCAACCCTAGGGTGCACGCACCTTGGCCTCCAGAAGCAGCCGCCGCTGCTCGCAACGCCCGCCCCCACAAGCACGTCCCGACAGCGCCCCGGCTTCCATGCCGCTTGATGCGCGCCGCGTGTCCCCGCCTACGCACGGACGTCGAGGATGGACGGAGCCCCCGGAAGCCCTAAGCCGCTCGCCCTATAAACACCGAAGCAGCCGGCACCCTCTCCAATCCCAGCAGCCGCCGCCATTTTCTTCTTCCTCCCAGTGCGCCGCCCCTCTTCTTCTTCCTCCAAGCCGCCGCTCCTTCTCCATTCCCCATCCACGCTGCCTTCTTCTCCCACTGCTCCGCCCCCGAGCCCCGCAGCACTGCGCCGTCGGAGCCTTCGAGCAGCCACGCTGCGCCCCCGCGCCCAAGCCATCATCGTCGTGCCCACGCACGTTGACGCCGTCGCAACCTCGGCACCAAGCCCGCTTTGCCTCAGGGCAGCGCGCCTGCGCTGTGACGAACGCCGACCCAGACCCGAGGCTGAGCCCGAGGCGCCATCCTCGCCACGACGCGTCTGCAGGGACCACCGGTGGAGCCACGACCGCGTCAGGCTTCGCCCGTCCCCAAGCACCACGTCCACGACAAACCGCCGAAGCTGCATCCATACTTCATCACTCTCTGCGCCTCGTCCTCGGCCGCGACCACGCCAAGCCCCGACTCTGTCTCGGCCACGGCGAGCCCCTCCACGCTGATGACGTCGTGCTTCACCAAGGCTACATCGGTGCCCTCCACTTCGATCCGCACTGACGTCACCGCGGCCGAGAGCAGGAGTTGTATCGCCTGTTGAAGCTGCAGCTAGAATAGCGAGCTGTCGCCTTGAAGCACTGCCGTAGCATGTTCGTCCATGCCCCAGGCACGGTGGCAGCACCTCGACGCACCTCGTTCCAAGACCGCAATGACCTACCTGAACAAATGGTGAGCACCCTAAAGCCTAGGACCCCATCCTTCCCTTCCCACCATTACTTATGCTAAGCCCGGCCTTCGTGCCGTTGTTCCCACTATCGCAGGGAGGAAGCGACCCCGCAACGCCACCATGCTGGAGGACGACAGCACCACCTGGCCATGTCCATCCTTGTGATCGGCCTTCATGCCATGAATCCTTACCTTGCAGGGAGGCTACGCCTCATTTCTCTTGGTGTGGCTACCCTGTCTTCCAACACAGGTGCTCCGTTGTCTCTTGGCCGCCTGCTGCCATGTTCCGAGACAAGCCACAGCTGCCCTCCACCTCCCTGCTTTCATCATGGTTGACCCCTCGAACCTAGTCGACGCTATGGTCTATGTCGTACCTTTGGGTTAGCGAAGCTATGGTCTATGTCGTACCTCGGACCCGTGCTTGTCGACCCGATCGACCGTCTAAAACCATCTTCCCCGAAGATGTGTCTGGGAGCATAACATGGGCGTGCCTAACTAATCCCGCTGCTTTTGCCGTGTTGAACGACTGTCCCCTCGGCTCCCGACGTTGATCTGTCGTGTGGATCGAGAGGACCCATCGCTGTCCAACCTCTTTGCGCTACCGCTTCCTACCATAGCGGGTGAGCCAAAGTACATTGGAGCCAAGTTACAATAGTGTTATTCATTCTTGTTTGCTACTCATGTCCAGTTGTGGCTTGCGGGATAAGGCTATAAGAGCCGAACCCCGTCGATCTTCTTTCTTGGGGCCCGATTTCCAATCCCCGTCAACCCAATGACACCGGATCGAAAGATCGTGAGCCACGGTGTTTGCTCTGGATAAGCTCTGGCTTAAACCATTTATCGTAAAGCCATACTGGCTTGGCCATGACTTAAGCTTGTGCTTAGCAAACCACCACTTGTGATTCTTTGGCCCGAGGAAATTGGACAACCACCAAGAGGGCTAAGCCGTGAATCTCTTATTGTCTCAATGGCGTTATTGGATTTCCTGTGACTCATCATCTTTTCAAGTGTTGAGTGCTCGCTTGCCTTAATAAAACGTCATGGAGTAGTAGGCGACGATCGGACCAAGAGAACGTGGACGACGACAAGGACTGTGGAATGGAGTCAACACAGGAGGAGGAGACCCCGCTAATGGAATGCCAACGAATGGAGAATTGTACCACTACTACCTCTACATCGCAGGTGTCATGGCAGCACCCTCTTTTAGAGAATCCTATTAGACATTGCATAATATCTAGAACTGCTAGCGCTTTATAAATATTCCTTTGCTAGTACTTTGATGCATGCTACTACCTGAGCCATTATTACCCTGATGCAACCCACTCTACCACGTCACCCTACTTTGCACATTCGCTCGCTTATATATGCTTACTTGCCTGTTTGCTTGCATATTTACACCACTATACTTATTAATTAACTCCACCTCGCATTATGTCGGGGGATGTGATGCTGGTGGTGAACAACCTGGGAATGGTTTGGCTATGGGTGTCGGACTTGGTGGTGTGTGAGCGTGCTGCATGTGTCTTGGGTGCGTGGAGAGTGAGGGTTGTGTCGACCGAGCTAGAATAACAACCAGCTTGGGGCGAGTCTTGCCATGTGGTGCTACCTGGGCACTTGGATATGGAATACCTATGGTGGGTAAATGGTAATTGGAGGTGGCCTTGGGTGTGAACCTCGGAGAGGTGGAGCCCGGGGTGGAGGTGCTGTGGTGGCACGGTAAATGGAAACCCTGATGAAGACATTCTGGCTTGGTCACCCCTAAGGACTTACTAGTACTCAGATTCACCAGGAATCCTTTACATCCCACTCACCCTATATGGTGCGGGGACGGTCGGACTACTTGGTAGAGCGATGCCACTCTCTGCTAAGCTGACGTGTGCAAGGAGGTGCAGGGGTGCGCGGTTCCCCCACACCCTTCTGAGACTTTAGGAGGCCTGGTGGACCGGCTCTTGACATCCGGTGGGCCCTGGCTCTGTCTACGACTCACAGTATCAGCCATCCTAGATTAGACTTGGGATGTTCCAGGGTTGAGAGGTAGGGTGGCATCGTTCTAGGCTAGCAAGTGGTCGGAATCGCCTGGACGGGCACCGCACGAGGATGGCTATCTTGTGGGTATGTGAAACCTCTGCAGAGTGTTTGGTTGATCGATCGATACATATGCCGACTTGTCGGCTATGGACCTTTCCTGGGTTTTGCTTAAACTAGATAGGAGATGAGTCCTTCTATTCTCCCTCCAGGGTTTGGGGTACTTTCCGGTCGTGAGCCTTGGGGGCTGCGGACCATTGAGACAAGGCCGAGAGGGAGTTGGCCTGTCGACCTGAGTGTGTGAGATGAGATAAGGTGTGTGGTGTGGAGATGGTTTGGGATGGATGGTTGGAGGATGGATATGGATGGATGTGGATGTGTGTGGCTGGGAATGTGTTAAAAAACTGGACATTATTATTACATTACTACTGTTACTTACTTCTCATGCGCTAAGGATGCAAACCACAGCCAAATGTTAGGATCGCCAGATCCTCTTGTTTTATCTTTTCCACTAAAGCTCATCGGTGCTGACCATGGCCTGCACACATCTGGCGGTGTGCAGATTTCCTGCTTCTCAGAGATGCTGACTATAGAAGGATTAGGAGGTCTCGTGCCTACACTCAAGTTTGGTTCGGAGATGGAATCTACGCTGCACTACGCCAACTCTGATGATGCCCGTGAAGGAGGAGCCTTCACTCGATAGTCTTCCGCTAGATTAACTCTGTAATAGGTGTGTTCCCCAGTGATGTAATATCTTGTATTCTTGTAACCTTTCAATGTATGACTGTGATATCGACTGATATATGATAATAAGATGGAATCAACTATTGGTTTCATCATATTATAATTCATTCTGTGGATTTTCCCTTCGTGGAAAATTGAGGATGTTTCAGTTGGTATCAGAGCCATACTTGACCTTAGGACGAGACCTTTAGTACCAAACACTAGTTTAGAAGCCAAACATTCTATCTGTAGTGGAGTCATAGCTACTAACACTTGATTCCCCATCTCTACCTTGAGTTCTACTACTGACTGACTATTCTCGATCTGAAAAGTTGACCCCTAGGAAATGATTCCCTCATTATTGCCCACGTTAGAACTATAGATGTGTGAGACTCAAAGGCTTAGGAGTCGCCTTAAGTCAACACTATGCATATAGGAGTTGTAATGCTGCTTGAGTACTTGGATCTTTTTGCTTCTTATGCTTCTTGTGTTTATATTGCTTGAGTGAAGACTATAAAAGTATTTTATCTACGTGTGACTCCAGGACCCTGGCTGACCTAGCAGGCTATGAACCAAGACTGCCATATGACTAGACAAAACCTCTAGAGAGCCTTGGACACCCCGTACAAATTTGGATTGAGATATCGAAGAAAACAAAAGGACGACAATTCCTTTTGCAAGGTTCTATGGAACAACTACCCCGATCAAGAAGCAACACCACCGCCTCTTCAACGACGAAAGCAACACCTTAATCTCCTGGACGAGATTCTTGTAAGGAGGGTGGATCAGAACAACCCGGGTTTTGGAGAAGCCAAAACACAAACTTTTTAAAAATTTTCCTGCAATGTGTGAAACATGTAATTGCTAGGTCAAACACGAGTCCAACTCGCTAACAAGACGTTGCATACATGTAGATGGTTTGTAGGTGATTGCCGGAGTTTTCGAGTTGTCCTGTGTTTGAGTCTTGATTATTGTTGGAGAGCACAACCTATAGCAACCCCCTGTGATCCTCGCGGGATTATTTCGAGTCTTCCGTTAATATCTCCTTATAACCCCTAACCCCACTAGAACCCGGACTTGCCATTTATATTTGTGCCGACCATTGGACCGGAGTCCCTAAAACCTAAGACCCCTAGTAGACCACCACGATGAGTAAGCATGTTGTTAATACATGCGGGTACGCACATATAAGACCTAGGAGGTAAACGTGTTGGCAACCCATGTATTCCAATGTGAGAAACCCATGGCATAGAGTAGGATAGAAATAAGAAATAGAAAAGGAAAAGAAGACAGAGGAAAAAGAAAAGGGGCATCCGCCCAAGTAACCAACCACCCAACCCAACCCACCTTACACGGCACCTTCTCGGCGTGTGTGGCCTGCTTGGCCCAACCAGCGCAGCAGCCCAACCGAACCCCCTCCCCTTGCCCCGCCGGCCCACGAGCACGCGAGCCTACTGGCCCAGCCGCGCGGCCCACCAGCGCCTGGCCAAGTCAAAGCCCCACTCCAACCCTAGGGCGCATGCACCTTGGCCTCCAGACGCCGCCGCCGCTGCTCGCAACGCCCGCCCCCACAAGCACGTCCCGACAGCGCCCCGGCTTCCATGCCGCTTGATGCGCGCCGCGTGTCCCCGCCTACGCACGGACGTCGAGGATGGACGGAGCCCCCGGAAGCCCTAAGCCGCTCGCCCTATAAACACCGAAGCAGCCGGCACCCTCTCCAATCCCAAAGAATTACCACCATTTTCTTCTTCCTCCTCCGGTCGCCGCCCTCTTCTTCTTCCTCCAAGCCGCCGCTCTTCTCCATTCCCCATCCACGCTGCCTTCTTCTCCCACTGCTCCGCCCCCGAGCCCTGTAGCACCACGCCGTCGGAGCCTTCGAGCAGCCACGCTGCGCCCCCACGCCCAAGCCGTCATCGTCGTGCCCACGCACGGGGACGCCGTCGCGACCTCGGCACCAAGCCCGCTTCGCCTCAGGGGCAACGCACCTGCGCTGTGACGAACGCCGACCCGGACCCGAGGCTGAGCCCGAGGCGCCATCCTCGCCACGACACGTCCATGGGGACCACCGGTGGAGCCGCGACCACGTCGAACCGCCCCATCCCCAAACACCGCGTCCCACATTTAACCGAAGCCGCATCTATACTTCGCCGCCTGCCGCTCTGCGCCTCGTCCTCGGCCGCGACCACGCCAAGCCCCGACCCTGTCTCGTCCATGGCGAGCCCCTCCGCGCTGATGATGTCGTGCTTCACCAAGGCTGCATCGGTGCCCTCCACTTCGATCCGCACTGACGTCACCGTGGGCGAGAGCAGGAGTTGTATCGCCTGTTGAAGCTGCAACTAGAATAGCGAGCTGTCGCCTTGAAGTACTGCCGCAGCATGTTCATCCATGCCCCAGGCATGGTGGCAGCACCTCGACGCGCCCCGTTCCAAGACCGCAATGACCTACCCGAACAAACGGTGAGCACCCGAAAGCCTAGGACCCCATCCTTCCCTCCCTACCATTACTTATGCTGAGCCCGGCCTTCGTGCATTGCTCCCCCTGCTCGCAGGGAGGAAGTGACCCGCAATGCCACCACCATCTTTGGAGGAGGACGACAGACCACCAGCCATGTCCATCCTTGTGATCGGCCTTCGTGTCGTGAATCCTTATTTGCGGGGAGGCTACGCCTCATTTCTCTTGGTGTGGCTACCCCGTCTTGCAACACAGGTGCTCCGTCCTCTCTTGGCCGCCTGCTGCCATGTTCCGGGACAAGCTACAGCAGCCCTCCACCTCCCCGCTTTCATCATGGTTGACCCCTCGAACCTAGTCGATGCCGTACGCGACGTCGGCAAGACCCTTGCCTTTCTTTTCCATGTTCTCTTCATACTTGTTGACTTTGATCATCGATATCATTTATCTACATTGTTACTTGATCTATTAATATCCATTGTCTATACATGATCATGATCTTTATTTATTCTATGCCTGCGTCGTGCCTTTGCCGCCGGTCTACTTCTTTGATTCCATTTCCCTCCGTGTCGATTTATCTATTACGCGTGTCTATCTCTTGTACCATGAATTCTTTCCCAAGTGCTTCGATTAGGTGCTACATCCTCGTCGCCTAATCGCCCGAATGAGCCGAAGCCGTTGGACGACCACAGGTGCGACCAACTGCAAGCTCCGCCAAGATCGCGATGCCGAGCAACGTGGGTCACGTCCTTCCACTTCGACAAACCTCGGTGAGCCACCACTGTGTCCCTCTTTCCAACCCCGACCTTGCTTACCGGCCATGGTGTTCCAACCATGGATCGCGTAGACTGAGGCCACCTCCGGCCTTTGAACACACAAGCACACACACGTGACTAACCCAAGCCAAATCGAACCACCGGAGTTCCAAGAATGCCGGTGTGGTTGCCGACCACCATTGAGGCATTCTCTAAAGCCATGTCTCGTCCACCGTGAACCACGCCCGATTAAGTCAAGTCTTGATCGCTGTCTCTGATGTTGCGACAGAGCTCTACCGCTCCTAGACACGCCCGCACTCACTAGCACGAGACCGGACTTAGCCAAACGGATCCACGGCATAGGAGACGCCGGAAAGGACTTATCGCCTGTAAAACCCGTTGTTGCCGAGCCATGCCGCGACAAAGAGTTACCATGAACTCATCGTGAGTCCTGAAGCCGTAATTGGACCACGTGGTATTGATCACCGCACCATGGACTGTTCGATCCCTTTCTTTGGTTGCCCTGATGGTTCCGTGAAACCCTGTGCCCGTGTTTCACCACTGTTCCGGCTACCTCGAGTGCGAGAACATGCCGTCGAGGTCTACCAGGATCCACACTAAAGGCCTTTTGAAGTAGTCTCATTGCGCAACTCATAGACAAAGCCCTGGCATACACCGCAAGACCTAGCACTATGCCGTCGTAGTATTGAGTCTGTTCCCGACATCCCGGCTGCCTCGTTAAACGAGGGCGAGCCATTGCGAAACCATGTGATCCCTAGCATCGTACCGATGACAAGTGGAGTCTTCCGACGTCCCGGTCGCCTTGCCTTGCAAGTGCATGCCGTTGAGGAGATATCGTGACCCCGTCTACTGCGAGCCATTACCTCTGGATCTTTGAGTTATCGAACCTTAGTCGATGCCTTACCATGACGATGGAAAGCCCCGTCTATTATCTTCCCGTATATGCACATCTACCTTGTCGGACCTCAATCTCACCGACCACGTTGGCAACCTTTCCGACCACTTCGGCAATCTCACCGACCATGTTGGCAACCTTTCCGACCACCTCGGCAATCTCACCGACCACATCGGCAACCTTTCCGACCACGTTGGCAACCTTTCTGACCACCTCCACGATCTCACCGACCACGTTGGCGAAGCTCTCCGACCACCTCGGCCAGCCTTCCGACCACGACGGTGATCTCACCGACCACCTCGGTGACATCTTCGACCACCAACGAAAGCTCCTTTCTGCTTATCCTTATACTCGTTCGTACACTTACGATACGTGATTTTGATCTATTTATATTTGTCTGCACCGTGCCCTTGTGCAGGTCTACCCATCCCCCTCGCTATGGGATGTGCTACTCCGCAGTCATGTCGAGTTGTTGCGTCTTTTTGGTCATGTTTGGTTCTTATCGCTGGTTGTTGGTGCTGTTGCCTGTGTGCCGAGCCTTCGATCCGGCTGAGGGATCGTACCTCATTCGGATGTTACGATCGCGGGATCCATCTCGCCATGACCGTGATGCCGAGTGTAACTTGACCCCTCACTTTTTAGTTGACTTCATAGTACCACGAGTGTTAGCTCCTGCCTTCGGCCCTAGAACATGGTCGTGATGGATTCGATGTCGATACTAACATCAATGCGGATATCACCCGCGCGCCTTGAGCCCTTCGTTCACCTCGCCATGACCATGGAGCCACGCCTCTCTTTCGCTTTTAGTTGCTTCTTCGTGCTCAAGCCCTTGTATGCTTGTACCCCGTTTGACCATCATGTTTCTCTGATTCTCGCGGTGACAACCGCACCGCTTCGAATCCGAGAGATATCTTAGTGCCAGTGCACCCAGGTCGAGTACCCTACGAGTGGCTTACACACTTGGTGTTCTTGAGTGTCGCTCCTTCCGATGCCCCGTCTTTTGTCGTGGCGCGAGTGTTGGAAGAAGTGGATCTTGCTCTTGGATATTCTTGCTCTTATTGCCCCGATAGCCGCTCTGTTTGATTCCATCTTGCCCGTGACGATTGGATCAAAGACCGGACTATTCCCTTTGGGTTAGCGAAGCTATGGTCTATGTCGTACCTCGGACCCGTGCGTGTCGACCCGATCGACCGTCTAAAACCATCTTCCCCGAAGATGTGTCTGGGAGCATAACATGGGCGTGCCTAACTAATCCCGCTGCTTTTGCCGTGTTGAACGACTGTCCCCTCGGCTCCCGATGTTGATGTGTCGTGTGGATCGAGAGGACCCGTCGCTGTCCAACCTCTTTGCGCTACCGCTTCCTACCATAGCGGGTGAGCCAAAGTACATTAGAGCCAAGTTACAATAGTGTTATTCGTTCTTATTTGCTACTCATGTCTAGTTGTGGCTTGCGGGATAAGGCTATAAGAGCCGAACCCCATCGATCTTCTTTCTTGGGGCCCGATTTCCAATTCCCGTCAACCCAATGACACCGGATCGAAAGATCGTGAGCCGTGGTGTTTGCTCTGGATAAGCTCTGGCTTAAACCATTTATCATAAAGCCATACTGGCTTGGCCATGACTTAAGCTTGTGCTTAGCAAACCACCACTTGTGATTCTTTGGCCTGAGGAAATTGGACAACCACCGAGAGGGCAAAGCCGTGAATCTCTTATTGTCTCGATGGCGTTATTGGATTTCCTGTGACTCATCGTCTTTTCAAGTGTTGAGTGCTCGCTTGCCTTGCGTGTTGCTTCACGGAGTAGCTGACGATCGGACCAAGAGAACATGGACGACGACAAGGACTGTGGAATGGAGTCAACACAAGAGGAGGAGACCCCGCTAATGGAACGCCAATGAATGGAGAATTGTACCACTACTACCTCTACATCGCAGGTGTCATGGCAGCACCCTCTTTTAGAGAATCCTATTAGACATTGCATAATATCTAGAACTGCTAGCGCATTATAAATATTCATTTGCTAGTACTTTGATGCATGCTACTACCTGAGCCATTATTACCCTGATGCAACCCACTCTACCACGTCACCCTGCTTTGCACATTCGCTCGCTTATATATGCTTACTTGCCTGCTTGCTTGCATATTTACACCACTATACTTATTAATTAACTCCACCTCGCATTATGTCGGGGGATGTGATGCTGGTGGTGAACAACCTAGGAATGGTTTGGCTATGGGTGCTGGACTTGGTGGTGTGTGAGCGTGCTGCGTGTGTCTTGGGTGCGTGGAGAGTGAGGGTTGTGTCGACCGAGCTAGAATAACGACGAGCCTAGGGCGAGTCTTGCCATGTGGTGCTACCTGGGCACTTGGATATGGAATACCTATGGCGGGTAAATGGTAATTGGAGGTGGCCTTGGGTGTGAACCTCAGAGAGGTGGAGCCCGGGGTGGAGGTGCTGTGGTGGCACGGTAAATGGAAACCCTGATGAAGACATTCTGGCTTGGTCACCCCTAAGGACTTACTAGTACTCAGATTCACCGGGAATCCTTTACATCCCACTCGCCCTATATGGTGCGGGACGGTCGGACTACTTGGTAGAGCGATGCCACTACTGCTAGGTGAATGTGTGCAAGGAGGTACGGGGTGTGTGGTTTTCCCCCCACACCCTTCCGAGACTTTAGGAGGCCTGGTGGACCGGCTCTTGACATCCGGTGGGCCCCGGCTCTATCTACAACTCACAGTATCAGCCATCCCAGATTAGACTTGGGATGTTCCAGGGCTGAGAGGTAGGGTGGCATCGTTCTAGGCTAGCAAGCGGCCGAAATCTGCCTAGATGGGGCACCATCGAGGATGGCTATCTTGTGGGTATGTGAAACCTCTGCAGAGTGTTTGGTTGATCAATCGATACATATGCCGACTTGTCAGCTATGGACCTTTCCTGGGTTTCGCTTAAACTAGATAGGAGATGAGTCCTTCTATTCTCCCTCCAGGGTTTGGGGTACTTTCCGATCGTGAGCCTTGGGGGCTGCGGACCGTTGAGACAAGGCCGAGAGGGAGTTGGCCTGTCGACCTGAGTGTGTGAGATGAGATAAGGTGTGTGGTGTGGAGATGGTTTGGGATGGATGGTTGGAGGATGGATATGGATGGATGTGGATGTGTGTGGCTGGGAATGTGTTAAAAACTGGACATTATTATTACATTACTACTGTTACTTACTTCTCATGCGCTAAGGATGCAAACCACAGCCAAATGTTAGGATCGCCAGATCCTCTTGTTTTATCTTTTCCACTAAAGCTCATCGGTGCTGACCATGGCCTGCACACATCTAGCGGTGTGCAGATTTCCTGTTTCTTAGAGATGCTGACTATAGAAGGATTAGGAGGTCTCATGCCTATGCTCAAGTTTGGTTCGGAGATGGAATCTACGCTGCACTACGCCAACTCTGATGATGCCCGTGAAGGAGGAGCCTTCACTCGATAGTCTTCCGCTAGATTAACTCTGTAATAGGTGTGTTCCCCAGTGATGTAATATCTTGTATTCTTGTAACCTTTCGATGTATGACTGTGATATCGACTAATATATGATAATAAGATGGAATCAACTATTGGTTTCATCATATTATAATTCATTCTGTGGATTTTCCCTTCGCGGAAAATTGAGGATGTTTCAGTGTGTGTGGTGGGGGGATCCGATTTTCGAATTTGAACTTTTTTTCCCCGGACGGGAGAGCTTTATTGGAAGAACATTGTGGTACCTGATAAAAGGAGCGTTACAAAACCCGAAAGTATGTTACCTTATTTTTGTTTGGGTAACTATAAGGCCCTGTTTGGATATCCGTGATTATGACAATACGTAATCAAATATGTATCCAAACATAATTAATTATGTGACGGATTGCTATAATCAAAACCCCGTATTACCATAAATCCCATAATCCATGTGAGATCAGGTTTTAGATGATTATGTATGCTGAAAGTCTAACTTGCCCCCTAATCGATTGTCCAACCTGCCAAACTAAATGATAAGATAGAAATTTCTCACTTTAACCAACTATAATGAAGAATCATAATCTAGGGAAGACTCTAATTCTAATAATTATAATCTTGATTGGAATAATCTTGTGGATAATCCAGATTATAACAATCCAGTTATGAACTTATGATCTAAACGGGTGCTGAAATGCCCACCTACATGCACGGGATAACTATCGCTCGTGGGTGTCGTCTTTTGCTCGAGGAGAAGATAATGTGCGCACAGGCGATTTCGATTTGTATTCCATTTTCATCCTTAGAAGGTACCAACGATGTTTGCACTTTGAAAAGAATTTTGTACATGTTATTTGGACGCGTTGGTGCTTGCGACGAGTCGAGTGGAGCAAGCGAGAAAGAATTACAAGTCCTATCGGCTTATGGAGTGCCGACATACCCCTAGCGGCAGTCCAGGAGGCGACAAGGCTCCGGAGCGGGCTGCGTTGGGCGATTTCGAGCCGATAGGGCTGTCGGCCATCCGCTGGCCGATAGGTAGCAGTACCTATCGGCAGTTGAGGAGCCGACAAGGCTCCGGAGAGGGCTGCGTCAGGCTACATCGGGCCGATAGGGCTGTCGGCCATCCGCTGGACGATAGGTAGCACTCAGCCAATAGAAGAAGAAAAAGGAGCCAAGTTTTTAAGAAGAAATAACTAGATTTATATAAAAAATTACTTTATTTGTATCTTCTAAAGTTTTAATATATTTAATAAAAATACATCTCTATTTATACTGGTACTTATTATCCACGTAAATATCTGCATATTCTTTATATAGTACTACCTCCGTCCCCAAATGAATGCAATTCTAGCACAGTGTCACGTTTTAGTACCTTAAGTTTGACCAATTATGTATAAAAAAGTATCCATATTTATGATACCAAATAAATACCATCAGATTAATTACGAAATGTATTTTTATAATAAATTAATTTAAAGATATAACTGTGAATATTATTCACTAAAAACTTGCTCAAATATGAACCACTTTTCATGGCGCAACCCCATAGTTGCATCCTTTTCAGACGGACCTGCGAAGATCTCGTGTCATAGGTGTATCGGAAAAGCAGCATAGAGGCGTCCCAGTGCAAAAAACAAGATGCCACGAGGCCCTTTCTTTACACGAAAGAAAAGATGACGACGAACGTTGTTGCGTTCCGTTCCCAGCCCCACGCGTGGTCCGACGGGCTCTCGTTCTATCCATCCATCGCCAACAAAGCAGCCCGACCTGACAGTCATTGGTTGGTTCGCCTGGCCTGGCCCATGCCCTCACGCCGGCGGCTTAAAACCAGATGACGCACGCAAGCACAGAAGGACTCGGCCCTGCGTGGACCGTGGCCACAACGGCCACACTCTCCCGCGTCGTGTTCCCCGGCGCACGTAGACCCGGAGCGTGGGCGCGCGGATGGGTGGCCGCGCCATGCTAGCCGACGCGTGGCAGGGACACGTAGAATGGTTTTTTCGGAGCATTCGTGCGGGTAATTAGGTGTGTGTGTGGTGGGGGGATCCGATTTTCAAATTTGAACTTTTTTTTCCCGGACGGGAGAGCTTTATTGGAAGAACACTGTGGTACCTGATAAAAGGAGCGTTACAAAACCCGAAAGTATGTTACCTTATTTTTGTTTGGGTAACTATAAGGCCCTGTTTGGATATCCGTGATTATGACAATACGTAATCAAATCTGTATCCAAACATGATTAATTATGTGACGGATTGCTATAATCAAAACCCGTATTACCATAAATCCCATAATCCATGTGAGATCAGGTTTTAGATGATTATGTATGCTTTGAAAGTCTAACTTGCCCCTAATCGATTGTCCAACCCGCCAAACTAAATGATAAGATAGAAATTTCTCACTTTAACCAACTATAATGAAGAATCATAATCTAGGGAAGACTCTAATTCTAATAATTATAATCTTGATTGCAATAATCCTGTGGATAATCCAGATTATAACAATCCAGTTATGAACTTATGATCTAAACGGGTGCTGAAATGCCCACCTACATGCATGGGATAACTCTCGCTCGTGGGTGTCGTCTTTTGCTCGAGGAGAAGATAATGTGCGCACAGGCGATTTCGATTTGTATTCCATTTTCATCCTTAGAAGGTACCACCGATGCTTGCACTTTGAAAAGAATTTTGTACATGTTATTTGGATGCATTGGTGCTTGCGACGAGTCGAGTGGAGCGAAGCGAGAAAGAATTGCAAGTCCTATCGGCTTATGGAGTGCCGACATACCCCTAGCGGCGATCAGAGGCGACAAGGCTCCGAGTGGGTCGTGGAGTGCCGACATACCCCTATCGGCGATCCGAGAGCCGACAAGTCTCTGTATCTGTATCGAGCCGATAGGCATGTCGACCATCCGCCGGCCGATAGGTAGTAGTACCTATCGGGTGTCGAGGAGCCGACAAGGCTCCGGCCTGCTGGCTGCGCGTTAGGCGATTTCGGGCGATAGGGTTGTCGACCATCCGGCGGCCGATAGGTAGCAAGACCTATCGGCGGTCGAGGAGCCGATAAGGCTCCAGAGACAATTGCGTCGGGCTATATCGGGCCGATAGGGTTGTCGACCATCTTGCGCGCCGATAGATAGCACTCACCAATAGAAGAAAAAAGAGCCAAGTTTTTAAGAAGAAATAACTAGATTTATATAAAAATTACTTTATTTGGATCTTCTAAAGTTTTAATATATTTAATAAAATACATCTCTATTTATAATGGTACTTATTATCCACGTAAATATCAAAGATATTCTTTATATAGTACTACCTCCGTCCCCAAATGAATGCAATTCTAGCACGATGTGTCACGTTTTAGTAGCTTAAGTTTGACCAATTATATATAAAAAAGTATCCATATTTATGATACCAAATAAATACCATCAGATTAATTATGAAATGTATTTTTTTAATTAATTAATTTAAAGATATAACTATGAATATTATTCACTAAAAACTTGCTCAAATATGAACCACTTTTCATGGCGCGCAACCCATAGTTGCATCCTTTTCGGGACGGACCTGCGAAGATCTCGTGTCATAGGTGTATCGAAAAGCGACCTGAGGCGTCCAAAGGCAAAAACAAGATGCCACGAGGCCCTTTCTTTACGAAAGAAAAGATGACGACGAACGTTGTTGCGTTCCGTTCCCAGTTCCACGCGTGGTCCGACGGGCTCTCATTCTATCCATCCATCGCCAATAAAGCAATGACCAAAGACAGCTTTGTTGGTTGGTTCGCTTTGGCTTTGGCCAGCGCCCTCACACGCCGGCGGCCCAAAACCGAGATGATGACGCCGCAAGCACGTAAGACTTCGCCCTCGCGTGGACCGTGGTAGCCCACGACGTACCACGCTCTCCCGCGTCGTGTTCCCCGGCGCCGTGAGACCCGGGCGTGGGCGCGCCGGATGGATGGCCGCCGCGCCATCTTTGGCCGGCCGACGCGTGGCGAGTGGACACGTGGAATGGTTTTTTCGGAGCGTTCGTGCGGGTAATTAGGTGTGTGTGTGTGTGGTGGGGGGGATCCGATTTTCGAATTTGAACTTTTTTCCGGACGGAGAGCTTTATTGGAAGAATATTGTGGTACCGATAAAAGGAGCGTTACAAAACCCGAAAGTATGTTACCTTATTTTTGTTTGGGTAACTATAAGGCCCTGTTTGGATATCCGTGATTATGACAATATGTAATCAAATTTGTATCCAAACATGATTAATTATGTGACGGATTGCTATAATCAAAACCCCATATTACCATAAATCCCATAATCCATGTGAGATCAGGTTTTAGATGATTATGTATGCTGAAAGTCTAACTTGCCCCCTAATCGATTGTCCAACCTGCCAAACTAAATGATAAGATAGAAATTTCTCACTTTAACCAACTATAATGAAGAATCATAATCTAGGGAAGACTCTAATTCTAATAATTATAATCTTGATTGCAATAATCCTGTGGATAATCCAGATTATAACAATCCAGTTATGAACTTAGGATCTAAACGGGTGCTGAAATGCCCACCTACATGCACGGGATAACTCTCGCTCGTGGGTGTCGCTTTTTGCTCGAGGAGAAGATAATGTGCGCGCCTGAGCGATTTCGATTTGTATTCCATTTTCATCCTTAGAAGGTACCACCGATGCTTGCACTTTGAAAAGAAGTTTGTACATGTTATTTGGACGCGTTGGTGCTTATGCGACGAGTCGAGTGGAGCGAAAGCGAGAAAATTATTACAAGTCCTATCGGCTTATGGAGTGCCGACATACCCCTAGCGGCATCCAGGAGGCGACAAGGCTCGGAGTCGGGTTGTGGAGTGCCGACATACCCCTATCGGCAGTCGAGGAGCCGACAAGTCTCCGGAGCGGGCTGCGTTGGGCAATATCGGGCCGATAGGGCTCTCGGCCATCCGCTGGCCGATAGGTAGCACTCAGCCAATAGAAGAAGAAAAAGGAGCCAAGTTTTTAAAAACAAATAACTAGATTTATATAAAAAATTACTTTATTTCTATCTTCTAAAGTTTTAATATATTTAATAAAAATACATCTCTATTTATAATGGTACTTATTATCCACGTAAATATCAGCATGTTCTTTATATAGTACTACCTCCGTCCCCAAATGAATGCAATTCTAGCACAATTGTCACGCTTTTAGTACCTTAAGTTTGACCAATTATATATAAAAAAATATCCATATTTATGATACCAAATAAATACCATCGATTAATTACGAAATGTATTTTTATAATAAATTAATTTAAAGATATAACTGTGAATATTATTCACTAAAAACTTGCTCAAATATGAACCACTTTTCATTGCGCCAAGAACCCATAGTTGCATCCTTTTCGTGACGGACCTGCGAAGATCTCGTGTCATAGGTGTATCGTAAAAGCGGCCACAGGCGTCCAAAGGTAAAAAAAGATGCCACAAGGCCTTTTCTTTACACGAAAGAAAAGATGACGACGAAACGTTGTTATGCGTTCCGTTCCCGATTCCACGCGTGGTCCGGCGGGCTCTCATTCTATCCATCCACCAAGCCAAATGCAGCCCAAAGAAGACAGCTTTGTTGGTTGGTTCGCTTTAAGCTTGCCCGCGCCCTCATGCCGGGCGGCCCAAAACCAGATGACGACGCGCAAGCCTGAATGACTCGGCCCTGCGTGGACCGTAGTACCACGACCATGCATGCTCTCCAGCGTCGTGTTCCCGGCGCCCGTAGACCCGAGGCGTGGTAGCGGCATGCGGATGGGTGGCCGCGCCATCTTTGCCGACCGACAAGCGGCGGGGACACGTGGAATGGTTTTTTGGAGCGTTTACAGGGGTAACTAGGTGTGTGTGTGTGTGTTGTGGGGGGATCCGATTTTTGAATTTGAACTGTTTTTTTCGAACAGGAGAGCTTTATTGGAAGAACACTGTGGTACCTGATAAAAGGAGTGTTATTGTAGGGGACTGTGACACCTAAGAGGGGGGTGAATTAGGCAACTTAAAGTTCGACTCTAAACTATGGCCTCTTTTTCTACCCTTGGCGAAACCTATGCAAAAGATAAACTATCTAAATATGCAACTATGGTTTTACTAGTGTGTTGCTTTCTCTACCGCAAAAGGGAGTAAGACAAATAATGCAAATGCGGAAGTTAAAGAGCAAGGTAGTGATATGAAAACTCCCGTCGACGACTTCAATATTTTTACCGAGGTATCAAGAAGCGCGCAAGCTTCCCCCTAGTCCTTGTTGGAGCCCCTCGCAAGGAATCTCTCGCAAGGGCCAAGCTCCCGGTCGGGTAACTCCGTGGATAGCTCCGGGCCTTCCCCACGCGCACATGTCAAATGAATCACTAAGCACTATGCAAGTGGAGATCACTAAAATAGTGTATCAACACCCTTGGTATGTTTCCTCAGCTCCACACATGTCAAATGACCGGTTGGGGGTCTATTTATAAGCCCCACTGAGAAAGTAGCCGTTGGGAACGAAATCCCGCTTTTCTGCTACTGACCGAACGCTGCTTTCGTCCTGACAGGACACGTCCGGTCGTCCCGATCGTTAGAGCGCGATCAACTGATCGGACACTGATGGCGTCCGGTCACAATTTCGCCGATCTAGAACCTCTTTGTACTTGATCGGACGCTGCAGTTCCTACGTCCGGTCGATTAGCCGCCAGCGTCCGGTCTGTGCTGAACATGTTGCCGGGATGATGAACAGTGCCATCGGTGTGTCCGGACACTTCACTGTTCAGCGTCCGGTCGCTGCTGCTGACGCCTGCTGTTGCTGAGCCTCTTGATCGGAGCGTCCGGTCGCTATCCACCAGCGTCCGGTCAGTGCGTTCGGTCACTTCTGCGAGCTCGTTTCTTCATGATCTTGCTTACGGCTTGGTTTCTATCTTCATGCCTAGACTATGCTTGATATCTTAGGTCTTCTCTTGTGCTTCTAGGGTCTTGCTTATGGTGTTGATCATCGGATCATCACATCGCCTTCGTCCAAGTCACGTCTTGCACCCTATTGTACTACAAAACAATCACCTACAAATCCATTAGTCCAATTTGGTTGTGTTGGTCATCAAACACCAAAATCCAAAGTAAATGGGCCTGGGGTCTATTTTCCTTACAATCTCCCCCTTTTTGTGATTGATGACAACATAACCAAAGCAAGCAAATAATAAAAAATTTGGAATTTAAAAACTATCTACTTGCTAGGATGCAATGCAAAGGGCAAGGTTATATGATACTAAAAAGGTACCACTTGTAAAACTAAAAGATACCACTTGGAAAGTTATCTTGCCCTTACAAATGTCCCCATGTGGCATTATGGATTTAAGCCTTGCTTTTTGGTCCAACAAATTCTCCCCATTACATAGACTAATCCATAATCCACAATCCTCCCTTTCTCGGACCATTACCACTTGCAAATTATTATGATCTTGCTTTGTCCTACAAATTAATGCTTGCTTTTTGTCCTCTAAATTCTTCCCCTTTGAAATCAAACACCGAAAAGGAAGACATTAGTAGCACAAGGGAGGGTCAAACTTTGTGAACTTTTGTATGTGAGTGAAATAGTTCACAAAATTTGACTCTCACATTACATAGACTAAGCTCCCCCTAAATATTTGCATACAAATGGTGGAAGGCAAAGCACATGCATAATTGGCAAATTATTGCTCAAGGGAATTTAATCTATATAATGCATGGGAAAGCATATAAATATCAAAATGAAATCAACATGATGATATTGGTTTAGAAATACCACATGTGGAAACCAATTTGATTTCTACCACTTGCAATAGGTGATGAATATTTGAAGTATGATGTTTAACTCTGGGGACTCCATTTTCCTTGCAATGAGACTACTACACACATGATAAGCTTGAAAAGGTATTAGTCTCAAAGCATCCAACTTGTAGAGTAACCTCCACCTAAATTTATGCACACAAGTATGGAATACTTGTAGGAGACATGCACATTGATTTTAGAATAAAAAATAACACTTGAAAGATCAAAGATGATATCACATGAATGTGAGAATTATTTTTGAAGGTGATATTCGGGAGAAATTATCCATAATTTGGACTTTGGCACATATTAGTTGAACAATTATAAAACAAGCTATGTGCCGTGCTCCTAAATAATTTAAACCATGTAGGTTTGCTCCAAGGGTTAGAAGTCAAACCGAGCAAGCCTACCATAAGATATACCTAGTGTATGCATGACAAAAAATATAAAAATGCAAACCTAAGCATGAAAAGTAACTAGATGCTAAAAGATACCAATTATAAGCAATACCACTTGTAGAAAACACAAATTGAAAGAAATTACATCTAGTTACCAAATATGGGAAGGGGAATTTGGGTCCATAGTGTTCACTAACCCACTTGGCAATTGACATAATCCAATGTGATGCACCCCATTAAATGCACCCATACTTTGCCAAGTCTCCAAATTCCCAAAGTCCATTGGACTTCTCACTTCCCTTTTGGGATCCAAACCTTCTTGGTGCTCTTCATATTTGAGATGATTTCCTTTGGCACCCAAAAGCATTTGACTCCATTGTTAGCTTGCTTCTTCACCTTGATGGCCACCACCTTGTCATTCTTCTTCTTCTTTAAGAGATAAGGTGTGGAGGCCTTTTTGTCCACCTTGTTGGTGTAGGTGTTGGAGAGCTTGCTTGTTTGCTTTTTCTCTTTCTTCTTTGCTCCTCCCCATTCTTCACCTTGCACTCATAGGACTTGTGTCCTTTGAGGCATATGTAGCAAACCATGGTTTATCCTTCATCAAGCTTCTTCACTCCCTTGACGGTGTTATCTTGATGAGGTTGGGCTTGCTTCGTCTTGCCTTTCACTTGAGTCAAGTCCTTGGTGAGGCGAGCCACTTCTTGCTTGAGTTGCTCATTCTCCTTTGCAACCTCTTTTGTGCATGTATCTACAACAACTTTCTCAACACAAACTTGGTTGCACAAGGGTGAGTCTAAACATAAATCATTACAAGAAGTAGAAGCATCCCTTTTAGGCATGTTGAAGATAGAACTTTTGTTTTTAGATGCCTTGGTGGGGGTTGTACTGACGGCTTCAGGATTAGCAACTTTAATAGTTAGCTCATCACAATGTTTGCACATCATTTCTATTTTAGCAAGTAAACTTTTATAAGCATCTTGTGATCTAACTAACTTTTCTTTTAATTTTTCATTTTTCTTTACAAGTTGCTCATCATTGATTGTGCATGCATTTGTTGTTGCACTAGCCTCAAGTTGCTCAATTTTAGTAGATAGTTCAACATTGAGATTAGCGAATGACTCATATTGTTCAAGCAAGGTTTTATATGCTTCTTGTAAACTATCTAGCTTTTTTTGCAACATTTTTAACTTCCTTTGTTGACTAGTACAAACTTTAGCATAGTTAAGATTTTGTTGCACAAGTTCATTAAAAGAAGGCATTTCATCATCACTATCATTCTCACTAGAGGATGAGCTTTCGTTACCTCGTGCCATAAGGCACATACAAGAAGAGCTTGATGATGAGTGCTTGTGGCCTTGCCTCTTGTGATGGTGTTCTTCTTCACTTGAAGAATCATCCCATGACCTTATTGATGTGAGGGCTTTGTTCTTGCACACCTTCTTCTTTGCCTTGGGTGTAGGCTTGTTTAGACAAAATTCCACAAAGTGCCCCAAGTCGCCGCATCTATAGCATCCTTTCTTTCTTTGCTCATTTCTTTGATTGGTAAAAATGAGATCTTGAATTTGGATGGGCACACCTTTGACATTGAGCCTTTGGATCATCTTCTCCACCTTGTTGATAAGTTTGATTGATTCTTCATCAAGGTCGGAGGTGGAGGAGGAAGATTGATCATCGCTTGAATCTTCATCATCATCATCATCTTCTTCTTCTTCATCTTCACTTGAGGAGCTTGAGCTTGAGTTTGTCTCAACTCGCTTGCCCTTCATCTTTTTTTTCTCACCACATGTGAGAGCTTTGCCTTTGTTTGATGAAGAGGCTTCTTCTTGACTCATCTTGCATGACATTTCAAATGCCACTATCTTGCCAATGACTATGGCCGGAGTCATGGTGCTCAAGTCCTCCATGTTGTGAAGGATGGTGATGATGCTTGCATATTTTTTTGTGGTAGCACGGAGATGATCTTCCTCACGATGTCCGCATCATCTAGCTTTGTTACTCCTTTTGAATGGAGCTCATTGATAATTAGATTCAAACGAGAATACATATCACAAACAAGCTCATCATCATTCATTGTAAAGGAATCATAATTTTGTTTAGCTAGACAATGTTTTTGCTAACAGACATTAGATGTGCCGTCATGGAGCCCTTGGAGTTTTAACCAAATTTCAAGTGCCATATTTAAAGTGAACACTTGGTTAAACACACCCATGCTAAAAGATTCAAACAAGCAATTTTTAGCTCTAACATTGAAATGCATTTCTTTTTCTTTACTCTTTGTGGGTTTATCGGGATTTTTAATGGGTTTCATCCCGTCACGAGTGACTCTCCAAACACCCAAGTCCACCGCCTCAAGGTGACAAGCCATTCTAGCTTTATAATAGGGGAAGTTAATGCCGTTAAAATGCGGAGGTCTAGAGGTATCCATCCCAACCACTCTAAATAGCGTCGGCTCAACGGCGGTTAAGCCAAAGGTCTAAATTGAGCCAACCGGCTCTGATACCACTTGAAGGGGACCGTGACGCCTAAGAGGGGGGTGAATTAGGCAACTTAAAGTTTGACTCTAAACTATGGCCTCTTTTTCTACCCTTAGCAAAACCTATGCAAAAGATAAACTATCTAAATGTGCAACTATGGTTTTGAAAGTGTGTTGCTATCTCTACCGCAAAAAGGAGTAAGACGAACAATGTAAATGCGGAAGCTAAAGAGTAAGGTAGAGATATGCAAACTCCCATCGACGACTCCGGTATTTTTACCGAGGTATCGAGAAACGCGTAAGCTTCCCCCTAGTCCTCGTTGGAGCCCCTCGCAAGGGCCAAGCTCCCGGTCGGGTAACTCCGTGGATAGCTCCGGGCCTTCCCCATGCGCAAGCGGATCTCCGGTTAAGCCACTGGTGGCAAAGCCTCTCCCGAACCGCTCCCCGTCGTCTTCACTATCAAGCTTTCGGCAGAAACGCCGCGGGCCTTGTTCCCTCCGGTACACGGTGGCGGCCACACCACAAACGCGATTGGTGTGATCTCGCAAGACTACAAGCCCCTCCGATGTACAACAATGGTGCGCACAAGCATCGAGTGGTAAGAGGTATGCAAATCTCACTAAATACTAGGACTAAACCTAGAGCAAGCGCATAAGCGATGGTCTAATCAACCTAAGCACTTCCCAAAGCACCTACGCTAATCACCTAATGAATCACTAAGCACTATGCAAGTGGAGATCACTAAAATGGTGTATCAACACCCTTGGTATGTTTCCTCACCTCCATACATGTCAAATGGCCGGTTGGGGGTCTATTTATAAGCCCCACTGAGAAAGTAGCTGTTGGGAACGAAATCCTGCTTTTCTGCTACTAACCGGACGCTGCTTTCGTCCTGACCGGACGCGTCCGGTCGTCCCGACCGTTAGAGCATGATCAACTGATCGGACGCTGATGGCGTCCGGTCACATGCCACTGGACGCGTCCGGTAGCAATTTTGTCGCTCTGGAACCTCTCTGTACTCGATCAGACGCTGCAGTTCCTGTGTCCGGTCGATTAGCCGCCAGTGTCCAGTCCATGCTGAACATGTTGCCGGGATGATGAACAGTGTCATCGGTGTGTCCGGTTACTTTACTGTTCAGCGTCCAGTCGCTACTGCTGACGCCTGCTGTTGCCGAGCCTCTTGATCAGAGCGTTCGGTCAGTGCGTCCGGTCACTTCTGCGAGCTCGTTTCTTCGCGATCTTGCGTCCAGCTTGGTTTCTATCTTCGTGCTTGGACTTTGCTTGATATCTTGGGTCTTCTCTTGTGCTTCTAGGGTCTTGCTTATGGTGTTGATCATCGGATCATCACGTCGCCTTCGTCCAAGTCACGTCTTGCACCCTATTGTACTACAAAACAATCACTTGCAAATCAATTAGTCCAATTTGGTTGTGTTGGTCATCAAATACCAAAATCCAAAGTAAATGGGCCTAGGGTCCATTTTTCTTACAGTTACAAAACCCAAAAGTATGTTGTCTTATTTTTGTTTGGGTAACTATAAGGCCCTATTTGGATATCCGTGATTATGACAATATGTAATCAAATTTGTATCCAAACATGATTAATTATGTGATGGATTACTATAATCAAAACCCCGTATTACCATGAATCCCATAATCCATGTGAGATCAGGTTTTAGATGATTATGTATGCGAAAGTCTAACTTGCCCCCTAATCGATTGTCCAACCTGCCAAACTAAATGATAAGATAGAAATTTCTCACTTTAACCAACTATAATGAAGAATCATAATCTAGGGAAGACTCTAATTCTAATAATTATAATCTTGATTACAATAATCTTATGGATAATCCAGATTATAACAATCCAGTTATGAACTTATGATCTAAACGGGTGCTGAAATGCCCACCTACATGCACGGGATAACTCTCTCTCGTGGGTGTCGTCTTTTGCTCGAGGAGAAGATAATGTCTTGTGACCGATTTCGATTTGTATTCCATTTTCATCCTTAGAAGGTACCACTGATGTTTGCAATTTGAAAAGAATTTTGTACATGTTATTTGGACGCGCTGGTGCTTGCAATGAATCCAGTGGAGCGAGCGAGAAAGAATTGGGACACGGAACGTTTTGGTTTCGGGTGGAACATATGCATATTCGCTGGGTCGTACTCGTACTGCTACCATGGCTTATCTTGTCTAGGTCCACTTTACGCTTTGGTTTGCTAGGGTGTGAGCCACGACGACGCGAAAAGGCTCTTTTTCTCTCCGCCGGGGAATCTGGGGAAGGGCACAAAGTAGGCAAAAGTCCGAACGCAATTTTTTTTAAATAATATTTTTTTAATGATCCATTTCAAATGTAGCATTTGATTAAAAAGAATTACAAGTCCTATCACTTCGGAGTGCCGACATACCCCTATCGGCGGCAGAGCCGAGAGCCGACAAGTTCTCGGAGCGGGCTGCGTTGGGCAACCTTACGAGAGACAACGATGTGAGCAAGACCGAGGCGAGGATGGGCGACAACGCGGGCGAGGTCGAGGAGAGAGGAGATCGCTACGCCAGCGAGGGCGCAAGTTGTTGGGGCTCTGCGACCCTTTGGGGCTCCATCGCATCTTTGCCAGTACAGTGGGGGCGCCGTCATGTGGAGCTACTGGGGCGTGGCAGCGTCGGGCTCCGTGGCCGCCGGTGTCTTTGTGTCCGTCAGGGCTCCATGGCCGCCTTGGCAAGGTTTCAGTCGGACGAAGTTGGAGGCCTCGGGGTGTGAATGGATGGGGCCACGTGACTCCAACTCTGAGCTAGCAGATAAGGATGACGAAGAAGAGAAAAAGAAAGAAGAGAAAAAAATAAAAAGAAAGAAAAGAAAAGATAGGTTACTATGTTTTCCATTGATTAATTATGTGCTATTGGTCTTGACTTTAACAAAATTTGCACGATGAAGTGTTTATGCACTATATATTTCACTGGTATGCAGTATGCTCCATTATATTTGTTGATCTTTGATGGTATAATTGGAAGTGGAAGTGATTCGTGATCTCCTTGCGCTATGGCATAGATGCAATTGATTACTTAAGTAGAAGAAAACATATTGAGTCAAAATTATGTATATACGTTTTTAGCATAACGTCGAGTGCAATAAAAATATAATGATGTAAATGAAAAACTATAGCTTTTGAGACAAAACAACACATAGATATCAAAACTTCAGATGACGCTATACCTTTCCTTCCGTTGCAATTCACGGGCACTTTTGCTAGTCTATATATAAAAATTAAATAAGAGTATGGCACTCTATTATCATTATTGTCTCTGGAAAAAAGTTATCATGTGTCAATAATATGTTACGTGCATGGAAAATGGACAAACAAGCTATTGCCTCATTTTGCCATGCTTGCAATTTTAGACATTGCTAAATCTAGGCATCGCGTGTTTTAGATTTTTTATAAATTCTCATCCACTTCATATGAATCGCATGATTCATCCGAGAGGAAGTAAACTGTTTGCGCCCAAGCAAAGTTACAAACTACTAGGCAGGCTTGGTGACAACCAAACCTTAAGACATATCTCCTTGGTCTTAAAATAGTTGCATACCTTGTTTCAAAAAAATTAAAAAGTTTTGAACTCGAAAGTTTTTCCAAGAGATGCCTGCTAAAAATCGTTTCAATCTCTCACCAAAACAGATAAGAAGTATATCACTGAAAATTACTATCCAGCCATATGGGTATATGAAGAGCGCAAATTCCTTTATACCCCACCCAATTAGAATTAGGGGAAATAAAACATAAATGTAGAAAGTTTTCATCATAAGATCAGCCAATAGTAGAAAAAAGGAGCCAACTTTTTTTTTAAAAATAACTAGATTTATATAAAAATTACTTTATTTGTATCTTCTAAAGTTTTAATATATTTAATAAAAATATCTCTCTATTAATAATGGTACTTATTATCCACGTAAATATCAGTATATTCTTTATATAGTACTACCTCCGTCCCCAAACGAATGCAATTCTAGCATAGTGTCACGTTTTATTACCTTAAGTTTGACCAATTATATATAAAAAAGTATCCATATTTATGATACCAAATAAATACCATCAGATTAATTACGAAATGTATTTTTATAATAAATTAATTTAAAGATATAACTGTGAATATTATTCACTAAAAACTTGCTCAAATATGAACCACTTTTCATGGCGCGCAACCCATAGTTGCATTCTTTTCAGGACGAACCTACGAAGATCTCGTGGCATAGGTGTATCAGAAAAGCAGCACAGAGGCGTCCAGCGCAAAAACAAGATGCCACCAGGCCCTTTCTTTACACGAAAGAAAAGATGACGACGAAGGTTGTTGCGTTCCATTCCCAGTTCCACACGTGGTCTGTCGGGCTCTCGTTCTATCCATCCATCAGCAACAGCAGCCAGCAGCACAGTTTGTTGGTTGGTTCGCCTGGCCTAGCCTGCGCCCTCACACCGGCGGCCCAAAAGCCCAAAACCAGATGGCGCACACAAGCACAGAAGGACTCGGCCCTGCATGGACCGTGGCCGCGACGGCCACACTCTCCCGCGTCGTGTTCCCCGGCGCACGTAGACCCAGAGCGTGGGCGCGCGGATGGGTGGCCGCGCCATGCTGGCCGACGCGTGGCAGGGACACGTGGAATGGTTTTTTCGGAGCGTTTGTGCGGGTAATTAGGTGTGTGTGGTGGGGGATCCGATTTTCGAATTTGAACTGTTTTTTTCCCAAACGGGAGAGCTTTATTGGAACAACACTGTGGTACCTGATAAAAGGAGCGTTACAAAACCCGAAAGTATGTTACCTTATTTTTGTTTGGGTAACTATAAGACCCTATTTGGATATCCATGATTATGATAATATGTAATCAAATTTGTATCCAAACATGATTAATTATGTGATGGATTACTATAATCAAAACCCCGTATTACCTTAAATCCCATAATCCATGTGAGATCAGGTTTTAGATGATTATATATGCTGAAAGTCTAACTTGCCCCCTAATCGATTGTCCAACCTGCCAAACTAAATGATAAGCTAGAAATTTCTCACTTTAGCGAACTATAATATAGAATCGTAATCTAGGGAAGACTCTAATTCTAATAATTATAATCTTGATTACAATAATTCTATGGATAATCCAGATTATAACAATCCAGTTATGAACTTATGATCTAAACGGGTGTTGAAATGCCCACCTACATGCACGGGGTAACTCTCTCTCGTGGGTGTCGTCTTTTGCTCGAGGAGAAGATAATGTGCGCGCAGCCGATTTCGATTTGTATTCCATTTTCATCCTTAGAAGGTACCACCGATGTTTGCAATTTGAAAAGAATTTTGTACACGTTATTTGGACGCGCTGGTGCTTGCGATGAATCGAGTGGAGCGAGCGAGAAAGAATTGGGACACGGAACGTTTCGGTTTCGGGTGGAACATAGGCAGGCGTCGTACGAATTTTTTTAATAATATTTTTTTATGATTCATTTCAAATGTAGCATTTGATTAAAAAGAATTATAAGTTCTATCGGCTTCTGGAGTGCCGGCACCCATATCGGGCCGATAGTCCTGTCGGCTATCTGCTGGCCGATAGGTAGTTGCATGTGCAAAAGTGTGCAGTCTCTTCTTCTGTAGTTGTGTGTGCACGTAGACTCAGGAAAATATAGAGTACGTATCTGCACCCGCCGTACATTGTTTGTTGCTGCTTTGGGTTGGCTGGCCGGCCGCCGGCGTGGAAGTGAAAAAGCTCTTTTTCTCGGCCGGGGAAGGGCACGGGCAGGCGGCCAGGCGTCGTACTGCACAGCTTGGCTGGTTTGTTTACAGGCTGCGACCGCGAGGTGGCAGACGCCGGTTGTGTGGGCTTTTTGTGGTGGTTCGAGTGCAACGCGGCTGGTTCCACAGACAGAAGAAGCAGGCACATCTATCTGCCACGGCGGCGGGTGCGTCTGCGTGCGACAAAACGGACGGAACACATGCCATGTCGGGAGGAAAACGACCATGCATTCCTCGTGATCGTGAACCAAGCGGGGGTAAGTAAAGTTTGCATTTGAAGCAAAGGCGATCGATCAAGGCAGGGCTCGGCGAGTGAGTGATCTTGTCATTTTGCCATGTGATGCCAACTTTAACCTTTTTCTTCAATGATGAGCAACACACAAAAAAAACCTACCTGATTGGCCTGCTGCGCCCGAGTGAATGAGTCCTAGATCAGTGGTAATTGTTAACCTGTTTTTTTTTTCAGGCGATATAATTCTCCTAGAGAATCTTAAGGTACCCACGCCAATCACCGCTTCGCCGCTGGCAGCCCAGCAGCAAGCTAGCATGCACACACGCGGCAGCATAGCAGCGCGCGCTCCACGTACGCGGCCCGGCCCCCACCAGCGCAGGCGCATCTTGGGCGGCTGCCACCGTCTTTTTTTTTTTTGTTGTTTGAAATTTGTGAAGAATTTACAAGAGGAGTATGCCAGTGCGGCAACCTCCATGTGCTAGTAAACTGCAATGACCATAGTTTTATTAAGAGTATAAGGTCCATTCGCTGCTGCAACCGTGAAAAGTAGCTACCGAAGAGGCCCATACGAGAAATGATCAATGGACGAAGAAAAGACAAGGATTTAATGGCCTTTCTGTATATCATTCGGTTGTCAAGCGGTTAGATTTTGAACTCATGGCATATAATGGAAAATCATTTTTTTTATATCACATACTTCCTCCTTTTATTTTTAACCATCATTCTCGCTTCCTAAGAAATAACTTTAACTAATTATATATAAAAAAATTAATATTTATGGTATACAATAAATATCATTAGATAGATCGTTGAATCTATTTTTATAATAAATTTATTTAGAGATATAAATATTGCACACATTTTGTACAAACTAGTCAAACTTACGGTACGAAAACAAAAAACGATAAATATTTAGGGACGAGAGGAGGGGGGAGTAGGGATGAGTAAAAAATCAGATGACATATAGGAATCCTGTTGATGAGCGTCTCGCGTACATATCAAGTGAACTTGAAATATATCTTCGACACAACGTCACAACATCATCTTATTTTGTCAGTCTCTCCTCAACCTGTTGGGCTTGAATCGTTGATGAGGCAGATCATAACCATCTGCACACAAGCGAACAGGGTGTATACTTGCTACTAGTAGTGCATATACAGCGAGGTGTTTCCACGCTAAGTTTTCTTTATCCGAGTCAGGCAGGCCTATTGGAAATCTAGTGCTAGGATTTTCTTTAACATAACAGGTGTTTCCCTTCTGCATATTTTAGTTTTTTTCTTTAGCAAAATTCTGCATGTTCTAGTGGAAGAAACTAGAACGTGTTCTGTTCTCAAAACTGAGACCTGGACCTCAGACTGCAATTGTTTCAGCCCACGTTAATATAAAAATAAAAATGGAAAAAATCCACATTAGCTCTCTCAATTTTCGCGAAAGTTCATTTTTCCTCCCTGAACTCCAAAACCGTGTAAAACACCTCCCTCAAATTTTAAAACCGTTCATCTTACCTCCCTGCCCTGTTATAAGCGGTTTTGAAGGCGGATTTATCTTTATCTTTTTTATTTATTTTGGCTGAATCTTTAAAAAATCATAGTAAATCATAGAAAAATCATAAAATGAAAAATCCAATTTTGTTGGACTTCACATAAGTAGATCTACATAGTGAACATATAATATGATATGTTTTAGTAAAAAAATTTTGTTGTAGCTTTAGATCTATGCCTTTATGTAATTAAATGGAATAATTCATAGCTGCAGTTTTTATGGTTCAATTGTGGTGAAATTTTATGGTGGGCTAACTATTGTATGCTTAAACTGTAGTAAAAATTTCATACTCATTAGATCATGTATAACTTAGTTATAGATTTTATTTAGGTTTATGCTTGTTAAATATAAATACTGGCCGATGTAGAAAGTTGTGGGAGGTAACGTGCCCTGAGCAACCCCATAATTACTGGCCGATGTCAAAAGCAAAACAAATGGCCCAGGGAACGGACTCCCAGCCCAAGCCCGGCAATGAAGAGTAACGACACGATGAGGTGTCCGTGTGACCGTGTCCCATCCCAAGCTCCCACAACCTTTGAAGCAGCCCGGTCGGATCGGGACACAAACTCCGATGCACAGACGAAAGGCAACATCTGTGAACGCGCAGGGTTATGCTATCGATCCATCGTGCCAGCACCGTGCGTGCAATCTCGACGACTGACTGCAGCAATGGCCGCGAGCGGCAACATGGCCGACCTGCCAGGCGACATCGTCCGCTGCATCGCCGGCCAGGTCGCCCCCGAGTGCCGGCCGTGGATGCGCGCCGTGTGCTCCGCGTGGAGCACCGCGGTGTCCGCCGATCCGCTGCCGTGGATCCTCCTCCAGCCTGACGACGAGGACGACGTCGTCGACGACGGAACGGCCGCTGCGGACGCCACCGAACGGGACGGCAGCAGCGGCGGCGGCGGCTTCTCCGTCCTGTCGCTGCGCACCGACAGCAAGCTGCCTCTGAGCATCACCACCAGCGCCGGGTCCGTGCCGGGGCCAGGGCCGGGGCGGGGCGCGCGCGGCTTCGGCGCTGGCCATGGCTGGCTGGCGCTCGTCGGCACCGACCTCAGCGTCACGCTGCGCAACCCCGTCACCGGCCACGCGATCTCCCTGCCGCCGCTGACGAGACGCCCCATGGTCGGCGCCGACGGGCTCAGGGAAGACGGCCTCGTCCTGTGGCGTCCGTGGCTCGACTCCTGGTCCTGGCGTCTCGCCCCGGCGGAGGAGTTCAGGGACACGTACGTCCGGAAGGTGGTGTTCTCGGCGCGGCCGCGGCAGGACGACTACTTCGCCGTGGTGCTCGGCGGCTACCGCTCCTACGCCATGTACGCCAGGGCCGGCGCCACGGCGTGGGAGACGCTGCGCGACGCGGACGGGCGCGTGCTGTCCCTCGTGCACGACGTCGTGCACGTCGAGGGCGGCTTGTTCCTCGCCGTCACGCGGTGCCACGGCAAGGTTCTAGTGCTCGACCTCGCCGTCCATGGAGGCGCAGATGACGATGTCGACGACGACGACGGCTGTACTGCTGCTGCTACAACACACCATGCCACCGAGGACGACGACGGATACGGCGACAGCGACGGCGACGGCGACGATTTTTGCTACTCTCCGAGCGTGAGCACCTTCGCGGATCCGCTAGTCACGACCGAGTCGCTGGACTACTTCGTCCCAGGCGAGGACATGCACGTGGAGAACCACCTGGTGGTCATCGACGGCGAGCTCTACCAGATATGGGCGTCGCGGGAAGCCGAGCCCCTGCCGCCGGAGGAACACGACTCTGAAAAGAAGCTGAACCGGTACCATATAGCGGACGTCGGCGTCGTCAGGTACGCCCGCACGGCAGTAGGGTGGGACTGAGAGGTGGTGGCGGCGGATCTCGGCAACTGGGCCGTGCTGGTCGGGAGGAGCGAGACGGTGGCCGTGCGCGCCGGGGATGTGTCGGGGGTGAGCGCCAGCTGCGTCTACTTCATCGCCGGCGAGCTGGAAGAGGTGGTCTGCGCGTTTCGCCGGAGGAGCGGGCGGGCAGAGCCGGTGGGCGGTGACGTGCTGCGACACGCGTGCGCGACGCCGCTGCCACCGGTTTGGTTCCTGCCCGTCACTAAAGGAAGGATTAAGTCCACTTTTACCTCTTCAACTATTGTGTCGGTCTAATTTTAATTCCCAACTATAAAACTGTCGAGTATCGATACCCCAACTATCAAAACTGTTCACTTTTAGCACCTGGGTGGGGACAAGGCCGCTTTGACCGACGTTGAGCGGTTTTGACACACAACCTCTATCTCAATGACATGTGGGGCCCACGTGTCATCGACTCGATCCCTCCCTCTCCATCCTCACGGCCATGGCTCGCCGGCAACCGGCCAGCTGTGCTACTCGTGCCGCCGCCTTGCTCGCGCGTCACGCGCGTCGTGCTGCTCGAGCGCCACCGCCCTGCTCGCGCACCGCTGCCGCAGCCTACTCGTGCACCGATGCAGCCTGCTCGAGCGTCGTCGCCCTGCTCGCGTGCGGCCGCTGCAACTTGGCATCGGCGCCTCGGCGCGGACGTGGGCACGTCTGGCTCGAGGAGCAGCCCGTGAGTCTGTGGCCGGCGGTGACATGCCTGCCTTATCGCGTCTCGGCGGACGCGTCCCGGTGACGCCACAGCAGCCCCCATGCACGAGCCCGACAGCAGCTCGGCTGGCCCCACGGCATGTACGCCCGACAGCCTTGGCGCGCTCGGTGTGGTGTCGCGGCTGGTCCACGTGTTTAGGGTCGGGTCCATTGGCGCACAGTGGAGCTCGTGAATTTTGGCTGGCAGCAGCTGCTGCTCTCCATAGAAGCGATGAGCAGAGAGAGCAGGTAGGGAGAATGAGCGAGAGATGCAGGCACAGCACGGGCACAGTGCGGCACAGGCAGCAGCACCGCGCGACAGCGGCACGGCTCGGCATAGCACGGGCGCAACACCAGCACAGCGACGACACAGCACCACGATGGCCCCGGGATCGCCGAGAGGAGTGGAGGCCAGTGCCGCCGCGTCACTTGCGTCGGGACCGCCTGCCACGCGAGGGTCAGCGCCCACGCCCGCGAGAGGAGTGGAGGTCAGCGCCGCCACGTCGGAGGGAGCAGCGCGTGAGGGAGCCACGTGAGGGAGCAGCGCCCGCCTCACCGCGCGCGGAGAGAGGACGCATCGGGGGAGTAGTGGCCATGAGGATGGAGAGGGGGGGTTGAGTCGATGACGCGTGGGCTCCACATGTCACTCAAATGGAGGTTGTGTGTGAAAACCGCTCCACGTTGGACAAAATAGCCTCACCCGCGCCTAGGTGCTAAAAGTGAACGGTTTTGATAATTGAGGTACCGGTACTAGATGGTTTTATAGTTGAGGGTTAAAATTAGACACTGAAAGCATCTAGGCCCCTAGTTGGGTTTCGGTGATTAATGACAATACGTGATTACTGTGACTAACGTGTGTTTTGCAGATGTAATTAAGTTATGTCATGGTAATAGAGATTGATTGGGCAATCATGGTTGTCATGCCCATACAATGAAAATCGTTTCTGTTTTTCAAGGATGGACTAGTTTCAAGTGTCGTTTGGTGTTGAAGAGACACTTAGAATAGTTTAGGACTTTGTTTTTCCTTTGGCCGTACTATAAAGGGGGGTATGGACGGGTAGCTTAACCTATGTGAGTCTAGTGGGTTAGGTGTGGTGCACACTTATCAAATCTAGCACTAGGTAGCTCCTAAATAGCTCTTAGATCAATTGGAGCAAACTTCATTCATATATGATTGCGAGTTGGAAGTGAATGGAGGGTCAAATGTTGACCGGACGCTGGCGCAGAGTCCGGTCAGTTCATTTGATCAAGGTGAAATCGTCTGGTGCGACCGTACGCTGAGAGGTGAGCGACCGAACGCTGGGTGCCAGCGTCCGGTCAACTCCAGTATGGTTCCAGAGAGCGGTTTTCATGACCGACGCGTCCGGTCAGTGTCTGGTCACTGCTTAACTGCTCGGTTTTGGGGAGAACTGACCGGAGCGTCCGGTCACCCCGTAGATGTACATAACGGTTCATTTTAAATGAGGGGTTATAAATACGTTCTCTATTCACTCAAGGGATCACTTTTGCTCATTCCAATAGCTGAGAAACACCCTTGAGAGTGCCAAGAAGAGCAAGGTCCTAGTGAGGTGATTGAGATTTGAGAATCCAAGAGAGAGACCTCATTAGTGGAAGCAAGAGTAGCAAATTGTGCATCCACCCTTCTCATTAGGCTTGTCGTGGTCAAGTGAGAGTTCATGCTTGTTACTCTTGGTGATCGCCATCACCTAGACGACTTGATGGTGATTGGGAGCTTGGTGATTATCCGGCGAAGCTTGTGGATGACCCAACTCAAGTTATGAGCGGTTGTGGGTGATTCGCCGTGACAGACTATCAAAGAATCAACCCATAGAGAGCACTTGATCCTTGCGCGGATCAAAGGGGAGCTATACCCTTGCGTGGGTGCTCCAAAGAGGACTAGTGGGGAGTGGCGACTCTCTGATACCTCGACAAAATATCGCCGCGTTCCTCCTTCTCTATTTACTTTAAGCATTTACTTTGAGCAATTCAATTTTTGTCTTTACATTCATAAAATTGCCATGCTAGAGTAAGATTAAAACATAGGTTGCTAAACTTTTGTGCGGTAGAACAATAGGAACATTTTCTAGGCACAAGGGGAGAAGTGGGCTAACCGTAGAGTTTAATTATTGCAAAGAATTTTAGAATTAGCCCAATTCACCCCCCTCTTGGGCATCTTGATCTTTTTCAATTGGTATCGGAGCCACGTGCTCATGAAATTAGACTTAACCGTCTAGAGAAAGATGTCTCACGGGGATGGTCCTCCTCCTATCTTTGAGGGAGATGATTTTCCTTATTGGAAAATCCACATGGAGGCATATTTAGAAGCTCTAGATGTTGGAATACTTAGAGCCACCTCACAAGGATTCTCAAAACCTCAAGATCCCATGCACCTTCAAGGCGATGAAGTGAACTACGAGAAATGGAATGTAAAGGCTAGAAACACCATCTTTAGAGGCCTTTGCAAGGATGTGTTTAACCGGGTGAGGAACCACAAGGACGCCCATGCACTATGGTCGGACATTTGTGCGCTCCATAAGGGAACTAAGAGCGAGCATGAGGAACGCTATCATCTCGTTATGAAAAAGCTTAATTCTTTTGAGATGCTTCCTAAAGAGAGTGCTAATGAAATGTACTCACGCTTGAATGTTCTTATAGTGGAAGTCAATGGGCTTAGACTCACTTGAATGCAACCATCCGATGTCGTAACAAAAATCTTGAGTGTCCTCCCCATTGATAAATATGGGCATATTGTGACCATGCTTCATCAAGGTGATCTTTTCACCGCAACACCGACTCAAATCTTGGGAAAGATCAATGCTCATAAGATGTACATGTACATCACACCACAAGATGGTTCATCCTCTACCAAGAAGAAAGACAAAGACTTAGCATTCAAGGCTAGCCAAGAGAAGGGCAAAGCAAGAATTGAGTATGAGAGCTCAAGTGATGATGAAGTTGATGATGCAAGTCTTGCTCTCATGGTGAGAAGAACCGCCAACATGATAAAGAAGCTCAACAAGAGTGGCATCAAGTTCGATGGCAAGAAAAAGAAGTTTTTCACTAGCACAAGAAGGATGCCAATCTCCAAGTTGGATTGCTACAATTATAAAGAACTTGGTCATCTAGCACATCAATGCACCAAGCCCAAGAAAGACAAGTACAAGAACAAGTACAAGGGCAAGAAAGATAACTCAAGTAATGAAGATGAAGATGAGAAGAAGAAAAACAAGCCATACAAGAAGAAGGATGGCAAGGACTTCCACAAGAAGAAGAGAAGTGGCAAGGCATACATCGTCGGTGATTGGCTCACGGACATTGATTCATCAAGTTGCTCATCCGATGATGATAGTGAGAATGAGAAGGTGGCCGCAATTGTGATTGACTCTTAATCATCTTCACCGACACCACTGCTATCATCCTCTACACACCTATGCCTTATGGCCAAGGGTGAACGAAAGGTATCAAATGATGATGATAGTAGTGGTGATGATCATGCTAGCAATGATGATAGTGATGATGATGAATATGAATCACCTTCTTATGATGATCTTGTTAAATTGCTAAATCAATACACTAAGATCATTAGAAAGACTAGAGCTAAGAATGACAAGCTAAAAGATAAGAATGATTCTCTTTTAGCTAAATGTGACATAGCAGAAAAGGCTAGTGTTGAGCTTAGAGAAGCAAATGATGACATGTCATCCAAACTCAAGGAGCTCAAATCTTCTAAGAAAGAGCTTAAAGAAAAACATGATAAACTTGAGAGGATACATAATGAGCTCATCACTAGTCATAATATGCTAAAAGAAGAATATACAACTCTCAAGATCAATCATGATAATCTTGTTATTGCTCAAGATTTTTTATCCAATAAGCCACATGATGCTACTAATGATGTTGTTAAGATTGATATAGCGACATCATGTGATGATTTAATTGTTGAGAGCATTGAGCAAGGATCTAGCGGCAAAGGCAAGCAAGTGGTTGAAACCAACAACTATGATGAGTATGTCAAGCTCAAGCATGATAATGAAAAGCTAAAGAAAGATCTTGAAGAGCTCAAAACCACCAACACCATAGTGCTAGAAACTCTTGATCATGATGGTGATTTGATTCTTGAGAATGAGAAGCTCAAAGAAAAAAACAAGAAACTCAAGGAAGAGAAAAATAATGATGCACTCAAGGAAGAGAACAAGAAGCTCAAGCTAGAGAAAGAACACCTCAAGATTGGATTGAGCAAGTTCACAAGAGGCAAGCATCTTCAAAGTGAGCTACTAATGAACACCATCGTAAAGATAGATAGAAGTGGCATTGGGTATTTGGCAAACAAAGAGAAGAAGGCTCAAGCTCAACAACAACAATAAAAGCCAAAGCCAAAGTGTTTTGAGTGTGGACAAGAAGACCACTTTGCCCATAAGTGTCAAACTCCACCACCACAACCCTTGCCCAAGCATGCTAGATCATTTGCTTTCAATGCTCATTACATGCTTAGAAAGGACTCTAGTGGAAAGATGAAAGTTATGTTCTTAGGACCTCCCAACAAGAATAGGCCTAAAAAAATTTGGATTGTAAAGTCACTTGTTGAGAAAGTCAAGGGCCCTCAACAAGTTTGGGTTCCTAAAGCTTGATCTCTTGTGTGTAGGTGAACTACAAGACCGGTGGAAGTCATTGGGTAATTGATAGTGGTTGCACACAACATATGACCGATGATCCTCGTATGTTCACCTCACTAGATGAAGAAGTAGATGGACAAGAAATAATCACATTTGGAGATAATTCAAAGGGCAAAGTCAAAGGATTGGGCAAAGTGGCAATATCAAATGATCATTCAATCTCAAATGTATTATATGTTGCTTCATTGAGTTTCAACTTGCTATCCATTGGACAATTGTGTGATCTTGGCTTTCAATGCCTATTTACCAAGAAGGAAGTGGTTGTATCCAAGAAAGATGATGATCAAGTGATATTCAAGGGATTTAGATACAACAACCTATATCTAGTGGACTTCACCTTCGAAGATGCTAACTTGAAGACATGTCTATTCATCAAAACAACACTTGGGTGGCTATGGCATAGAAGACTTGCTCATGTTGGGATGAGCTCACTCAAGAAGCTTATGAAGAATGATTTGGTGAGAGGGTTGAAGGATATGAAGTTTGAGATGGACAAGCTTTGTAGTGCATGTCAAGCCGGCAAACAAGTTGCAAACACTCATCCTACAAAAGCTTTCATGTCAACCACAAGAGTACTATAGCTCCTTCACATGGACTTATTTGGACCAACAACATATAAGAGTTTGGGAGGAAATCTTTATTGTCTTAGGATTGTTGATGACTACTCAAGATACACATGGGTGTTCTTCCTTCATGACAAATCCGAAGTTGCATCATGCTTCAAGAAGTTTGCCAAGAGAGCACAAAATGAGTTTGAAGTGAAGCTCAAGAAGATTAGAAGTGACAATGAAAAGAAATTTGATAACACAAACATTGAAGCTTATTATGATGAAGTTGGGATCAAGCATGAGGTCTCCGCAACATATACTCCTCAACAAAATGGTGTAGTTAAGAGAAAGAACTGGACATTAATCACACTAGCAAGAACAATGCTTGATGAGTACAACACACCCAAAGCTCTATGGGTGGAAGCTATCAACACCGCATGCTATGCATCCAACTGCCTATTCCTTCAAAAGTTTCTTGGCAAGACACCTTATAAGTTGCTCAATGGGAAGAAGCCGGGCGTCTCCTTCTTTAGGGTATTTGGTTGCAAATGCTACATCTACAAGAAGCAGCAACACCTAGGGAAGTTTCAAAGACGTTGTGATATTAGTTTTCTTGTTGGTTACTCATCAAAGTCCAAAGCATATAGAGTATTTAATCATGCCACCGGCTTGGTTGAAGAAACATATTATGTGGAATTTCATGAATCTAATGGCTCCCAAGGAGCACATGAGAATCTTGATGATGTAGGTGATGAACCATTGAGGGAGGCTATGAAGAACATTTCGGCTAGAGACATCAAGCCTCAAGATGATGAAGATAATGTATAAGTGATTAATCCACCTTCTTCATCAAATGTGCCATAAGATGGTGATAAAGATGGGAGAGTTAAAAATGAAGATACTCATGTCTCCCATGATCAAATGGTGGTACAAGCACAAGATGTTGATGCTCTACAACCTCCCCCTCAAGTGGTTGATAGAAGAAATACACCTCTACTACAAGCTCATCCACAAGATCTCATCATAGGGAGTCAATCAAAGGGTGTAATGACTCTCTCTCAAAAGCTTGCTTCTTTTATTGAACATCACTCTTTTGTCTCTTGCTTTGAGCCTACTAAGGTAGAAGAAGCTCTTCAAGATCCGGATTGGATAAACACCATGCATGAAGAGTTGAACAACTTCACCTGCAATGAAGTGTGGACTCTTGAAGAGCGACCATAAGGTGCAAGAGTCATTGGAACAAAGTGGGTATTCCATAACAAGCAAGATGATCAAGGCGTTGTTGTGAGGAACAAGGCAAGACTAGTTGCAAAGGGGTTCTCTCAAGTTGAAGGTTTGGATTTTGGAGAGACCTTTGCACCGGTTGCAAGACTAGAAGCCATTCGTATCCTCCTTGCATATGCATCACATCATGAAATAAAACTATATAAAATAGATGTGAAAAGTGTATTTTTAAATGGCTTCATAAATGAACTAGTCTATGTTGATCAACCTCCCAGGTTTGAAGACCCTACATATCCTAATCATGTTTATAGGTTGTCCAAGGCGTTATATGGGCTTAAGCAAGCCCCAAGAGCTTGGTATGAGCGCCTTCGAGACTTTCTCATTGAGAAGGGCTTCACCATTGGGAAGGTTGACACCACACTATTCACGAAGAAGCTTGATAGATATATCTTCATTTGTCAAGTATATATTGATGATATCATATTTGGATCATCAAATGAAGATTCTTGTAAAGAGTTTGGTGAATTGATGTCGAAGGAGTTCGAGATGTCAATGATTGGAGAGCTTAAATTCTTTCTTGGTTTTCAAGTCAAGCAAATGAGAGAAGGGATTTTCATCTCTCAAGAGAAATATACAAATGATCTTCTCAAGAGATTCAAAATGGATGAATGTAAGCCAATCAAGACACTAATGCCATCAAATGGACATCTCGACCTAGATGAGCGAGGTAAAACGGTTGATCAAACTCTCTACCGCTCTATGATTGGTAGCTTGTTATATTTAACTGCATCTAAGTCCGACATCATGTTTAGTGTGTGTATGTGTGCTAGATTTCAAGCTAATCCTAAGGAAGCTTATTTAAGTGTCGTTAAAAGAATCATTAGGTATCTTAAGCACACACCAAGTATTGGCCTTTGGTATTCTAAAGGAGTTAGATTTGAATTAATTGGCTATTCCGATTCGGATTATGCTGGGTGCAAAGTTGATAGGAAAAGCACATCCGGAGGGTGCCATTTGCTTGGTAGATCACTTGTGTCTTGGTCCTCCAAGAAGTAAAATAGTGTGGCTTTGTCCACCGCCAAAGCGAAATACATTGTCGCGGGTGCTTGTTGTGCACAAATACTTTACATGAAGCAAACTTTGCTAGACTATGGTGTAGTTCTAGAAAAGGTACCTCTTTTGTGTGACAATGAGAGTGCGGTAAAACTTGCTAATAATCTGGTTCAACACTCTCACACCAAGCACATAGATATCTGCCATCACTTTCTTAGAAATCATGTTGCTAAGAATGATATATCATTCGAAGGTGTAAGGACCGAGGATCAATTGGCGGATATCTTCACTAAACCGCTAGATGAGGCAACATTTTGTCGGTTAAGGAATGAGCTCAATGTGCTTGATTTTAGCAACTTCACTAGAAAATGAGCTTGTGTTGTCCCTTGCATTGCATTGTAATATACAACATGTTTACTTTGTGGTAATACACTTAGGGCTTGTCTAACATGGTTAAGATAACTATCGAAAAGCGTGTGAAGAACCTTAACCTTGGATCAAACTTGACAAGCAACTAGAATTACTTTCAAGTATTGCATTGCTTATGCATGAATGTTGTTTTATCGTTTCTCTTCAATCACCCTTTTATTGCCTATTTTCTTAAAAAGAATTATAGCCTAAGGTAAAATATTTTTAAAAATTTAAGGGTTTGAGAGAGGTCACTCACATCAGTCCCAATTGGTGTTTATTTGGATCTTATTAAAGTTGAGACTTGATTGGAAATAGGCAGCACAGAGGAACTTTGAAGATTTGTTGAAGAAGAGTGACTGGACGCTGGACCAGACTCTGCTCACCTGCGTCCGGTCAGTTCATAGGAGGTGAACCGTTGCTGTGAAGGAGTGATCGGACGCTGGAACAGTGTTCTCCCTGCGTCCGGTCAGAAGGTGATCCTGCGTCCGGTCAAGCGAAGGAGAAGAAGGTAGGATCGACCGGACTTTGGCTGTGTTTGGTCAGTGGTGATCGGACGCGTCCGATCATGACTCCAAAGGTTTTGGACCTCTCTAGAGTCAACCGGACTCTGGGTGGCAGCGTTCGGTCGTTGCCACCGGAGCGTCCGGTCAGTAGAAAACGTGCAGGTTCCGAACTCTTTCCTGTTTCCTTTTCTCTTACGTGACAGGGGGCCACCATATAACCGCAGTGCCACGTCGTGACCTAACCCGTACCAACCCACGCCGACATCGCTGAATCCCTAGCCATGCCTCCACAGCTCACCGTGCCGCCCTGCTCCTACGCCTGCGCCACCGTGACCTCGCCCCACGCTCATGCCCAACGTCCACGCCCGTGCCTTCACGCCATCACACCCCACGCCGACGTGCCCTACTCGTGCTGTGCTCGTGCCTCCTCTGCAGCAACAGTGACGTCATGCTCTTGCCCTAGCCCACGCCCGTGCCTCTGCTTCACATGCCCGAGCCACATTGCACTGCCCTGCATCGTCTCTGCCGCCAATCCACGCCGCACTGCAAACCCTAGGTGTTTTCCCTGTGGTGCCCTCATGATTCGTTCCTCTGCTCTTCGGTTCACCGGTTCGTCAGGTAGCAAGCCCTCGTTTCCAATTTTGTATCTATTGCTTGCTTTCTTAGGGTTTTGTATCTCTAGATGTTTATTTAAATTATTCATATATATCCGATCTATTCCATCGTGCAGCGAGTCAGTGTTGTTGAGGTCTCATTGGCAGTTGTCAGTCAACTCAGGGCTAAGCTCGTGAGTATGGATCGAGGCCAAGCCTCGAAAGTGACAGTTGGCAGTTGATTCTTGTCAGTGCAGTTGTTCTTTTCAGCTCCATCAGATGGCTCGTGTCAAGAATGTCGGAGGTGGTCCCGGTGATGAGGATCCGAGGCCCCCACCTCGCCTGCCTTCTGAGGTGAAAGGCAAGTGAAAGCTCTAGTTTGGTTTTGGTGAATTGATGAAACCCTAAGTGCTAACCCAGTTTATCAAGTGATCATGATATAGGTAGCACACTTGAAAGGTCCTTGTTTGGTTTTGGTAATTGAGTGACAACCTAGGTGGACTAATTGTGTTTATGTGAGATACACAGGTAATTAGTCCATAGGTACATGTGTGTGAGCAACATATGCCATGAAGGTGAAAATGGCTTAGAGATGTTGCAAAGCTCACACATGTGATGATGAAGGAGCTTAACGCACATGAGACATGACATTGAGTCATGTGATCAAGGTGGAGAAGATCAAGACAAGACTTGGTTTAATGGACCGGTTGCAAGCGTGAAGGGCAAGTCGAAGGCTTTGGAGTGATGGACCGCGTGGCGGTGAAGCTTGAGCAAGACTTGGCGCCGATGGACGATGGCAACGGTGAAGGGCAAGTGAAGTCAAGATCAATGAACCAATATGATCACGTGATGATATGAAGTGGATCATATCATTGTTGATCGTGTTGGTGCATGTGTTGCATCGACATTGGAGGAGATGGAATGGAATGCGCAAGGCAAAGGTATAACCTAGGGCATTTCATTTCACCGGTCATAGGTGTGTAGAGAAGTTGATGACCGGGTTTAGGATAGATGGCCGTACTATCAAGAGGAGCAAACTTGTTTGCATATTGGTCATCTAGTGCCACTCGAGTGATCAAACTTTGCATCGTCGCTAGGATCGAGTGGCGTGGCAAGTTGAGTGGCTAACATCCTTTGGGAAATGATTGTGAAAAGCTAACACACATACACATGGTGGTGTACACTTGGTGGTGTTGGCACATTTACAAAAGGAGGTGGTGTTTGCAGGGTTGAGATGGGTTTGGGTCCCTTTCGGGAAAATGGAATGCCTATTTTCTATTGCGCCGGATGCAAATTCTTGTGGTTGGCACATTGGAGCAAGGGTGAAGAAGTTAGAAGTGAAAACGAGTTGATCATGAAGATGCTGGCATCGGTCTACTGACTGGACACTGGGTCATGCAGCGACCGAATGCTGAAAGGCTACGTCCGGTCAAACTGACGGGTCTGCTCTGTACCGAGGGTATTGCACCGGATGCTGGTCTGTGTCCGGTCAAGGTGGACCGGACGCGTCCGGTCGAGAAAATATGCCTCGGGGAGCTTACTGGAAACGACCGGACGCTAGGGCTTCAGCGTCCGGTCAGTTTTACCGCTGCATCCGATCAGGTCAAGTGACCGTTGGAATCAGGACACATGGCCATCTGAGGGCGACCGGACGCTGAGGTCCAGCGTCCGGTCATCACGATCGGAGCGTCCGGTCGACCCGATTTTTGCCCAGTGAAGGGGTAACAACTAGTTTAGCCCTTGGGGCTATAAATAGAAGTGGCCTTCGGCCATGGCTGGGTGTGAGCACCTAAGGGGACTTAGTGTCCATGCTTGTGAGTGCTTGGGAGCCCTCCATCACACATATACTTGATAGTGATCATTCGATTGTGTGAGTGAGCGATTCTAGTGTGATTGCATCATGAGGTTGCATCGAGTGGCACTAGGTGGTCGTGTTGCAAGCAGGTGGTGCTTGTTACTCTTGGAGGTTGCCACCTTCTAGACGGCTTGGTGGTGGTCTCCGTCGAAGCCCGCAAGAAGCTTGTGCGGCGCTCCGGAGAAGTGCTTGTGAGGGGTACTTGTGCTCGCCCCGCGGGAGTCGCGAAGAGCAACTTTAGTAAAGCGTGTAATTGAGCTACCCTCACTCAAGGGGTAGGTTCTTGCGGTGCCCGATGTGCGGGCTTAGCGGGTGATGCTAATTAGCCGCCGAACCACCAAGTGAGCGGTCGACACAACGGGGACTAGCGTGTTGGCAAACACGTGAACCTTGGGAGAAAAATCATCGTGTCAACCTTGTTCTTCCCGTTGGTTTGCATCCCCATTACACAAGCTTGCAATTACTTTTATATATCTTAAGCTTGTGTAGTTGCTCTTGTAATTAGATAGCTTGTGTAGCTAGCTAATTACCTTCTTGCTTGTGTAGCATAGAAGTAGCTCCCTTGCGTGGCTAATTTGGTTTTAGTAACCTTGTTAGTCACATTGCTTAGTTTGTGTAGCTAAGTATTTGCGCTCTCTAATTAGGCATTGGTTGCCTTGTTATTGAGCATTGCTAGTGAGCTTAGTTAGCTTTGTGCTTTTGCTTACTAGCATGTGTAGGAGCTCCCTTGTTACTTAAAGTACTAGTGACATAGGTTTGTGTGACCTTGCTCCTAGAATTGTTTAGGAGAGCTCTAGCTAGCCCGGCACCTTAGTTGCTTTATTAGTATCTTTGCAAGGTGCTATAGAACATAAATTGAGGGGTGTAGTCTTGGCTAGACCGATAGTTGTATTTCCGCATTTGTTTCGGTTAGCCGACGCGATTAATTTTACAAAAGACTATTCACCCCCCCTCTAGTCCGCCATCTCGACCTTACAACACTCCATGTGGTGAAGCAAATGAAGATCATAACATGATGATGGTGATGCCATGGTGATGATCAAGTGCTTGGACTTGGAAAGAAGAAAGAGAAAAAAGGCTTAAGACAAAGGTATAAATTGTAGGAGCCATTTTGTTTTGGTGATCAAGACACTTAATGAGTGTGATCACGTTTAGGATCGATAGCCGTACTATTAAGAGGGGTGAAACTCGTATCGGAATGCGGTTATCAAAGTGCCACTATATGCTCTAACTCATTGCATATGCATTTAGGATCTAGTGGAGTGCTAACACCCTTGAAAATGTTTGTGAAAATACGCTAACACATGTGCACAAGGTGATACACTTGGTGGTTGGCACATTTGATCAAGGGTGGTGAAGTTTAGGTGCAAGGGTAAGAAACTCCACTGGACAGTCTGACGGTGCCACCGGCGCCCGTAGAGTGCTGACGTACGCTGACGTAGGGCGCATAGAGGAGACGTTGTGTGACCGGACGCTGGCTGTGTCCGGTCAAGCATGACCGGACGCGTCCAGTCGGAAAAAATCGCGATTGGAACCTTACTGGAAACGACCGGACGCTGAAGTCCAGTGTCTGGTCACTTTCTAACTGACGCGTCCGGTCAACAGAATGACCGTTGAAATCTGACAAACAGTATTTGAAGCAGGGGACACGTGGCGTGTATCACGTGACCGGACGCTAAGGGCCAGCGTCCGGTCGATCGGACCGGAGCGTCCGGTCACCCCACGTTGTGCCCAGTGAAGGGGTACAACGAATCTATTTCGTGGGGGCTTCTATTTAAGCCCCATGGCCGGCTCAAGCTCACTAACTTGGCCATTTTGCATTGACATAGCAACCTTGTGAGCTTAGCCAAAGCCCTCCCACTCATTTCCATCATAGATTAAACATCTTTATGAGATTGGGAGAGAATCTAAGTGCATTGCTTGAGTGTTTGCATCAAGAGGCACTTGGTGTTCGTGTTTCACTGCGGAATTCGCTTGTTACTCTTGGTGATTGCCGCCACCTAGATTGTAACAGAACCGACCAAATCATAAGAACGTAAGTACAAAAATAATCACCGAAGCGATCAAACTCCTGTACTTAAGCTCCCATAATCCCGGTAGTCCGGAAATCACGAAGGATTTCAACCAACTCTCGACATACAAACCAAGATCGTAATGATTCAACACAACACATCATCCGTTACAACATTTCACAAGTAGCATTCGGATTACATCCACCAGAGTTCAAATAAATATTACAAACCAAGTTTAAATGTGAGGAAGCAACATAGTTTAGGACATAACTTCATAGTTTCAAATACATTGCCAGATCAGAGTCATGTCCCACAAAAGTATTATCAGGTACGAGGACTAGTAGAGACCGTGCCCAATGGTCTAGTCTTCATCCCCAAAGAGGAGAAGGCGTGACTTGCGACAAACCAAAGAAGAACTGGTCATCTGCAACAGGTGGGAGATAAACCCTGAGTACGAGAAGGTACTCAGCTAGACTTACCCATCAAAATCAGAAATAAAAGACACCAAGGATCATGCAAGGCTTTTCAGGTGGGCTAGCTTGACACAGTTGCATAAAAGAGCTTATGAGTATAGTAACCAATTTAAACTTATTATCAAGCTTATCATTATTTACCTGTCCACTAAATTAGCACCTGTACTAGAGCACTCACTTATTAGGAGCAAACAATATTAACCATAGCAGGTATAATAAGACTGTCATCATCATATCATCATTTCTGAACCATTAAGTTATTAAGTGTATCTACATTGGAGATAAGCCCGTCAAGTTCTCACTAACCGGGAGAGACGGCGATTCGAATCGAATTACAACTCAGCTGAGGGGGTATTCCTAACTCTCACCCTGGCATACTTTGCAAGAGTAGCCGTGGGTCACCTTTGGAACATCTCAGGAACCAAATTTGTGGGTTCGATCAGCGCCAGCACTCTCAGGGATTACCCTTCTGCCAGGACGATCAGGACTTTTAAATCACCTGCCCTTAGACTCACGCCTACGGCTCCCTTCCGAGGCGCACTTTATACTTATCGACTCCCGGCCTGAGGTGAGCTACTCGGCTTCGCGGTCGGTCTTCAAACCGGCCAACTAAGAGAGAGGCATGCGTTCAACATGAACAGGAAAGGCTACAAGAATCAGTCCTTAAACGACACAGACGGAGTCACTGCAAACCGGCAAACCTCTGTCCGGTCTTCATTTCAAATTAAGACTGGTTCTTTTCCACGATAGCAAATATAGCCAACCGTGCCACATGTATCTTCCTATATCTCGCAGGTGACAGAAATCACCCGACTTCTACAGCGTTTAAGCGTGGCTAAGCACTACTCGAGCTGAGCTACATAAGATTCGGGGTAACAATATCTGGACAAGGATTTGGTAACCAATGCGAAGAATGGTTTGCATCCAACACCTAAACTTAATGCAACAATATATATATGTAACAATAATCATCAAATCGAATTTCAGAAATTAGGAGGCTTAATATGCTCCGGGGCTTGCCTTTCACAAAGTTGCAAGGACGGTGGTCCGGGCACTCAACGGCGACCTCGTCTGGCACTTCTCCTGAAGGCTGCTCCTCCTGAATCTCCGGCGTCGGCTGCTGCTGAAAGCTCTAGTTTGGTTTTGGTTAATTGATGAAACCCTAAGTGCTAACCTAGTTTATCAAGATGTTTATGAGATAGGTAGCACTACTCCAAGTGATGAAGCAATGACGAAGATCATGACAATGGTGATAGCATGGTGATGATCAAATGCTTGAACTTGGAAAAGAAGAAAGAGAAAAACAAAAGGCTCAAGGTAAAGGTATAAAAAATAGGAGCCATTTTGTTTTAGTGATCAAGACACTTAGTGAGTGTGATCACATTTAGGATAGATAGCCGTACTATTAAGAGGAGTGTAACTCGTATCGAAATGCGGTTATCAAAGTGCCACTAGATGCTCTAACTCATTGCATATGCATTTAGGATCTAGTGGAGTGCTAACACCCTTGAAAATATTTGTGAAAATATGCTAACACATGTGCACAAAGGTGTTTGCGGGGTGAGAGATGGGTTTGGGTCCTCTCTCCTCCCGCCGAGCTTATGGTAAGATTCAACGCTTTGGAAAAATGAAATGTCTATTTTCTATTGCACCGGATGCAAAATTCTTGGTGGTTGGCACATTTGAGCAAGGGTGAAGAAGTTAGAGTTGAAATGGAGTGGGTCAAAATGATGTTTGGCGTCGGTCTCATGGCCGACGGACTTGAAAAACTTCACGTCCGGTCCGGTATCGGCCGACACATGATGGGGAAGGTTGAGCACCGGACGCTGGTCTGCGTCCGGTCAAGGTGGACCGGACACGTCCGGTCGAAGAAATACGCCTCGGGGAGCTTATTGGAAACGACCGGACGCTGGGGCTTCAGCGTCCGGTCAGTTTTGACCGGAGCGTCCGGTCACTTTCAGAGCCGCTTGAAATCGATTTAACATCGTTTGAAGCTGGTGACGCGTGGCGTCCATCGGGCGACCGGACGCCGAGAGGGCGTCCGGTCGGTATGACCGAGCGTCCGGTCGAGCGTGTTTTGCCCAAAGAAGGGGTACAACGGCTCTATTTGATGGGGCTCTATTTATAGCCCCATGGCCGGCTCAAGGAAACTCTCTTGCACATTTTCATTGACATAGCAACCTTGTGAGCCTAGCCAAAGCCCTCCCACTCATCTCCATCATTGATCCATCATCATTGTGAGATTGGGAGAGAATCCAAGTGCATTGCTTGAGTGATTGCATCTAGTGGCACTTGGTATTCGTGTTGCGTCATGGATTTCGTTTGTTTCTCTTGGTGGTTGCCACCACCTGAGACAGTTGGAGCAGCGGTGAAGGATCGGCACGAGTTGGTGATTGTTCGTGGCCGTCTTCGGTGATTGTGAGGGGAGTTGTACCTTCCCGTGGAGTGCTTAAAAGGTAACTCTAGTAAATTGCTCGTGTCATTGAGTTACCTCACTTGTGGGTCGGTTCTTGCGGTGTCCTATCGTGTGGACGAGGTTTGTGAAACACCTCTTAGCCGCCCGAACCACCAAGTGTTGGTCGACACTAACGGGGACTAGCGTGTTGGCAAGCACGTGTGAACCTCGGGAGAAAAATTGGTTGTCTCTTGTCATTTGCATTCTCCCGGTGATTGGATATATATTCATCGTGTAATTGGTTCACTCCACGACCCGGCGGTATAATCGTCTCACTTACTCATTTACATTTCCGCAAACTAGATATAGCAAGCTCTTTAGTGTAATTAGAATTGAGAGCTTGCCTTGTGCTTTAAACATATCTAGTGGAGCTCTTTAGTGTAGCTTTTGTGAGAGCTCTTAGTGAGTAGTGGTCAAGTAGATTGTGTGCAAATAGATCATTGCAACTAGAATTGTTGGATAGGTGGCTTGCAACCCTTGTAGAGCTAGAGCAAGTTTGCATTTCGCTATTTGTCTTACTAATCAAATTGCTCTAGTTGATTTGTAGTTTTTAAATAGGCTATTCACCCCCCCCTCTAGCCATATTAGGACCTTTCAGCTGCTGCTCGCTCGGTTCCTCGAATTCCAGCAGGGTTACTCCTTCCGGTACACCTATTGCATGCCGATGCAAAAGATAAATATCATGGATGCATAAGGAACGACATGATGCTCATGATGAATGAATCACAGTGAGTGTTTACCGAAAACATCACTGGACACTCGTTTACCGAGTAATTAGCTCTATTCAAATCACTTTAAGCATGTATCCAACTTAACTTAAAGAACAAGAGCAACTTACCTAACTTGCATAACCTAAGATAAAGATGCTCATCTTCAGTTAAAGACCTAACACCTAGGAACAGTACCACAAACTTAGAAATAGTAAAGACATACTTAAAATAACAGTTAAAGCTTCATATGCAAACAAGTAGTTACTTAATTCAATCATAACCAGAGTTCTATAAATCCAAATGACTTGTATGAGGATATTCTGGAAAGCTTATGAAATGTTCTACAAATCAATGGTAAACAGCAAAGCATGATTCTGATGTTAACCAAATCAATTTCCAGCAAACCTAGAATCTGTCCAGAATGACAGGGTTACTAACTTAATTAATTAATGATTGTGCAAAAACATACTTTGATCAAACCAAGTTTACCAACTTGTTTTTTATACCTAAGAAACATCAGAAAGTATAGTGCCAACTTCTAAATAAATTATTTAATATCCTTTTTCCAATTTATTTAGTTAATTAGGTGATTTAAGCAATATATAGTAAAATTATTCACAAAAATCTACAAAAATTACAGTAGCTATCTCATGCTGCACATAGACTACCATAAAAATTTCAAAGCCATTGGGTAAACATAACTTGCTGTATCCAAAATAACAGGTGACATGTCTAATTTGAGCATAATTAGGAAACCTTATTAGAAAGTGTCAAGCAACAGATTTCTCATTTTTCCTAGTATCATTCTAGCATAAGAATAGCACTCATCAAATTTTACCTTTACTGGATCTATAGAAAAATTATGAAAATTCACACAAGATCCACCCATTAATAAAAGGAAATTCTATAACTTAAAAACTACACATGCACTAGCTCTGAAATTTTAACCAGAGCTTCTAATGAGCAATAATAGACTGCCCACAAAATTTCATAATTTTTGGACCACAGAAACTCAAGATAAAATTCAAACAAGTTAGCATGTATCCAAAAACACATTTCAAAGTCCTATTTAATAAATCCAGAACTTCTAAAACATGTGCTCATATAATATTTTTATGAAATACTAGACATTACTAGGAACTCAACAAAATTAGAACCACATCATTTGGATCTACCATCTAAGAGCTACATATTTTTCAATATGTACATAAATCTGTGAAATAATAAACCAAAATAGGAAAATCCTACACAGCTACTGGGCCAGCCCGAAGAATCACGGCGGCCCGCGAGCACACAGGCGCGGCCCAAGACACGGTGCAAGCGGCCCAGCCACTCGGCGCGGCCCAGGCTGGCTCCCGCCTCCGCGTCGGAGACTGACGAACGGGCCCCGCTTGTCAGCGAGACAGACAGGGGAGCGGAGGACGACAACGGCGCACCCCGCCGTCGGTAGCTTCTCTGGCGAAACCATCTACGCTACGACGTTCGCCTTGACCATGCGCATCTAATGGTGACCTCAATCGGTGCTAGGGTAGCGGCTAGAGGGGTTGGCGACTGACACGGCGGCGCACAGCCACGGCACGGCCGGCTCCGGCGAACTGACGGCGACACAGCCCCTAACGGTGAGTCTACGAGCTTCGGTGGTGTTCCTATGACCTAGCGCGAGGCAGAGGAGGGGATGGGAACGGCGCGAGGACAGCTGGCCGCGTGGAGCGCCAACTCCGACGAGCTCCCGCCATGGCTGCGGTGGGGAGAACGACGAATACGCCCTTACCAAAGCACGATCTACCCGACTAAGAGGTGGAGGTGGAGGGGATCACGACGCAGCTCTGGGTGAATTGGGCAATGCACTTTCGCGGTGGCGAGCGTGCACGACGGCGACGATGCGTGGTCGGCAATGGCGGACGGCTAAGCTCTCGACGCTGCGTGCGGTGGGAGGCGAGGAAATGCGAAATGGGACGGGCGAGTGCGTCGGACAGGCGCGCGGGGTGGCTTCAAGACACGGCTGCGACGCCAGGAGGCGCACGGCGCGTGGCCAGCACGATAGCAGGTCGGCGACGAGTGTCACCCACGCGTCGGCTGAATTCTGAAACTTGATCACTGTAGCTTCGATTCAGTGTTCAATTCCGAGCCTGACAACGATACTTTGACAATGATTATTTCCTAATCGACTCAGCCAAAGTCTAATCCAGTTGAACTACATGATAGAGTTAAGTGAGTACTCCAATTGACTCAACATAAGCTCGAGCTAATTTACCACAGATTTCCATCTACAAGGTTCCAAAGTCGTCTTCATGAAACTGGAAAGCAGTTCCAACACTTAGAAAATTTTTCAAATGTTGAATCCACCATCAATGCTGACTTGTGGGACCTTTTTGAACATGTTCTAGCCATTTTCATGAGATGGTCATATTGAGACTTTTGTTCCTTGATAAATTTGCTACAACTTTTGTAAAGAGTGCACAGCCATGCAAGGTTTCTAAGTTGGACTTTTGAATCAGTCAAACGGTGACACTCCAAGGGTCAATTCAAGTCAAACTTGCACTTGAGGGCATTTTGGTCATTTTGATCTACATGAACAATGTCCCAACAAGTACCCTAAGTAGTTAAGGTGTAATAGACCATGATCAACCACTTTACAAAATTGTCATACCACTTCTAATGATCTTATGTGATAAAGAAAGTAAAACAAGCAATTCATTCATATGTTGCAATGCAATGTTTCACATGTTTCAAGACCTTGTTGTCATTTTATAATTGCCACATTACTACCATATTGCCATGTTTCCAAGTATGAGAGTTTCATGTTACATTCACATGTTTCACTACTACCACTCTAAGCAATCAAGCATGAAACACATACAATTTAAAATGTTGCATATGTATGTTTCAATGATAATGACATGATGACATAGATAATGCACATGGTTATGAAATGACATGCAATTTAGTGGAAGCCTAAACACCTAGGGTGTTACATAGATGGCTTGGAGCAGCGAGGATCGTTGAGCGGAGGGTGGTGATTGTCTCCGGCTCCGATCGTGGTGATTGTGAGGGGTTCTTGACCTTTCCCCGGTGGAGCGCCAAAAGGTACTCTAGTGGATTGCTCGTGGCTTGTGTGGTCCTCATCTTGTGTTGGTTGTGCGGCACCCTATTGAGGGTTTGGCGTGTGATGTCAATTAGCGCGTGAACCTCCAAGTGAGTGAATCGCCACAACGAGGACTAGCTTGCCGGCAAGCAAGTGAACCTCGATGAAAAATCATTGTGTTCATCCTTTGATTCCGAGGTGATTGGTCTTCATTGTTATTTACTCTTGTGATTGATTGGTTCCTTCGTCTACACGGTGGTATAACTTTCTTGATCACTCTCTTTACCTTACCGCAAATTAGTTGTCAAGCTCTTTAGTGTAGCTAAGTGTGAGAGCTTGCTTGGTTGGTTGGTGTGGCTCTTTAGTTAGCCTTTGAGAGCACACTAACATAGGGTAGTGTCATAGCTATTGTGTGAATAGATACTATCTAAACTAGAATTGTGGTAGGTGGCTTGCATTTTGAGTAGGCTAGCGCAACTCTTGCTTCGCCTCATAATTGTCTAACCATTTTGTTAAGTGTTGTTGTAGAAATTTTTATTAGGCTATTCACCCCCTTGCCATTAGGACCTTTCAGTAAGGCGATGAAGAAGCTTGCGACGAAGAAGAGGAAGTATGCAGATGCTTATACAGAGAGAGCAGCAGTAGTTGTAGCCATCGTAGACCGTGCAGAGAGAGGAGGTGCTCGGAGTGGTGTTGTCATTGCAGATCAACTTTCTCCAGCACAGAGGGCCGCCGTCCAGGAGGTTGAGCGTCGTCATGGTAGTCCAACTGGGACAGCCATGCTTGGAGGACGGCGTGTCGCTATAGATGAGAGTCAGCCTCAGGGGGAGTCACAGCAGCAGGCACAGCCAGCAGAGCAGACAGAGCAGACTCAAGAGGGAGTGCAGTCAGAGGAGACAAAGCAGGCACCTCAGCCATAGTTACACCGCTCTGGTCATACCCGTACCCAGGTGACACCGAGGCCAAAGACACAGCAGAGGGGTTCTCGTCTGCCTCCTATATCATAGGGTCTGCCTCTAGTGACTCATCTGGATTTGAGGGCCGCCATGGCCAAGTAGGTACAGCGGCTCAGATTTGTGCAGTTTGAGGAGTGGTTCCTGCCTAGGAGGGATGAGCGTGCTTCTGAGGCCTTCTATACACCACTACAGGAGGATTTTTATAATGCATATCTTAACAGTAGGGCAGCATTCAGGTCTCAGAGGGTTTGTTCTATTGAGGCCATTATAGCAGCAGCTGGAGAGCAGATTCGCCCTTACCTATCTTACTTACCAGGGCTGACAGACTTACTCGAACGGACAGGCAGATATGTTCCATCTTGGGTCCGTGAGTTCTATGCTACACTTTGGATTGACCCGCAGCACAGATTCATTCACTTTGCATTCAGAGGCCGTGACTATAGGCTGATGAGCTTTAGGGTTAGAGAGATACTCAGGCTTCAGGAGAAACCCGTTCGGCTACATGAGGTTTGCTATGGTTAGACAGCGCCTCCCAGACGCCCTCACGGTGGTCTTGTGCCTCCTATAGATCTGGTCTGCCATTGCTTCATAGAGCCATTCGGTGAGGGGTCAAGCAGGACACCCAGTGACCTCACTCCTACAGCTAGAGTGCTTGATGCTATCATGAGGAGGGCCCTGCTTCCGAGGATGGGATATCGCGAGGGGTTGACTCGCATTCAGTTATGGCTACTGAACTCTCTGATGCAGCAGACTATGTTTGATATTTGGGATCTCATACTATCAGAGATGAAGTACTATTGTAGAGGGGTTCAGGGGGTCACGGGCAGCTCCCCTATGCTCACTAGATTACTTTTCTGATTCACAGGGCAGTCACAGTGAGGCCACCTGAGATGTTGGCAGAGTATTCTGGTGCTACTACCGAGTTCCCTACATATAACATGACCCAGATGCTCCGTCACAGCAGGTCAAGTGCACCTAGCCAGCCACGCCGACGCCTAGAGGTGCTAGAGACTGCAGCCCAGTAGGATGAGACTATCAGGGGCATTGCAGCTATAGAGGAGGAGCAGTTAGATGCTCAGCAGGAGGGGATGGTCGAGAGCGACCCCAGTGATAGTTCAGATGACGACTATCAGGATATCCCTCAGATGCCTCCACGACGACATGACCATGAGGCCGGTAGCTCCAGTTTAGCTCCACCTACACCGTAGACAGACCCTGCTCTCCTTGCTATACTTGAGCGGATGAGGCAGGATCAGGCTCGCCAGGCCCAGGAGATCGCAGCTACATTTGCACAGCTTCAGGCCAGACAGGACGAGTTCTAGTGACAGCAGCAGGCTATCTAGCAGCAACAGCAGGCTATACAGCAGTAGCAGCAGGCCATGCATCAGCAGCAGCTTCTCATGCAGCAGCAGTTACTTGGATTTATGCAGCATGTAGTTACTGCTATTGGGGCTCCACTGTCACAGCCTTCACCCCAGATCGGCCAGCCTGCCACCACTTCTATGACTCCAGCTTTATAGTCCAGTGGGCTCTAGAGTTAGGGATAGCCAGCGACATAGTTTCCCTCACCTATAGAGCAGGTGTCCCAGTGGTTTGCCTCGCTAGTGCTAGCCCTGCAGTTCACACCTCTATAGATGGGCTTCACACCGACTCAAACTTCATCGCTGCTTGTGCCAGATACCTTAGTCTTTAGGAGCCTTGGTGCTACCTTCAGTGAGTTGACAGGACAGCCTACTCTACCATATCTACATGTCCCTGGTCCTTCCACAGTTGCTCCTATTACTAGGACTACAGAGACGCTCCCTTCTTTAGTTGCATCATCAGATCCGCTTGCTACAGTCATACCTACAGAGTCATAGGCCGCATCAGTCCCTGATCCGACCCAGACTGCTTTAGCGTCGCTTCCAGCCACAGAGGGTCAGACTGCTCAGAGCTTAGGATCAGATGATGATGGCACATAGTTCTAGATCGCTCATCGCACCTCAGCGCCCGACTCGTCCGCCGCAGCCCCACCAACCGACCCTTAGGTTTTGGTGTTTGACGCTAAAAGGGGAGAGGGATCGAGTATGGTAGACTTAGGGGGAGCTTATCTATTATATTTGGCTTTTTATGTGTGATACACTATTATGCATTCATGTTTAGTTTCATGCATTGAACTACATACGTGTGATATCGTGATACTAATGTGATATGTGATATGTGACATGTGTGCTCTCTACTTGAATTATTTATATGTCATGTCACTTGGTTATGCTCATTTGGTTTGCTTCCGTGTCTTACTCCGATGCAAATGAGCTTTATGTCTTGTACTCATGCTTATTTCATATCTATTGAGTATATCATGTTGGCTTGGGTCATATAAGCTTGCCTAACTCTTTTGTTCTTATTGCCAAAAGCTTATATGAACCAAGCATGTTAAAAACCTCGTCTCTTTCACATACTCGAGGTTGTATTGTCATCAATCACCAAAAAGGGGGAGATTAAAAGCATCTAGGCCCCTAGTTGGGTTTCGGTGATTAATAACAATACGTGATTACTGTGACTAACGTGTGTTTTGTAGATGCAATTAAGTTAGGTCATGGTAATGGAGATTGATTGGGCAATCATGGTTGTCATGCCCCTATGATGGAAATCGTTTTGGTTTTTAAAGGATAGACTAGTTCTAAGTGTCGTTTGGTGTTGAAGAGACACTTAGAGTAGTTTAGGACTTTGTTTTTCCTTTGGTCGTACTATAAAGGGGGGTATGGACGGGTAGCTTGACCTAGGTGAGTCTAGTGGGTTAGGTGTAGTGCACACTTGTCAAATCTAGCACTAGGTAGCTCCTAAATAGCCCTTAGATCAATTGGAGCAAACTTCATTCACATATGATTGTGAGTTGGAAGTGAATGGAGGGTCAAATGTTGACCGGACGCTGGTTCCGGTGTGACCGGACGCTGGCGCAGAGTCCGGTCAGTTCATTTGATCAAGGTGAAATCGTCTGGTGCGACCGGACGCTGAGAGGTGAGCGACCGGACACTGGGTGCCAGTGTCCGGTCAACTCCAGTAAGGTTCCAGAGAGCGGTTTTCATGACCAGACGCGTCCGGTCAGTGTCCGGTCACTGCTTAACTGCTCGGTTTTGGGGAGAACTGACCGGAGCGTTCGGTCACCTTGACCGGAGCATCCGATCACCCCGCAGAGGCACATAATGGTTTGTTTTGAATGAGGGGTTATAAATACTTCCTCTATTCACTCAAGGGATCACTTTTGCTCATTCCAACAGCTGAGAAACACCCTTGAGAGTGTCAAGAAGAGCAAGGTCCTAGTGAGGTGATTGAGATTTGAGAATCCAAGAGAGAGACCTCATTAGTGGAAGCAAGAGTAGCAAAGTGTGCATCCACCCTTCTCATTAGGCTTGTCGTGGTCAAGTGAGAGTTCGTGCTTGTTACTCTTGGTGATCGCCATCACCTAGACGGCTTGGTGGTGATTGGGAGCTTGGTGATCATCCGGTGGAGCTTGTAAATGACCCAACTCAAGTTGTGAGTGGTTGTGGGTAATTCACCACAATAGAGTGTCAAAGAATCAACCCGTAGAGAGCACTTGATCCTTACGCGGATCAAGCGGGTGCTCCAACGAGGACTAGTGGGGAGTGGCGACTCTCCGATACCTCGGCAAAATGTCGTCGCGTTCCTCCTTCTCTATTTACTTTAAGCGTTTACTTTAAGCAATTCAATTCTTGTCTTTACATTCATAGAATTGTCATGCTAGAGTAGGATTGGAACATAGGTTGCTAAACTTTTGTGCGGTAGAACAATATGAACACTTTCTAAGCACAAGGGGTGAAGTGGGCTAACCGTAGGGTTTAATTATTGCAAAGAATTTTAGAATTAGCCCAATTCACCCCCCCCCCCCTCTTGGGCATCTTGATCCTTTCAGACACAATAGTTGAGGGGCCAAAAGTGGACTTAATCCAAGCTACGCCCGCACCATACACGTCATATTTGTCTCTCTCTCTCGTGATACATTGTAGGACCAACTGGACCAACTAAGGTCAAATTTTGGATGCTTTTTCTGTTATGGAATGCAATTTACTAGTCATCATAATAACATAATAACATTATTACAAAACTGCTACTAGAGCCGATTCTCCGAATGTTTTCCAAAACGGGACGACTAGCGCCCGGACATCCGGCTCGAGGACGCGCCTGGACGCAGCTCGGGGCCATCCGATTCGAGGAACAGGAGCCGCCCGATCTCAGCGCATAACAGAAGAAATGACCGCACCTATCCCTCCCCCATGTAACAAAATAGAAGGAGCACGTGCCAGCGTGTACTCGCGGCGGCCCGTCCCTCGTCACACCGCCGTCCCAAGCCGTGTCGCCATCCCACGATGCGCTGCCAACATCGAGAAGAAGGGAAGGGGGCAGCGCCCCGCCTGCGCCTCTGGTTCGGATGCCTAGACAGTGTTGAGAGAAGGTGGAAACACCAAGGCGAGGCAGCTGGAGGCGAGGAGGAAGCGAGATGCAACACCCGATCTACTTTTGAAACATTCAGATACAACACTTGCAACATACGTCTCAAGATAGATGAAACACTTGAAACATGCATCTGAAACACTTGGAAAAACACACATCAAAACCATTGTAAAACATACGCAACATCTACATAAAACACTTGCAACATATGTTTGAAACATAAGCAACATTAAATAAACACACTCGCAATATACGTATGAAAAAACAGATGAAACATTAGGAACAGAAGCTTGCAACATACGTGTACAACCATTGCAACATATGCAACATCCTGATCTACTTTTGCAACATCCTTATGAAACATTTGCAACATACCTATGAAACATCTAAAACATAGGCTTGCAACATGCGTTTTTCACCCTTCTTCTTCTGTACGACATAGCACAAGTGGGGGGATGGGCAGGCGGAGGGCAGCGCCGTCACGACCCCTTCTGAAGGTGAGTGGAGGGGGCAACGGGGACAGGTCGCCGATGAGCTTTTGGGCGGGATGTGGGCTGCCGCCGTCGTAAGCGGGCGGAGGAGAAGGCGGGGACATGCCAGCGATGGCGTAGGCCGCCGCCGGGCTCTGGCCGGGTGAGGACCGGGAGGAAGGGGTCGACTGCTGCCAGCGAGCTCTGGTCAGGCGGGGACTGGAAGAAGGGGCCGACGCGGAGCTCTAGATGGGCGAGGGACAGGAAGATGGGGCAGGCAGCAGGCGCAACAACGGGCGGCGGGTGGAGGCGCCGTGAGGGATGCGCGGGATGGAGGCGCCGCGGGGAGTGGAATGAGCGGACGGGGATTTTTTTGCGGGAGCATGTCCAGGCGAGAGTCACGGGATGGATGTCGTCATCATGTCACTATGGTTCCCAAAATGACCTCAACTCTATCAAAGAAGTTGCCCTAAAAGTGGAGCTGGCACCCTGCCAAACCGGCCCTCAAGGTCCACACGATCTGTTCCTTATGCTAGATTAGAATGAACACAAATTTTTTCTATTGGTAAGTTTAAAAAAGTCTACACAAGACTAGAACAGAGTACAAAATAAGGCAAGCCGTAGATATGCCACTCGGGTGTTTCTATCCTGACACTACCATTATATATGTTTGTGCTAACTAGTGTGAGAATGATTGCCTTGAAACGTTTGAGGGGAGAGTGATGAAGATTGCTTGTTGTCCTCGTGTCATGTTCCGCAAGTAAAAGTCACAATTTTTTAAAGCAAACCCTGAATACCTATTGGCAGAAAAGAGAAAATATACCTTTGTCATATTAAGAATAGTCATGCAAAAGAGCATGCCGATTTTTTTTTGTCTCATACACCGAAAGATCACATTAGAGTTAGATAAGCAATGGCTACATATAACATTAGATTATGACTATGCACTATTAAGAACTACTAGTGAATAGCAACAATTGCTTGTAAAAAGCCTGAAAACGTAGAGCTCTGTAAAATAACAACGGCTAGCATCAGAATATCAAGATCGCTCGCTATCACCTGAAGCGAGGCCCACCTGTCAGTCACTTTTTCCCCTTCGTATGATCGTATCCCCCGCTCCGCTCGGTCTCCGCGGCTACGAGCCGGCGCCCTGCGCCCCCGCCGCCGGCTCTCTCCCCTGCTCTCCTTCTGGAGTCCTCCACCCGCGCCGCACCGCCCCCTCCTCTCCTCCACCACCAGCACCGTGCCGGTCATCGCCTCCTCTGACGCCAAGCTCGCCAGTACGGCTCGATCTGGCCACTGCCCGTGCCGACCTGCTCCTTGAAGCCGGTGAGCGCTCAGCCTCCCTCTCTCAGCGCGGCCTCGAACGCTCGGTAGACCGACGGATTGGGTGATGAGTGTTTTTATCGACATCTCATTCGGTGGGAATGCGGTTATGTTGGAACCCCAAAAACTGTAGTAGTTTTTTCCCCCCTCTTTAGCCATTGTGGTGGTATTCTCACCTGCTGGAGATGCTTTACGCGTTTACTGTTTGCACTACACTACATCATAAAAGGATTAGTATAAACAATTTTTTTGAGGAAAGATTAGTATAAACAATAGCGACAATATATGAATCAGTGGGCGCTGCAGAGGCATAAATCAAATTGCCACTGAAAGTATCGTTGAATCTCATAGTTGTTCAAAACAGACAATAACAAAAAAGAGGATAAAAGTCTTTCGAATTTTTAACTATGGTCCGTGTCCGCCAGCCAGCGCAGTAAAATGCCATGTTGCCAAACAGGCAGGTTTCCTTGAGTTCTCAGCAATGCTATTTCCAAGGGAAGCCGGTCAGAACCTTGCTTTTGGGAAGTAGCAGCTTCACCCAGAATTGAACTGAACATGAGATTTCCCTTTAGCAAGTAACACCAAAAGTGGTTTGTGTTACAAATGCATTAAATTTGTGGCAACAAAAATAAAAGTGGTTCACTACAACACGTTGCTAGCAAAGCAAAAGAAAGAAATAGAGGACAGTGGTAACTGGGTGAATGAAAAATGGTTTTAACCTTAAGAGAAACTCTCATTTGCCCTTTGTATGGTTGAATCCTCATCATGAGGTAATGCCTACTAGTAGTCTATTGGAACAAAGATGCTTATCCTTAATATTGTGGTTGGCATTGTAAGTTACTATATTATGGTGCATCATGTTGCTTTTTTTTTCTCTCTCTCTCGAACATGCATGAGAATTGTGTACCGTTTCTTTAAGAAGAAAGATCTAAAAAACAGGGGAAGAAAACCCCAACGATACTCACACAATCAAACACCCACAACACTCTAGAAGACTAGAATGAAAACTAAAAATATTGCTCAGTGTCCTTTTCCCGTTGTCCCTGTTGTCTTACATGATGCTATGCTTATTTGTTTTGGATTTCAGTTTTCAGACATAATGGATGAGCAAGGCACAAAGCACAGGATTTTGATGGTGTCTGACTTTTTCTTTCCAAACTTTGGTGGGGTGGAAAGCCATATCTACTACCTGTCACAATGTCTGCTTAAGCTTGGCCATAAGGTCCTATTTTCCTCATAAACTTGTAGCTTTCTGTTTGCTTATCCATTATTAGGATGTTTGATACTCTTAAACAAATATTCATCCGATAAACTAATGACTACTTTCTCTCAAATCTGCCACTTTCATCAGTTTCTTTACCCTTATCTCTGTTATACTAGATTTTTAGGATATTGCACATATACTGAAAAGCTGTCAGACTGGATGACATGGACATGCATAGGAGATATTTACCTAAGGCACACTTATTTAGAACTGTTAAATCATTAACTGTGAGCTGCCAAATTTTTAACAAAGCATTGAAAGCAATTTATGCATTTTGCCTAGGTTGTTGTCATGACGCATGCATATGGAAACAGATCTGGAGTACGATATGTCACAAACGGTTTAAAGGTCTATTATGTACCATGGAGACCATTCCTGATGCAGAATACACTTCCTACATTATTCTTGACATTTCCAATTGTAAGGACAATAATTGTTCGAGAGAAGATTTATGTCGTGCACGGACATCAAGCTTTTTCAACACTGTGTCATGAAGCATTAATGCATGCTAGGACGATGGGGTACAAAGTTGTCTTCACAGATCACTCACTTTATGGTTTTGCTGATGCTGGAAGCATTCACATGAATAAGGTGCTACAGTTTACTCTTGCAGATATTGATCAGGCAATATGTGTCTCTCATACAAGCAAAGAGAACACCGTCTTGAGGTCTGGGATATCTCCAGAGAAGGTTTTCATGGTTCCTAATGCAGTTGATACTGCAATGTTTACTCCCTCCCCCAAGCGCTTGAGCTGTGATGAAATAGTCATAGTTGTGATCAGTAGATTAGTATACCGAAAAGGTGCCGACCTTCTTGTTGAAGTCATTCCAGAAGTGTGCCGTCTATTTCCAAAGGTGAGTTTGAGCTACATCACTCTTTAAGTCAAATAACCCTGGTGAATTGTGTATGTACACACTAAGGGAGAGCCTTTGTTATGTAGTATATGACACTCTTGATCACTAAATGTTTTGATTGCTGCGAATGTAAAACAAAGTGTACAACAGTGCAGTCTTATGGACAGTAGAGTTTGGCTGTTTTCATGAAGTCATCTTGCACCATTATTTCCTTGTTGTATGTACTGTTTTGGATCTAGTAAGTTGGTTATATCTTGTCGATTAATGACCCTATGTACTTGCCAGGTTCGCTTTATTGTTGGCGGTGATGGTCCAAAACGTGTGCGTCTTGAAGAAATGAGGGAGAAGTTCTCCCTTCAGGATAGAGTTGAGATGTTAGGAGCTGTACCTCATGCTCAAGTGCGATCGGTTCTGATATCTGGGCACATATTTTTGAACAGGTAAACTCTTCCTACATTTTCATCATTACATGTTGAAAATCTTGTTTCTACTTTCCAGTGTGTTTGTCCCTCTTTTTCTTGATGGACTTTGATTCTTGAGCCATTTGAATTTGGGATACCTTTTATGTGCTTGCAATAGAATTTTGACATTCTTATATCAGATTATTAAAGTGCTCTTGTGAATATGTGGTCCAAAAACACAAACTAGGAATAGGATTCAATACACAAGTTTATTCATGGACGTAATTGGAAGCTTTCCTCAGAATTCTAAATATATTTAGATGGATCAAGAGTTAACTGAAGGATGATAATTTTTTGCTCATCTTGCATCACCTACCCTCATTGTCAATTATAACATAATGCTATAGAGAAACTAGATGATAGGCAAGTTAATTTCTGGGACAGATGCAAAGGGTTTGACCATTTTATGTATAATAATACTGTGGTAACAGTGGAACTTAACCTTGTTATTTTTAGTTCACTTACAGAGGCATGTATAATGCTGTGGTAACAGTGGAACCTAACCTTTGTTATTTTTAGTTCACTTACAGAGGCATTTTGCATAGCCATTCTAGAAGCAGCAAGCTGTGGACTGTTGACAGTGAGCACTAGAGTTGGCGGTGTCCCTGAGGTATGCTGTTATGAGCTCAAGTTTCCCTTCTACAGAAAATCCCAACCTTGGTTAGATGATTTTCGAGTTTCATGCAATTCATTATTTCTTTTTACAGGTTCTTCCAGATGACATGATAGTGCTTGCAGAACCAGCTCCTGGAGATATGGTAAGAGCTGCCAAGAAAGCCATTGACATGCTACCTGGCATAGACCCGCAAATTATGCATCTTCGGGTGAGCCTGAACTCTCAACATTCCACAGCTTATTTGAACTCAGGATTAGACCCTTTCTATTGACATTCCACACCTTATTTGAACTTAGGATTGGACCCTTTCTATTGTGTTCATTTTTCATTAGCTTCTATTTAGTTTCAGTTTCGTATGCAAGCTCCTTGGTCTTGATTCAGCTTCTTCTGTTTTGCATGCTAGATGAAAAAACTTTATAGTTGGGATGATGTGGCCAAAAGAACTGAGATTGTTTATGATTGTGCAATGCAGTCTCCAACAACAAATTTACTAAATTGCCTTCCCCGGTGAGTAAACATAAGACGTTGACAACTCATCTTGTTTCTTCAGTAGATTTTGTTAATGAAACAATGCATATCTGATTTTTTTGTCTATCATTTACTATAGCAAAATTTATTTCATCATCCTCTCATGTTCTTGTGCTAAATCAATTTATACATTATTTGTGCCAGATAATGTTTAGATCTTAGTCAATTTATGATCAATGTCTCCACATTTTCACCGACATCCAAATTGAAATACATTAGTTCATTTGGTGCCTCTGCTGATGTAGATATCTTACTTGCGGATCTTAGGCTCGAAAACTGTTTTGCCTAGTTATGATCATCAACTACCTACTATGGCGCCTTTTAGAATTCATACAGGTATGTGTATCAATGCATTCTCTCTCCTTTTACCTGCTTTGAGATTGAATGGACTCCTTACACGAGTTCTCCCTCAGCCTGCTGAAGGTATTGAAGAAGTCCCAGATATAGGGCCACTGCATGCTCATTTTGGTTCAAGCAATGGTTTGTGTGAAGCTCAAGAGAAGTGAATTTTAGATTTTTGACAGTTTTGAAATGGTTGTGTCAGCATTCGTTCTTATCCACATACAGGGTATACCACAGCATTTTCTCTGGAAGCTTCCTGTTTCTGAACTGTAATGGCAACTGATAGAGTGGAGCGCCCCTGTTTTCCAAGTCTCTGTCATTGCCAGCTCTTTCTTTTTTCTTTCTGCGTAGTGAGTTGATGGGCCGTGTCATGGTCTCCGGACCACTAATCAACAAACAAAGTATCCACTGGAGCAATGGTACTCTCTTTTGTCACCAGATTGGAGTGTTCTCATCCACAAATCTCGGTTTTGACCTGTACTGTTCCTTGGTGGCATGTTGCCATGATACATTGTGGTGTCTTGTACCATGATGTGATCCGGTGTCTGTCTCTCATGTCGCAGCAGCAATGCCTATGTTGTCGGGCCTATTCCAATCGCTGCGGCTTTGTGCTATTTCCTTTTCACCATTCTGCTTTTCTGGTGTGTGGCCAGCAACGTGTCCTGCAAAGAGGTGTTAGATTTTTATTATAAAAAACTGTCTAACTTATGCGTTTTACTGTATTTTGTGAAATTAATTAAATAATATAAGCATTACAATCTAGAATGACTCGTCTTGGAGATGCTGGTGCAGATCAGAACCCAATTTTTATTTGAAGATACGGAAAAGACGATTATTTCACAAAATCTAAAAAACAGTGTGAGTATGACTACCTTGGGGCTTATTTGGCACGGCTCCGGCTCCGGCGGCAGCTTTTTCCAGAGGAGCCATATCAAACGCTTTAGGAGGAGCTGTTTTCTAGTGATTAGTGAGGAGTCGGACCCTTTAGGAGGAGAAAAAAAGAAAGGTCCTCAAGCGAGCTTCTCTAAAGGATCACTTGAGAATGAGCCCTGCCAGGTGTTGCTCATTGACAACTCCGACATGGGAAAGTCACCTAGAGCTTGTTTGGATAGCGAGGCTTGCCGGCTGTCGGTACAGAAAGTGGCCAACTAGTGAATATTTATAGTTTTGCTGTACGTTGTAATCGGAGGTGGCCTAGCACTCAATGACACAGGATTTAGACTGGTTCGGGCAACGTGCCCTACGTTCAATGTGGGTCTGTTGGTGACTTTATTCCTGATGCTCGAAGTCTGTAGTAGGGTTACAAACGAGAAGGAGAAAGGAGGGGTGTACGAGAGGCCCGGTCGGGTCCGATGGGAAGGGCCGAGGGCGACCGGAACTCCGCTATGACCTAGCTGTTTAAGCGTGTGCTTGAGGGGTTTCTGAGCTATCGATCTAGTGAGCCTGAGCTTGAAGAAGTGGACCTCTGGAAAATCAATCTCCTTTGTTGGAGGGAGGGCATCCCCTTTTATACATAAAGGGGGTGGTTTTACAGGTGAGAGGGAGAGAGTACGGATGTTTCTAAATCTTGTTGCCCACGCCGAATGAGGGTAGTGATGATGGTTGGCACGCATAACACTATTTGATGTCGCTGTAGAATGTCAGGTGCACATGGGGTTGCGTTGACTTCTTCAGGAAGGGTGGACGTCGGTACCTGTGAAATGCTGTTAGTATATGAGGAGCCCCACCACGTGTACTAGGTATGGTGAATCCTGGTGCCCACTATCGATGCCCAGAGGCATGTGGGGGGCCTTTTTGCCGTATGTGAGCCCCAACGGCGCCTACAATACTATAGACATAAATGTCGGCGCCTACAATACTGTAGACACAAATGTCGGTTGTGGAGCACTGTTCCCGCAGGCGTACATGGTATGGTCCTGGTACCGTGTTTTGACTTTGTGCGCTGCTTTCTCCGTTCGCCCCTGGTCCCTTCCGAGTGGGAATCCCCGGTCGGATGGCTCCAGTCGGTATTGGTCGTGCCAGTCGGAGAAGAGCGGTAAGCAGGCTTCCTACGAGCCTCCGGTCGGAGACGCGGGGTCGGAGTAGGAAGCAGCGTTTTGGGCCAGGCCTTCCGATCGGGGAGTTCGCCCGGAGGCGGCCGGTGCCCGAGGCGAGCGCTCCGGTCGGAGAGGTGGGCCGAAGAAGTTGTCGAGCGGGCGTTCGTTCTTTCGGTGGACCTTCCGGTCGGCGACCGGTCTGTCCCCCGGCCCGTTGTTTTTTAGACTTTTCGGGCCGGCCCATGAGCTACAGGCTATTCTCCTGGGCCGAGCCTGGGCGTCGAAGCCGGTCTCCGAGGGACCCCGGGTTTATGAACCCAACGCCGGCCAAACAACGATTCCAGCCACCAAGCGCTAGGCCGCCTGGCCAGGCAACCTTACACGGGTGCTAAACCAAACAACCCCCCTACTCTCCTACCTCAGCGAGGACTTTATGTACCGTGAACGCGGCATTTTTTTCCTATATATGAACTTAGATTATAATTTTTCTTGAGTGCAATAATATTATTCTAATTAACACTGCTTGGTGCCTGAATGCCTCAGCTCTTGGTCACTCCCGTCTGCTGTGCGGAGGGCAAGTACATTAATATAGTATCATAACAATTGCCACGTAATAATAAAATGATCAAATAACTAACTCATATAATGGGTTATCTTATAGTAATTCAATTTAATTTGTGCGTCAACAAAGAAAATTTATGAGTTGCATATCAACATTAAATCGTACAATAGTGATTTTTTTTTTTTTGCGCATGACTCATAAGGTGGTTGCTTCATGAAACAACTACCTCTTCCTCTGTCTCCTCTACGCTATTAAAAATCTTATGTGGCATTATATGAGATGACCTTTGAGACTGTAATGTATCTGTCCCGAGGCACTGACGGCTGGGCAATTGCCCGTTTGCGTTAATAGCAAGTCCCCGGATGCACCGCATGTTGAGTCGATTTTGTCGAGCATCACATGCATTCCATGAGCTTGGATGATTTGGACATCACCTTCAAGTCTAAGCTGTTTTTTTTCCCCAATTCCCCACTTTAATTTCTAGCATGTAGATAGACGATACGAGATGTATACGAGGTGAGAAAAGATACAAGATCGATTTATTTGTGATCATGTCTTTTAATTTTGGGTACGGGATGTATGACAAGAGGTGAGAATAGATACAAGATTGATTTATTCGTGATTGTGGCTTTTAATTTTGGAGCTGTCAAGTTAGCATTTGGTCTCTGTTACAATTATTAGGTCATAAGAATATTGCAACATTTTCCATCAAAACTTCTTTGCTTTAAGCATTCAAACAGAACTCCAGCTAATTTTACCATAAGCGTTCTCAAAAATCCAACTTCAAGACTAGCCTATTCTTGTTTCCAAATACTTGGCACTTAATTTGATGGGTGGCAATGAAATGCCCTAACTATATTAGGGAGGGGTAGAACTATTATGCTGGATTCTATTTTGCGCGACATGCCAACTTATGCTATGTCCATGCATTTTATGAAACACTATTTTAATATTGTTATACATCTTACTATTGTGTGAATTGCGGATGGGCTACACGGCTTGCAGTGGAACACAGCGGCTAGCCCAGCTTAGCAGCGGGCTACTCGGTGTGGGACATCGTCGGCAACGACGTCGCAAGTGATGACGAGGGCGACTTCATCTTGACGGCTTTGTCTTTCAGGAGGTGGCGGCGTAGTGTAGTGACCGGTTCGTGGTGGTTTTGTGGCGGTGAAGCGTGTGTCCCATTCTGACCGGCCATAGTTATTTGAGACTTTTCCCTGTGTGCCATTATAAAAGATCGAAATCCCTTTTGTGCCCCTGAAAAAATTCAGCGGTCTTCAGCGCCACTACTCCAACTTTTTCGGGTCCTCCATGCCACTTCATCGATTCAGGCTCTAGCGCCGTCAAGCAGCCGAGTGTGAAAAGGCGAAAATGCCATAAGTTCAAATATGTTATTAATTTTTTGAGCATCTTAACGACTTCAAATGAAAAAACTCAAAACTAGAAAGTTGTAGATCTCGTCGAGATCTATAATTTTCATATAAAAATTATTTTCATTTAATTCATAAAAAAAATATGATTTGATATGATTAATATATCTTAGAAAAATCATCATATTTTTTTTGCGAAATTAAATGAAAATAAATTTTATATGAAAATTATAGATCTCGACGAGATCTACAATTTTCTAGTTTTGAGTTTTTCATTTGAAGTCGTTAAGATGCTCAAAAAAATAATAACATATTTGAACTTAAGGGCATTTTTCCCTTTTCACACTGGCTGCTTGACTACAAGTAGAGCCCGAATCGACTTGAAGTGGCATGGAGGACCCGAAAAAGTTGGAGTAGTGGCGCTGAAGACCGCTGAATTTTTCTAGGGGCACATAAGGAATTGCGATCTTTTATAATGGCACACAGGGAAAAGTCTCTAGTTATTTTTTCCTTCTTTGTGTTGGAGTTTCGGTGCGCGTTGAGGTCCCAATCCAACCGATCGGAGTTGTATCTGTTTAATTTTTGCCCAGTGTGGGCTTCATCTGCTTTTTAATATAATCGGCTACTCTCCTGATTTGTTTAAAAAACAAACACTTGAAAGATAAATCTATGATGGCATTTTGGTCATCTTATATCCTATAGAAAATGAATTGCCTTGGCAACCATTCGTCAGTAAGTGGCGCAACATTTTTTTAAGAAAGCGGCAAAGAATTTAGACAGAAGTATTACGTATATACTGTGATTTATTATATTAATATATTTTGGTATTTTTTTGAAACGAGGTTTTGGTAGTTTTAGATTTTGATAAAATAAAAAACTTTGAAAAATTGAAAGTGCTGTAGTCAGTCGAACCCAAAGAGCGATGACGACGCAGGGAACAAAGCCCACGATAAGGCCCAGTCCGGCCCAGACTTCTGCGGGCGAAACCCTAACAACCCAGCCCCTATATAGCCGCACCCACGCCGCCTCCTTCCGAACCCTAGAAGCCCCCTGCCTCCTGCGTCGCCGCCTCTCTCCCTCTGGTACGTGCCGTCGCCTTGACCTCTGATTCGCGCCGTCTCTTGCCGCCGCCGCTGCTGCTTCCGAGACTAACCTCTCTCTCTCGTGTTTTCTCTTCGCAGAGACCGCAGATCCATCCGGTGAGAGGAAGCCGCCTGCACCCATGGCCTCCGGTGAGCTCGCCTGCACCTACGCCGCCCTCATCCTCAGCGACGATGGCATCGCCATCACCGTGCGTTCTTCTCCCTCGCCGTCGGCTCTTTTAATCTCAACGTTTTTGAGCGGTTGAGTGATTCCGTGATGGTTCTTCTTGCAGGCCGAGAAGATCGCCACGATCGTGAAGGCGGCCAACATCAAGGTTGAGTCCTACTGGCCGGCGCTCTTCGCCAAGCTCCTGAGAAGCGCAACGTTGAGGACCTCATCCTCTCCGTTGGATCTGGTATACCCTCCTCTTGCTCTCAAGATACTTTTGTATGTTCATGCCCGTGGTTTGGAATATGTGGATTGCTGCATGGTGGCAATTGTTGTAGATTTACCTTAGTCTGTTATGTAGCTAGCCTTTTTTTATCTTGAAAGTTGATCGAGATGTCTTAAATATTCTTTGTTTCATTATCCAACCCTGTGATATGGTCAGTTCTAGAAATTCTACTTGACTGATTAGTACATTATAAGTTGTCACCTTCACTGTAATTGAACCTTTCGGCGGACAATGGACTCGATTGGACCATACTGTATTAATTGAGTATTAAGTATCTGCCTGTTTACTTAAATTAAATCTTAGGTTTTCAATGTTTAATTTGACACTGTATGTGACACCAATGTTTCAATCTTAATTATGTTAGTGAAACGGAGATACATTGACATGAGTATTTACAAGATGCATGGGTTTGTGCCAGAATTACGTTAGGTGCATGAAAGAGTTTCTTTGTCTATACTAATTCCTTAGGTGCACCAAAGAGTTTCTGTGCATGTTTATACTGGAATTGGATGCTAGATCGTGTTGAATTTTTCATCCTTAGTCTTGAATTTGTCCATAATAATTTCCAGTTATATTCTTGGTCTAATCATTGGTGTATTGAAATTTGTTTGTAGGTGGTGGTGCTGCTCCAGTTGCTGCTGCTGCCCCTTCTGGTGGTGCTGCGGCCGCAGCTGCCCCGGCTGCTGAGGAGAAGAAGGAAGAGGTTAAGGAGGAGTCTGATGACGACATGGGCTTCAGCCTGTTCGACTGAGGAGCCCCCATCACCCAGCCATTAGCAAATTCGCTTATGCTGTCCAAGACTATCTTATGTTATGTCTCTAGGGTTTCGTTACAAGTAATCAAGTTTTGTGTTTTTTTGAGGCTATGTGATGATGAACCTCAAACCATCTTATTAGAGTGAAACTTGTTTCTATATTATTGTACCAAGTTCCTTGAGCCTCAAAAGTTAATGCTCTATTTGATGGGCTGATCTCGAGGTTGAATTGCTTTTCGTTCAGCCTTTTTAATCAATCAAAGTTAATGCTCTGGTTGATGCGCTGATCTCGAGGTTGAATTGCTTTTTGTTCAGCCTTTTTAATCAAGAATTCAACCGATTCTTGAGTTCTTCTGAAACGTGCGTTGTTTAGGCATCGCCTGTTGCTTGCATTTTAGGCCATTGCATTCATTTTTTTTTTTTTTAAAGAAAAGGCCATTGCATTCTAGTTTAGCTCGTTAGCAGTACTCCCTTAATCCTGGATAGAATGCAATTAAATTATCCTTTTTAAGGAGTATATACGGTTTTACGTTTGGACGATATCTATGTAATAAAAGTACAACATTTTTTAATATCAAATGGAACGTATTTTCAAAATGATAACAATAATTTAGAGTAATGAATGTTAATAATTTTTTCTTTAAACTTGAGTCAAACTCAGAATTGCATTTTTTTGGTGACTGCTGTACCAAGTTTATTTGAGCAGGCTGTGGTATTATGATGTGCTGTTTGAAGACCTTAACTTCATTGATTAATGTTCGTTTGGCTACTCTAGCCAATGGCTGTTGACCTGTTGTTTCGGTGCGTTTGGTAGGGCGTATCCCCTACCTCTGCTAAATTCCCTATGGTGAAATCAGAAATATCCATAGCCCAAGATTGGCGAAGTTTGTAAACACAGCCCAAGAATGGGAAAGCACATAAAAGAGCAGAAAAAAATCTTTGCTGCCAAAATCTTTACAATGGTGTTGCTACACATAGCCCCTCACCCTTCATTTACAAGCGCCGTCGACAGAACTTATAGAAGCTACAAGTGTACACCTAGACTGCAAAAAACCGAAGCACGTCCAATGGCTTCACGGTGATCACCTATGGAACACTGCGTTATTCACACTACCTCCTCCATCATGTATGCTGGTATCTGCTCTGCCTTTAACTATACAAAGTCGCATGCTCACAAGTTACAATGTCTTGTGCCGCAACCAAAACTTTTCTTTAAGCTAATGCTCATATAACCTCGACTAATGTTGCTTGTAAAAACCTCAACTGATGTTGCTTCGGTGTAGGATGTTCTTGTCCCACCTCCGTGCCTTCCCCTTCTCGATGAGTGCCTGTAGGACCTGCACCGTCCCTTCTGCATCCTCATCATTTGGGAGCTCGATGCTGAGGTGAAACAGGGGGGCAAAGGCCGAGCTCATGTCCCTGTTTCTCGTGCCACCTCTTTTGTCCCTAGGTGAAGTCTGTCCATTGCTCCCAACAATGTTCACTACCTCCTGAGACCTGTCCAGATGAACAACGCTCTTGAGGTGCATCTCTGTGTCGATTGACCACTGTGGGTCAGGAGGAACACCAACAAACTGAGGTGATCCTAGATCCACTAAATATGGACTTGAGACTAGTAGAAGCAGCTTCTCAGTTAGCACAAGGAACTTCCCAGCCCCCTTGAGTGTCTTGCACATGACAAATGTCTCCTCCTTTAGTCTACCACTCTCAGCTTGGGCAAGCAACGATACACCGATGGCTTCATCCCAGGAGTATGGGAGCAAAGGGTGATCTCTGGCAACAGGCCTGGGGAAACGGACTCGCAAGTAGTTGGATTCATGAGGGTTGCTTCGGTTTCTTATGCTCTGGGCAGTTCTGCCTGTGGCTTCAAGAATGCTAGCCATAGGCCGTGCCACAAGGCCAGCTGTTCCCATTGCTAAACCTGTCGGAACAGATATGCTGTTGGTCAAATGGGAATAAACTGAATATAAATGCTTAATAGAATGGTTGTACCTGAGATGACCCCGGGAAGACCATGTTTCTCAGCTCCCCTGATCGGTGATTGAAGGAGCCCAGTCAGACCCTGGAGAAAATCATTACAGCGCAGAACACACATTATGCTTAGATAAATGTCCAGCAAGATTTATGGTGAAAAATGAAAAAAAAATCCCCACATGTTTATCCCAAGGCTGAACTCATATATTATTTAGTTTTAAAGTGTAAATAAGCATATGCTGAAAAATTGTTGAAATCAGATGGCAATGCACAATCAAGAGAGATGACTTTTACCTCTAGAAAACCATTCAGTACTCCTTCCCCATGCAAACCTAGCTGTCTTTCCCTGTTCTTCCATCTTCAAGCAGCTTGCTCATCATATGTAAAGGCAACAAGGCCCTGGATAATGGAATTTCTCCTTAGCAGTGATTTCAGGAAACATATATTCTTCAATGATCAAACAGGTCATCAGCATAAATACCTTATAAGCAGTTTTACTGAAGTGAGAAGTGGCGCTGCTGACTGCATAAACTGTACTTCCAATAAGAGTTTTTGAACCTTGTGCTATACCGTTTAATAGTTCAACTGGGCTCTGTAAAAAGAGCAACCCATAGATCTTGAGTTCAAACTGGAAGGTTAAAGAGTGGACATTCCTGCTAAGACTTCACATTTACAAACCTGCAATTTCCCTTTTCTTGAAGCAGATATGAAGTCCTTTAGACCAAACCCAACATTCCTAGCAAAACCCATAGGATTTCCTATAACGCCAGCAGAACCCAAAACCTGCATTAAACAGTCGAACATAATTTCACACAATCGAACAATGTTGAGCTAATAGTCGCAAATCCTTTTGTGCCCATTTCAGAAACCAACACTATTTTGGATTACACTCGTAAAACTACAACCTTGTGGTCATTCCCCTTTCATGGTCAGTTGGCCCCACATATAAGTGACATTCAATAGCTCAAGATATTGGTAGGTTTGTAAAATGCATTCTAGTCAGTTCATTTGGGATGCTACCATTTACCTTATAAAGTTCGTGGAGGATTTGCCTGCTATAATGCCTCACAAGAATGTCCTGAACAGATTGCCAGCTGGCCATAAGATTTTCCGCAATAATTTCTCCAAGGTAAACTGGTACTCCTTCAACATCTAAGAGGGCCATAAGACCTCTCTGCAACCAAAATGGAAACATTCAGGGGCAAAAGATACAATGCAATCTAACAAATATATGCAGATCATACATACTACCAACAGATCAAACAAATATCTAAAAGCATTTTTTTTCTCAAACATGCAGGAGAACTGTGTATTGTCTAAAAGCAAGTGTACGGGAAAAACACAAAAAGAACCACTGAAAATTATCTATACTTATACTAGAAAATATGTTGGTAAGCAACCTTATAAGTGCAGACTGTAACATTGGAAACATGTGCCTATCCAAGCTAAGAATCTTAGCTACTTGAGTAGATGCTGTTCAGGCCGTTCCATGTGTGTTGGGTGGGTAGTTGAGACAGGGGAGGGGGTTCTCCCAGGGCGGGGTGCCACCATACTTCTTAAGTTGACATTGAAATTTTCCTTTGGGGGAATGCAATCATTATCGTGCCATTCTTAGTTATCGTAAAGAAGTTGCAATACAGAATGAAGTCACAAATGCATGGAAAGATAACTTCTATGTTGTACAAGCAATTGTGAGGACAGATTAAATAACTCTATAAAAACAGAAAATGTTCATAAAAAGAAAGAAATTTATTTGTTAAGGGATATGTATCTCCACCTGGATTGCAGTAGTGTTGTTGAAACCTATGCTGGGGTCTGAACCACCTTCATTCCTATTGAGCCAAGGTGTGCTCGTAAAACTACAATGTAAAACATAGTTGCCAGTGGTAAGTTAATAATATATATACATTTCCTGCAGTCATAACCACAAAACATTAGAGAAGAATAACCTGAAAGTCAACTTGACAGGAGTCAACTGAAACAACTCAATGTACACCTTTTTCTGCTTTCTGGCTAAAAGGTGTATCTGTTGCCATGGAGCACCAACTGGGACAACAGAAGGCAACAATTCACTGTCTTGCACCAGGAGCTTGTCTGATATATTCTTTGAGATTTTTTCATATTCTCTTAACATGTCCGTAGCACCACCTAAAATACTTAGCTCAAGACTTTTCTCTAAGTGTCCAATATTTATTCTAGAGGAAACAGATCTAAAAAATCAATCATGCTCAAGACAAGTCGCTTCTTCAAGTTCAAGGCGAACAGGAGCTACGCTGCCAACCAGCAAACAAAAAAAGTGTCACCACAAGTTCACATATGACGAATTATCAACAAAGAGTAACGAGTACCTTATGTTTATATATTGGTAGGAAACAAATGATACATCTCTGGTTCTCCATTTAGCTGCAGCAAATTGCAGCACAGGCTCTGTAGTATTGGAAAGAATGTCATTTGCTGATTTCAGCTTAGTATCTTTACTCTTAAAAAAGTTCATGGATTTTCCCTTATGACTGCCCTCAAATGACAACATGACAGGGTGTGGGCTATCAGGGAACTGATTATCAATTTGCATAGATTGTATTTGAGCTGTAAATCTCTGCTGATCTAAACTCTGCATGGCAACAACTGTCATCTCCTTGGCAGAAGCAAACAACAATTCCTGTCAAACAAACTTAAGTATAGTAAACAAACTTCACTTAAGTTGTAAGTGATGAGAAACATAAGTATAGTAAAACAGACATAGTCAGTTCACCTGTGGAGAAGAACTTATTAGAGATATCCCGATGAATGGTAAGTGTATTTTGATAACTTCAGCAAAATTCATATCAAGCTCCAGTTTGTGATCAGCAACTTTAGGTTCCTTTGATCCCAGAAAATTCTTTTCTTTTGTTTCCGTGACAGGCAATTTGAATCAAGAACACTTAGCACCTACATATTATGATTGTAAATCAAATATTGACAAAAGAAATGAATCAGACAGTTCTAGGGCAGATAGTGGGCCGGAAACTGACCTTAATCGCTCCTTCCGCATGTATTGAGATGCAGAATTGTCTTTCAGCTTTCTGTAAAAGATATGTATGACATACATAACAGGAAGGAAAACAATGCAAAATATAAACAATCGCTGATAATGAAAATCAGTTAAAGAATGCGATATGTAAGGACAAGCACCAATCAAGCTTTCTCCCTTTCTTTGATGTCATTGTCTAGTGCTTCCATGTGAAATTGGACCAAGTCATTCCCAAAAACATCTGGACAGGAAACTAAAGATTTCTATACTCTAATCACACAGGGCAAGTAACCATAAACATCCTGACAATGTACTATGGACATTTATACACCTAAGTAGGCACATACACAATGTGTCTATCTTTCTCAAACAAAAAACAGGGGAAAAACAAAAGCAACAAGAAACAAAACCGAAGAGTAGACTTTTACTTGCCCGGACTCAGCAAGGACACAACCTATAAAATCTCACTACACTAAATGCTAGTCAAATTTGAAGGCAATCATTTACCTCGGATGTAGAAGGTAGCGACACATGAACATCATCATTGAGAATGTCCAGATTGAATGTACCCAAACTTCGTTCTCCAGGAATCTGTACATAGTATGGGGGAGAAACAATGTTGCGTAATTGTTTAAGACAAGCTAAAATTCATAAAGAGCTAATATACCTCAACAGTAAGGCGATGAGGATAGCAAGGCTCATCCCAAGAATATTGACAGGATGTGTAGGGATAAACAATTGTTTCAATAGATTCACATCTCTGTTGATATATCCGCAGTTTCTGAATTTATTGAAAGAGTAATCATAAGAATGATAATCATTAAGTTTTCAAACAAAGCCAGGCAGCACAACTAGTTACCTCCATTGAAAAATTGTCGATCCTGTAAGGTACAAAACCAGTCTTATCATCAGATAGCAGAATCAGTACTGTACCAGTATTGACATTATTTTTTCCAGAAAATCTCTTGCTGTATACGTCTAGATCGGCATTTTGCACTTCAACTCGAACCATATATGATAAACCTGAGGCACTATTCCGCATTTTCAATTGAGCATCTCCCAGGTGGTCAGGGAAAAAACTTCCTGACCATTGCCATCCTGGGCCATCAAACCGAACGGAGACCAGCAACTCTCTAAAAACAAGGTTGTTCAGCCCAAGCAGTAAAATATATGGAGGATGCACAAACAACAAAAATGAACATAGCACTCTGGTAAGAATGAGATTTAGTTCCCTTCATATTTTCAGTATGAGTCAAGAATAAGGTTTATTCCCTTTTCACATTTTTAAAATACAAGTCACATCAGTATGGCTCTGTTCGGCTGCTCGTAAAGCCGCTTGTGCTGATTTGTATGGCTGATTTGTTGGGAGAGAAAAATATTGTACCATGGCTTATAAGCCGGCTTATAAGCTGTCTAAGATTTTGATCCAGGTTTCTGCAGTATGCATGCCTAAACTGTAAAAAATCCTTTCTTTTTTTTGTGCTATTAAGCATTTCATATATTCAAACAAAGCAGGCTGTCAAGGTATACAGGGTAGTAATGATGCAAATCACCTTGCTGTATCAGACCAGTGAAGGAAAGAGTGTTGCCCAGAACGTAAGTGCTTAGAAAATCGTGTTCCTTTTTGTCGAAAGAACAAATCATTGCTGCATGCATTACATATGACATATCTGCAAAATAGTAGGGACAGAGGAAAAAAGTAGATATTAGGCAGGCGAACAAAGAATGGAATGAAATTGTACAAGTAAAAGAAGCTAGAAGTGTAAACATAAGGAAAAGTTTTAATGGCAGAAACTATAAATCCAAGAGACCAAGATATACATTCTGCACACATTAGAACACTCACAACAAAGAAAACAAGAATTTTGTTATATTAGTTTTATACTACATCTAAATTTTTGACCAATGGAGGCCTCCAGGGGCACCGATTGAGATGGTTTGGCCATATCCTACAGAGGACTCCACAGGCACCAGCGCATAGCAGCATATCCTGTGGGATCCCGAATTACCGATAATGTAAGAAGAGGCAGGGGGTAGAACAAACCTGGTATGGGAAGAGGGCAGTAGAGACCTGAGAGAACGGATATACTATCTTTAGAAAGGACCTCATAGGAATCAGCAACCGATGTGCCCAACAAATACTATTATCATACTACTATGATTACTTTTAGTCACTGGTGGACCCATGGCCCGATGAGACCCTTGGCCTCTGCCCGGACTCCTGAGCGCTCAACTCCACTAGGCCCTAATTATTGTGTCGCCCATGTATAGAGAAGATTAGGCCTGCTCTGCTGCTTAGCCCACTAAACCGTCCAGGCTTCTAGAAAGCTTTGGGTCTGCTACTGCTTTTAGTAGTACTTATTTATGCTCTTACCTGTGTCTTTTGTCAGGTTTTGTCTCTAATCTAACATAACTTGCTTGGGACCAAACATTAGATACCAAGTGGCACAAGGGCAGGGAGATAAGACACACCTTGAGCCCCGCCAAAACTTCCAAAACCTCCTCTAAAATCAGAGACACAACACCAGTCAGGGAGGAGGAAACACCGTCAAAAACACACAGATTGTGGTGAGTCCAGATAGCCCATACTCCTAGGATGATGAATGAATTTAAACCTTTACAGGACCTGGCCATTGACTCTATCATTAACAGCAGCCCAAATTCATTCTCCATTTTAATAAGTTCTAACTTCTAATAACCATGTTGCTCAAGAGATTTCTTTTATGGTACCATCACAAAATATGCAGAGCTATTGTAACAAGACTCATTTCACATATAACCTGGTATAAGCAATTTGGGTTTACAGTGGCAAAGGAAATCATGCCCATGTCAAAGAACAAGTAAAGCTCCATTTTGCTCTTGGTATCGGAGGGCTAGGAATCTCCAACCTTCAAAATCTGAACTGGGCCCTACAGATGAGATGGATTTGGCTGCAAAAGACTGAGGCTAACCACCCTGGTCTGCATTCGCAATTCAAGTTCATGGTTGTGTCTGGGCCTTATATTCCATGGCAGATTGGCAGTAGTGTCAGAAGTTGGCAATGTCACTTCCACTTTATTTTGGACTGATAGATGGCTGCACGGACAGTGTATTGCGGATCTCTCGCACCCCAGCTGTTTTCACTTGTGCCAAGAGGAGAGCTTATAAGAGGACTGTCCAAGAGGCCCATATGAATTATTGTTAGGTGTCTGACATCAAAGGTGCTAGTGTTGAAGTGATAGTTGAGTATTTTGATCTCTGGGACGGCTTGGTCAGGTGGTTTTAGAACCTGAAGTAGAGGACTCTCACATTTGGTGCCTCTCTACTTCCGCAAATACTGCGCCAAGTCGGCCTATGAAGGAATGTTTGTGGGTGCTATTCCTTTCAGACCAAGAGAGAGGATTTGGAAGTCATGGGCTCCAGGAAAAGCCGTTTTTTCATGTGGTAGGTGGCTCATAACAGGTGCTGGACTGCCGATAGTTTAGCACAGCGAGGTCTACCACATGCCCTCGCTGTCCACTTTGGCAATAAAAAAGGAAGAATTGATCAATCACTTGCTCTGTGCTTGCCCCTTCTCACAGGAATTCTGGTTTCTGCTGCTGCAAAAGCTCGGCCTGCAGGCTCTAACCCCGCAGATCGACGATGTCTGTTTCGATGATTGGTGGGAGAGGACAGAATCCTTGATTGATAATCAAACCCGAAGAGGACTCAACTCTAGTATAATCCTAGGAGCTTGGATAATTTGGGAACACAGGAATCGCTGATGGGCATCTCCAAATTTAGCTGGAACTTTATTGCTCGCTAAAGAGGAGCTGCTGAAATGATCTTTGGCCGGGCCTAAAGGAATTACCCACCTTCTTGGCATTGTGCCGGAACAGTAGCCGGCTTAGGTTTGGTAGGGTCATGATTGTGTTGGTCATCGGCGGTCTGTGCAGCCTTTTGTAAAGGCAAGTAAACTGAACTGCTTTGTGTGTTTTTTGTGTTTGGTGTGTTGTGTGTTTGTAAGGGTTCTTGTCCTTTTCTTAATGCAAAGAAATGCAGCTCTCCTGTGTTTTCAAGAATTTTTATTTTTGCTCTTGGTACACAACCAAACTGTTATTTAGTTGCTTTACTTTCTAGTGACTGAGTTGTTTCCTTAAATAAAAGTGCTCTGACACATTTTATACATGAGAAACCCACACTCTGTATACGGCTGTGGCAGATAAGGATGACTGCTTAAAAACAATTTGTTGCCACAACGGTTGGTAGATGAAAATGGAAACCTTTCAATTACCTTGGCCTGAAAGCAATAGCCCTTGTCCTCCCAAAAAGTTCTGTTGAAACAGGTATAGATGCCACTGCAACTAAGAAGGCACCAGAAGTAGATGACTGGGGAATAGTAACATTTGTTGAACCACTGGCAGGGACAAGGAGGAATGTATTTGACCAATTTCGCCGAGTTGTTTCAGTTCCATTATTAGGCGGAGAAGCATTCAACTTAACTGAAAGTTCAGTTGCTGGAGTGTGCCCATCAGGAGCAAACATATAAGCTTTAACACCATTGTCAAAATCTTTCTTTACAGACTCACTGTTACTGGTGCAGCTTATCTCTGAAGAAGAGCAGCGTCCATCAATCAAATCTAACTGGGGCATTTTGCCTGTAAAGCACCTGCAGGAGAAATACAAACACAAAAGTGTTAGAGCATATATAGAAACAGATAAGAAGTGAATTTCTAAAGGACAGAAAGACACTTACTGTACAGATGGATCAACAAGAGAAAGACCACTTTTTTCAAGCAAATGTTTTGCATGTCCATCCAACTCAAAACTAGGAGGAATCACAAGGGTGGACCCACTCCTCTCAGAGCTGCTTTCAGTGACAGTAAGCAATAGATCTGTGCAATTGTACAACAAGAATGGAACAGAAAGATACAACTCCCTTGCGCCAGAACGAGCATCCATTGATTTTTCCAGCATAACATTAAGAGGAGCTGCAGAACAAATTAATATCAGAACTTTATTACGGTGGGCTTAAGTTTTTTTTTTAAAAAAAAGCCCAAAGTACATACAATTCGACAAATTCGAGTAGAAAGTAATCGACTCTGTTATGGAGAATTTGAAGCCATTTGACTTTGCTGCAGTAGATAATGATTCAGCCCGGGGAAACTTTATGTTCAAGGACCTATAATCTTGGATATCAATTGTAATTCCAAGATCGTTGGAGGGATCAACAAAAAAAATAGAGGCAGACCCTACCTGTGAATACAATTCAGTCACAAATTTGAAATGAAAAACCAAACCGGCTGAGGTAAGATATATGCATGGCACCAGAAGCTTACCTCCTTTAGCGAAACTACACGTGCAGACCCACCATTATCTATTGCCAAGGAAATGCAAACAGGGAGATAGTTCTTTATGAGAAGCGGAGTATTAAGCTTGACATGCCGTATAAAATGTGTCCTTGTCAAATTTTGCTTAAAAATATTTGGAGTAGAACTTCCAGAAACTTGTGTGTTCAATCTTTCACTGCACAACTGGCCTTTCTGGGTACTAACGGATGAAGGGACATTGTATTCTTCAACAGATACACAACAACGAAATGGATCATTACTAGGGTGAGAAGGATAGCAAACAGATGATTTCATGAACCCAACCCTGCTTTCACGTGAAAGTAAACTTGATAAGGAACGCTGCTTTCACTCCACAAGTATGTTCTGCCAGCAGGATGCCACCTAATCTGGCCAGCTTCAGACAAATGAACCGCAGTGGAATTTCTTTGTTTGGAGGAATGGGCCCTATTACCTGCAGAATAAAGTTTCTTGAGAAATCTCATATTTGGTTCTTTTGGTGGAAACTATTTACCTTGTATAGAGGTGAAAATTTTAAAGGCATAGAAGTGCAACTACTGACTTCCTAATAATAAGTTCATCTGAATTTTGAAATGGTTACAATGTCGAAGATTATGTACCTTTGATGTAAGACCAAATGGTATATCGAACCTCAATTCGAGGGGCATTGATGTTGCATTGTATAGTATTACCTAGAAAAGGAGGCCATTAATCTGTGTATGCATCCAATGGTGTAGTAACTGACTATTGAAATGGGCATTAGTCATTACCGTTGAGTAAACTCGTATACGCTTGCTGTAGTTCTGTAAGGAAACATCGAGCACCACAGGCACAATTAACCCATCGTTGCCTTTTCCATTAGACGAAAATGCTCCTAAACTTTCTTCGCCGAGAATTGGCTTTTTACTTGAAGAGAAATTTACTTCAAAGAAGTAAATGCCCACAAGGTCCATTGACATTGGCTTTGAAGGGCCTGACGTTCCATCAAACTCTATGGAGATCATATAGTGTGATACAGCACTCATTCGTTTTCTCGATGAGATGGTCTGACGATCGCGCTTCTCTGTGTTGGAAGAAAAAAATCATCAAGAGTTTCTTTGACGAATTGGGACAGCATACCCTGCCGGTACAGAGTTTTCATCTATTACAGAGAAACTGTCAACATCATCTGAATTAACAGCACCACGGTACACCTTGAACCTAAAGGGCAATGATGTGTCATTCGAGAGAATGTATAGGCGCATATCTTCTGGTACGAACATCATCATGGCTTAATGTCAAGATTCCAGGATCTTCCCAAGACCACTACCATTACTTGGATCAAGAGAATCTGTAATCATCTGGCTAAGTCTGAGGATCGCCTTACACATGCAAATGAAGAGTTCAAAACAATAAATTAAAAAATTGTGTCTCATAGGTAAATTCTAAATTCTAAGTGTTCCTCAACTGATTCAAGTGACCCAAATCCCGAAAGGCCCAAATTCTGCTCCTACCTCTCATTTTCCTTAAAACCAGATATGTAGCAGATATAATCCAAATGGGAAAAGCTTTGCATACAACCATTTGAGCACAAGTACAAAGATGCATCTAATCGTCCAAAACACTTATGAGCTTTTTTTTTCTCGCGATGCTTTATTGTATTAAGAAAAAAAAGTGGGGATTTAGGAACCCCTTACAAAACACACGCACACATACACACTCCTAGGAATGTGATTTCATCCAAGTGATTTCAAATGTTGGATCTTGAGTTGTACTCTGACTATAGTCATTGCAGAGTCTACTATCCTGATTGTTGAATCGAGTTTTTTACTGGCAGTTAAACTACCAATAATATCACTAGGATTTATAACAGAATACTCTCACTGTTCCACATTAAGCTGTTTTGGCTTTTCTAGATACACAATTCTTACTATGTATCTAGACATAGCGTACATCTAGGTTCATAGCAAAAGCCGCATTCCTAGAAAAGCCAAAACGACTTACAATTTGGAACAGAGGGAGTACGCCATTTGCTATATGGCAAGAGAAATTTTCTTTTCTTGAACAACGCATGGCAAGAAAAAAAAATTCACATTCACATACCTCAATTAAGGGTTCTGATATATTCAGATTAAGCTGCTTGCTTGAACTTAAACACACATCAGTACTGGGTGATAGATCCAGTCCACAATCACCACATTTTCTTAGCATATGTAACTGAAATCTTGAGGGTTCTACAAAAGGTTCCCACATAACCTATAAATATATAAGTTGTTATTTCAGCACTATCATAGCGAAAATTTAAGAGGCAGGAACATTGTAATATTTTACCTTGTCAATGTTATTGTAATTTACTAAAAGGTCAACAAAAGCAGAAATTTCTGTCCTATCCTTCATTTGACTAAACTGCACAGTTAAATTCTTCAATAAGATCTCTATTACAGGTCCATGACTGCCCCACTGTCAAAAGCATTGCCAAGAAAAATAAAGAGCAGGTTAGAGCTTGAATGGAACTTATGTAACTCAGCATATTGATGTATAAAAAGCTCAGGAGAACATATACAAATTTGTTTTATTTACTGAATTCAAGATGCTTCAAACCTATCTAATATCATCAATTAATGAAGCAAACATAAACATAATTATCCGTGCTGTGCCTGATCCCGTCCTGATGGTCCAAATTCTTCTTTGGGTCAAAACATATCAGCACCATGCTGCTCTATGAGCTAAAAAATTATATAATGATCTCCGATTACAAAATTAGCCATATATTCTAATATCTTATAATAGCTAGTACTAGTTAGTTTCATTTTGTGATATTCACAATATTACATTATGCTCTTTTCTCAAAGTCAATATCATTGAATTGTTTTTTTTTTATCTTCTGAATGTTGGCGTGTCAAGGGCCTGGGCGCCTTAGGGTTGGAGGCCCTTGGCTTCTAGTAGTAGCTTGAACTGGGTAATGGAGGTGCTGGGGTTTTTGCTGACTACCACAAAGGGGGGAGAGATTAAGAGCAGCAGAGGTAGATTAGGAGATAACTTGTTTCTTCATTGCCTTCTCATAAGCTGATTATTCTGTGGTATATATAGGACTGCCCACCCCTAGGCGCCAGCCACAAGCTCCTTGGTTCTCTCCCCATTAATCATCCTTAATCTCTCATTAATTCTATCCTTTCCCCAGACTACTAATTGTCATTAACTACAGCTGGTGCCCCCTTGAGACCCGCCTGCTGCGCCTCGATCCTTGGAGCGCCTTTGATATTGGCGCCCCACATGACATCTCTCCCCCCTTGACGAAAGCAGCTCGTCCTCGAGCCGGAAGCTTGGGTAACGCTGGTGAAGCTGCCAATGTCCTCCCAGTAGCGGAGGGCCGAGGGCTCAGATTGCCAATGTATCAGACTTGGCGGATGCCTCGGGCGCCTGGGTGCGTGGAGCGTTGCTCGAACCTACCAGTGGGCGCCATGATGCATAGGAGGCGAGTAGGGATGGCCGGGAGTGCCCACGAACTTCTTCAGAGCCCGGCGTGGTAGACATCGTGCGGTACGGCGAGGAGGGAACTTGAGGCGGTGGCGACGTCGTTGATGATGGCACGAGATACGGTATGGGCCATAATACGGGCCGCAGCTTCCCTTCGATGACGCCGCGGAGGAGGAGGTCGGGCGCGATGGCGGAGACGGAAGCGGCACTCCAATCACCCACGTACCGTAGTGAACGCCGCGGTGATGCTTGTTGTAGAACCGCTTGTAGACGTCCCCGAGCTTGCTCCGTACCCGGGCCCCGACATCGACCCGGCATCTCATCGCGTTCGCCATGGTCTTGGACACCGCCGCCACCCCGGTTTCGCCAGCTCATAGGGAGCGGGATGGAGGGTGGCTCAACGCCGTAGAAGAGCCGGAATGGCGTGGTCTTGGCGCGGATTGAAAGGCGGTGTTGTAGATGTATTCCACCCATGGCAGCCCGCGCAGCCACGGACGGAGGCGATCGTCCAGCAGGGCTGGCAAGAGATCAGCTGCGCTGTACGTCCGTAGAGAAGGGCCGGTGCCCCCGGCGATGCTCTCGGCCCAAAAGACACCTGTGATCTCGGTGCGAGAAGGACATGGTGAGTGTGCCAAAATCCCAGAGGATCGGGCCAAGGGAGGCCAGCCACTCGGTGCCGAGGACGCACGGCGTAATCGCCGCAGGTAAAGTCGGTGAAGTCGGTGGAGAATGGTTCGTTGGCGAGGGAGAAGAAAACGGCACCTATGAGACGCCGGGCACGGCACCTGCTCCCCATTCGCCACCGTGACCTTCATGTTGCCGCTGGGTCGGAGCTTGAGGGAGGCGCGTGCTGCCGCTTCCTCGGAGACGGTTGTGGGTGGAGCCCAGTCCAATGAGGGCAGAAGGGACACCTCGCCCACCGGATGAGGACCTGCATGGTCTCGGCCGGAGTGGACGCTTTTTGCCATGGCGAGTAGTGAGATGAAGCGGGCAGCAACCGCAGCTGGCGTCGGTCTCGCTTTCAGGATCGTTGCCGCCATCGGCCTCGGCCCAGATCGAGGAGGAAGATGTCTTTGGCGAGCCGCGGTTGTGACCCCTCGCAAACTTCTCATTGCAGCTTGAAACAGAGGCCAAGCGCGCCGCTCCTCCATCTCTGATTGGGGACCTTCACCTTCACTGGCGACCCTCGACGGTGAGAGAGAAGGCGGCTGCAGACGAAGTGTGGGGGCTGGGTAGGGCTACCAGTGGTGGTGGCCCGCCAAGAGGCCGTGTCGTGTTTCTTTGCCGTGGGAGGCGAGCTGGAACAACAAGCGGGTAGTCTTTCTTTCATGAGCTCAGCTTCTGTAGGTGAGCTCGGCGGCGATGACGAGGGCCTGGGTTGTGGACTTCCACGCCGAGGTGAAGCGGCTGCGATCCTGGCCAGAACGCTTGGTACGCTTTGCACCTCCGTGAGCGCGCCGACGCGAGGAAGCAGCGCCGGTTGCGGTTACGGTACTCCGCTATCGAAGTTCGGTTCACCGGGCACGCCCATCGCTTCACCAAGGGGTTGGAGCGGATCGGCGGCCCAAAGCGGAGGTTGAGGAGCTCGGAGAAGCGGCGCCAAGACGGCGTTCCCTCTTCCGCCGCACTTGGATGAACCACATCCGAGCCCCTCTTCAAGGTTGTAGGGCGCCATCCAAACTTCCTCCTCGGCCGCAATTATTTGATGGTGAAAATCGACTCACATCGGTTCAGGAAGGCCAGCGGATCGGATTTTTCGTCGAACTTGGGTAAGTCCACCGAACCGAGGTGGGCGGTCACTGTGGTGGTCACTAGTGGCCTGAGCCTCATGAGCCTAAAAGCCGGAGAAAGCCGGTGCACTCACTGAAGAGCGGCGACCTGCTTGTTGAAGGTCGTTGATGGTGGCGTTCATGGTGGTGGTGAGGGCTGGATCATCTTGGCAAAGTCGGCGGTGGATGGCTCACCATTGGCAAGGCGATGGAGGAGGCTGTTGAGGCGGGTGAGGAGGCAGGGGAAGATGGCGAGGTGGTCTGCTTTGGATTGGAGTGTGGGGCGGAGGTGGAAGAAGATCATGGCCAGGCTATTTGATACCAAGTTGTCAAGGGCCCGGGCGCCTAGGGTTGGAGGCCCTTGGCTTCTTAGCTGGTAGCTTGAACTGGGTAATGGAGGTGCCGTGGTTTTGCCTGACTACCATGTAAAGGGGTGAGATTAAGAGCAGCGAGAGGTAGATTAGGAGATAACTTGTTTCTTCATTGCCTTCTCATAAGCTGATTACAGGTATATATAGGACTGCCCAGCCCCTAGGCGCCAGCCACAAGCTCCTTAGGTTCTCTCCCCATTAATCATCCTTAATCTCTCATTAATTCTATCCTTTCCCCAGACTACTAATTGTCATTAACTACAGCTGGTGCCCCTTGAGACTGCCACAGCTGCGTCTCGATCCTTGGGCGCCCTTTGATATTGGCGCCCCACACGACATGGCGTGAAGATCAACTTCCAATAATATTAATGCACATACCAGAACCAAACATTCCCAGCATTTAACAAGCACCTAGTTTATGTTTAGTAAAGGAACAAGCAGCACAGTTACAGAGCTTACCCTTCCATCATTTAGCAGAAGAGACCCTTTCCTCAATCCTGCCTTGAATGCCACGGAATAAAAAGAGGATGCAGATGATGCAGCAGGAAATTTGAGTTCCATATTATGCCAGAAGTTAAATATCTGGTGTGAAAACTAACATCCATGTATTCAGCTTGTAGGTCAACAGAAACATGTTCCAAATTCCTTTCTGATTGATGAACATAACCAGAAGATTTAACCTTAGATATATGCACAAATGGAACAGAGGTACCCTTATTCTCTTGAATCATTTCCAGCATTACCTTCAATCTCTCTAAATCGCATTTAAAATTCATGCAGCTATCACCTGACATCATCACAAAATGTTTACTCTCAAAAGTTAAGGTGACAAACTTGCAAACTTTTGGTTCACAATATTGAATATCATCTGCCTCATGATGAGTGCCCACTTCCATTGGAAAGGAATCACACCCATGTGATTGCTTGTGTGATTTTCTTCTTTTCCCCAGATAGGTATATGGAGTACACCAGCAATAGTTTCACATGTTAGCACTAAGTTGAAGTCATCTGGCGAACCAAATTCTGATGCAATAAGTGGTGATGATGCTTTTCTGGAAACTGAGACAAAGCAGCTGCATGCTCCACAGGCGTACTGTTTCGTCTGTTTTCACATATGAATGGGAATGATTGATAATCGTATTCCAATCCTGTAAATATAACCAGACCTCGAAAAGGGGTACACTTAGTAATATCTCATCTTGTCCAGCATGGTGCTTTGTAAACTTGACGAAAACAGGAGATAATGGCCCATCGGAAACAATGGAGATGAGGAGTGTAACCACCGGATGACTGCAGCGTTAAAGAAACAACATCAAAGTTCATGTGCTCTGGTTTTCACCAACTAGTACAGCAGAAACATCAAACTCCATGTTTGCAGTGGCAATCCTCTCCAGTGCCACTTTTATCTTTAGACTGACCCAAGAGAATCATCAGATCCTTGATCGAAATAGTGAGATTGGTACACTCATTAGGGTCAGGGTTGCCTCAGAGAAACTTCTATGATCTAAAACTGCAAGGCATTGCCTTTGTACATTTACTTTCATTGCCGATCGAAATCAACTGGTCAACAACACCAATAACTGTCTCCATCCCATTTATAAAAAATATAGATCTGCATAAGATTTGACAAAGTTAAAGCTAATATTACAAAAAATACATTTGAAGAAGTTGAAAAACAAGTTCAATGATGATCTGGTACCTTCGGCAATCAAGTTGCATCGTGATATTTTGCTCATAATTGAGGTGGGTAAAGTAGGCTGCTGGGAGTATGGTATATCTTTGCAAGGAACCTGAATCCATATGCCAGCATCAAGCTTTTCAATAAGAGAATGGATTCTCTTAGAACGCTCATCAAGCTTCAGCACAAAATCTGTATGGTCGCTGACAATTAGAAGTGATATGGATGCATTTCTTGCATATATGCAGATGACATCAACTCTTCTGGAAACTATGCACTCCGAACTGAAGAATTCTTTGGGGATACGCTTTGCAAATTCTACAGAGCTTCCAGTTGCAATGAACTCACAGAAAAAATGTGGAACCTCCAGCTTTAGACAAAAGAAATCTTGCTCTTTCACAGGAAAAATTACAACACAATCACTGATCTCAAATTTGTATGTTACACAGTCATGTGATTCTCCCAAGCACTCAAGATTGTTACCTGCCACAGGGAATTCCTGTTCTGCAATAGGATTCCAATCATCCAACAAAAGAATCCAACAAACATAGCCAGTAACTTGGATGGCAATACACAACAAACATTTTGAATTCCAACACATACTTGGTTGACAGTGCAGGTAAGTCCTTTTGCCTTTCGAACGTTGAGTGCACTAGCATTGCGATGTGAAGATGTGCCCCAGAGCAGCTCATGGATATTTGGTGGAGTCCATGGTGAAGCAAGAGTCAAATTTTTAGCAGACAGTAGTAAGTCCCATGAGCTTGCATCAAAATAAGTGAGTGCTGATATAGATTCAGGAATGGTTATTGTTGCTAAAGTACCACATGATTCAGGAAAATGTACTCTAACAGAAATAAGTGATAGATCCAGAACAGTTCTGCTGGCATTCTTGGGGTCATTTGATGAGGTGGATGAACAATTTGAATGCTGGGTTTTACCGTGTGTATTGCTGGCAAGATCTGATGCATGATAACCATTCACACCTGAAGTGTCATGACATTGCTCATTCTTTGAGTATAAACTTTCTTGTGCTTCAACATCTTGAGCTCCTAAGCACCCAAAACTATATCCACAACAGTAATCTGCAACTAAAAAGGGGAAGTGGTCAACAGAAACTCCTGCGAATACTGTGCCATCTGCACCACATAAATTTGACAAGGAAAACTTGGGAAGTATGCCATTAGTTGCCCCGGATTTCATGGAACTCTGACCAATCATTGTGGATTCAACATCACTGCCAACTGAAGGTCCTGAATCAAGTTTTCTCAAAACGTCTGTATCTGACCAATAACAGATGGGTTAACATGCAGATCAACATCACATAAATTCAGCTGGTATATATGATGCATTTGATCATCATGCTTATGAGTTCTATAATGCAGATTCAAGCAAGTTTCAACAGAATTTTCAGGACATCGTGTTAAGTTCCCAGATAAGCATAGCACATGTGAATCTGATTCATCCTTCCAATAATTGGAAGTAACATTGACCATCTTCATGGCAAGAGAAAGGTCTGACAATTCGCAGATAGCATACCTAGAAATCACAGCAGCAACTCACATAAAAGAACAGAAAATAGTAATGATTCAAGGTTGAAAAATTAGTAGCCAATTATTAACCTGATATCAATGTCTTCAATGCCAACAATGAGACCTGAACTTTCCTCACAATTACCATCAAAAGGTCAACCTGTAAACCCAACTTGGCTAGCTTCAGAGACACAGACACATTTAAGGCCCGATTTCTTGTGTCCATGTGTCTTGGGATTATCAAACACACTGTTCTTGACAAGGTTAGTTTCTTTCATTCTAGGCAAATTAACAATGGCACTGTACACATTGTCTGAGAGAGGTATACATCAATAAATGGCACAATAAAACCGACCTGCCAAAAGCGATAGTTCAGAAATACAGAAACTTACATTACAGAGAATAAACGTAAGCAGACAAATCACATTGCAAAACTAGGGTGAACAAACTTTATAATACACTTATAGTCTTATATAGCTATTACCAAAAATAGATCATTAATTAAAGACATAATGAGTCAACGTCCTTCAAAATCTTACCTCAATTGTTTTAGCACTGGTTCATCTAGGAATACACACAATCGAAGTGCAATGGAAGCATCAAAGCTTAACCAGTGTAGAGGAAACATTATGTTTGTCAGGCAGCAATACCTTCACCTGCAATCATTCATTTACTGTTGCTTCATATAGATATTGAATAGCCAAAAACGGAACAATAAACCATGCACAATGTCTGACCTGAAACCCAGTAAGGCCAACCTCAAACTGGTTATAAAGCTCATCCAACTGGATACCAAGTAACAGATCATCAGAAAAAATAACTAGGAAGGCTTTTTGATATGTGGTCAAGAAAGGAATTGCTTTCTTGTGTTAGAAATATCCTCAATTGTATCTTTAGACTGAATGAATACATCCCCAGCATCAACAACCTGCAATTACAATAATTGCTCAATAAAGGCGATACCAGTGCAGAGCTCCGCTCTGTGCGCAGGGGAGTCACAGGGAAGGGGTGTCAGCAAAGCCTTACCCTACTTTGTGCAATGCGAGGAGACCCGCGACTCGAACCCGGGACCTTCGGTCACAGGCGGAAAGACTCTACCGCTTGCACCAGGCCCACCTTCTCACAATAATTGCTCAATGATAAAAGACAAAAGCTACTGAATCAACCAATTGAAGTTAAATAGAGACGGCACAATAATTAAGACCCATTAGAATAATCTTTTCTTCTGAAAACATTAAGCCAGTGCATCATTTAATTTTGTATTTTTGTAGGGAGCCTGAGATTTTGAAACAATATTACAGGAAAAGCGGGGCCTTATATTATCAAAATGATAATATATTTCTTGCATCCTCAACTTTGCTTACTTACATGATTTATTTACAAACATATCAAATGTCAAATTTGAATTTCAAACTTGAAATAAATTAAACAAGGCCATATCAAGTTCGGTTGGGTCCAGGAAAATTGGTATCCATCAGTTTCAAACATGAATTTGGGAACTTAATCTGTAGAATTTATGTGCACATAAATATCATGGTATTGATGTGAGCAAAAAATGCAAGGCAATGTTATTCAGCATTAGAACATACCATGGCAAGTTCTTTCCTTTCACAATTCTGTGATGGTAGCCTAATGACGAAGTGATGAATCCTCAAATCCCAAATAAGTTTTTTCTGATTAGCAGACATGTACCTTGAATTATGATCAAATGTTACTCAACTTGTACAAGCATAGTGCAGTGTGAACAGAAAAGGAAAGGGGAGATGAGGAGATACTTCAGTTTGGAGACAAGTCTTGTTCCCAAATTATCGAACCGATTTAGAGAAGAAACCACCTGCATTAATCAGGATAGCAATCCATAACATTTCTCCCAGGAAGATTTGCATGAAATATGCCAGGTCTCTCTACCCAGCATACAGTATAGTTAAGTATTTCGATGGCCCAATAAGGAAATAATAAATGAGCTAATGTCAGGTCCAGGGAAACAAAAAACATTATATGACTGAAGGCAGGCGTCACAAGGTAGCTGATCTAATAATCTTATAGAAGTAAAGAGGAACTGAATTTACATTTTTCCAAACGAACAAAAAAATTACAGAGGGTTATGGTAACAACAGCAAGCATTCTAAATTCTATTCTACTACCAAACCTTTTCAAAAAGTCTCACTTGAGAAATCATTTGCATTATTGGCTATTGTATCCATCTCTTTCTTCATTACCAATGTTAGCAGTATTTAAATACTTACCCTATCATGCTGAAATTGGAAAGAGGAAAACAGATCATAGATGTGCAGGACATTAACAAAATTCTGGTTCATAGATGGCACTGAATTCCTGGACAACGACCTGAAATGAAACACGACAACATACCTATAATCAACATTTATGAATACCACATATGCAATAAATTTCTCTTTTAACTGAATAGAAAGAACATAAGTACTCTTGTTGAAGCTTCCCATCTTTAAGTTTGACTTGGGAAAATCAACTTGGATACTGATAACAGGTGCCCCAAGACCATCACCAGTGCTACACTAAAATATATATCAATCAATTTAATAAATATAACCAACCCACAAGAGGGACAAAAAGATCTGAGGATTAAACTGTGATTGTACCTTTTCAGCCCGTAAATATTTTGTTTCATTCAGTGGGTTGATAACTCTGAAGAGAATCAAAGCCAAGCAAGAATAGTTGCTGAATCATCCATATTTTACATTCCATGCCAAGCCAGAAAACATTGTATCTACAAGCTTCATGCCAAACCCCTAGACCATCAATGCGGGTAGAAAAGTTGATCGATAACAAAGGGCCCTCATCCCTCTTTAAGTATTTTTAGGGAAAACAGTAGGAAGCCCTACTATTGTAAATATTTATTTATATATATAAGAAAAGCAAAAAAGGAAACACATCTCGCTTGAGAAATAAAAGAAGAGCTAAAGAAAGGCCCAGAAGACCCAGGTTTCTCCAGCCTCCAGGAAAAAGAGGAAAGAGGAAAAGGCAGGAAGCAAGAACAACTAAACAAGTGAACTTTTACAGCAAAAAAGAAATCTTGACCATTGGATGCTAAATATAGTATATGCATATGATAAAAAGAACAAAATAACCAAGTAAAACAGCATTTATTCATGCTCAAAGTAAAAAGCATTTCTGTATACTTTACTATATCTTATCTTGGTTCCTGTGTGTCTTATTGGGTTTCAATCTTAGCTACCACAAGGTTGCTTTAGCCTAAAGGATTTTGTTAAGCTAAAGGATAACTAGATAAGGGGCGTTTTGGCACCCTTACAAAAATAACTGAACACAGCCTGAGGTTATCCAGCACATGAAAAAATGGGCTTTCTGATGGCAGTTTTAAATGCTGAGTTGTCAGAACTCTCAATTAGGCCAGAAAGAATTCTATGAAGACTTAACACATCAGTATTTCACAAAGCTGCTTGTAAGAGTTCAGGTGCCAGTTGATGCATCTTTTAATTGATGTATTTTCCTCCTTGCAAGTTGTTATAACTCTTATAAAGACCAAGTGTCAACCACATCTTTATAGCTGTAATAGAAATAATTACTGGATGTGTCCAACTTTTTTGAGTAATTAGCTTTACTCAGTGCTTTTGAAGAACATGACAGCATGCCATATTCACTAAATTAGTCACATTATTAGTGGTGGAGAGGGCCAGAAAGAAAACAAACTGCAGCACTTGCCTGGAGGTGACAGTTGTGACTATCTGAGAAAATAGATAGTCTAACAAACAAAAAGAATAGTAGTTTTCTTTTCTTCAAACAATTTTTCAGCAGAAGAAACTGGATGAAATTCCGTTCCCTCATATATATCCTGAAAATGGAAAACAAAAGATTTTAAAGAATGGCCTGCTCCTCACAGATTGCACAAAATTGGTTGACCACATAATATAACCTTAATAATGTCTTCAGAAACACCAACAAATGAGCTACTGTCAGCTGTTCCACCAACACCAAAAGCATTCCAAGAGAAAGCCAGTTTAGCCATCCCTGGCTTGCCCTGTCAACTGTTCATTGCTTGAGGACTTCCTGGACTATGAGAGTATCTTTGGAAGATTTCACTGTGATTCTGCCAATGATCAGTGAAGTGTTTTCCCATAGATAGCACCTTAAAAAACAAGGCAAATACATTCTTATTAAACAAGAATAAAGGACTATGTCATCATGGACATGCTGAAAATGTGAAGGCTGAGCAACTAAAGATATATGCAACTTTCAATATTGCATGCATTAGATAAACGCTGCCAGTGTTAATTTACTCTACACCCAAAAAATGTTATGATACCCCTGGTTCAGCCTCGCTTTAAGGAACATATACCCACGACATTACTTTAATTTGATAAGCATAAAAGGCAAGTGCCTTCAATCAGTTTTTAAAGCAGCTCACAGCAGTTGCCTTCAACAGTAATTAATGTACTAACAGAGGAAACTAAAGTCCTTTGGAGCAAAATATTTTGCATAGTTACAAGGATAACAAAAGTTCAAACACCATCAAACCATCTTAAATAGAGTTTTACTGCCCAGGACATTATGCTGTACCAATCATGAATCATTGATGTCATATACTGGATGTACTGAGTGGTAAAATGCTTACGTAAAAGACATTTTTCAACATGACTAAACTGAATGAAATGTAATTCACAATCACCCTCAACGTTCTTCTAATGAATCATCAACAGCCTGCACAGTTGTTGCTCTGCAGTGTTCTGTAGTTAAGTATAGCCATCTATATCACATTCTCTGTCCATATTTTTCCAACTCTTGTAGAGATATGTACTAATCAACGAAAAATCTGAAATATGAACATTAAACAATGAAAAATCATGAGAAGAATGATATGCGAAACCATATTTATATACACACTGAGGAACAATCTACTGATTCATACAAAATCTAATTGACAAAAATTCTACAGAGAATTTCATCCATAAATTTTGTTTACTTGAATGAGGAAATAATATCTACAGCATAATAGACTGAAGAAACGAAAAGGGGTTTTATAGTGAACTCAAAATTCCAAATTAGATAAGGTGGTTTTCAATGTCAGAATCAGGTCTTTCAGCCAAACTAGCAGGGACAAATGACAAGCTCATGTACATATGACTTATCGTAAACTTTAAAAATGTTGAGGAATCAGCAAAAGCGAAATTACAGCTACCCAGCCTTAAGCTTATTGTACACTTGCACTAAACTACAATAATTGTTCATTGAGTTTACTTGAGAAACATGAAAAAATTTAAGTTTACCAGGAAAGGATACCTGTCCTTTCTGCAAAGCTCCAATTTCATTCTGTACAATTTGACATATCTTAGTAGGTGTTTCCTGTCAAACATATAGAAAAAGAACCACAACTAAAGGCTTCCATATAAATGTGTCATGCAATCCAATAACAAGGGAAAATTAATTAGAAAAAACAATGCTGTATAAGCAAAAAGGCGGCGTGGTTCTACCTTAGAACCAAAACAACAAAGTGGCGATTAACAAACACAGCAGCAAACAAGTGAAA